>VZTY01000366.1:312375-492010 GCA_013400935.1 Turnix velox | reverse complement strand
GACTAGAAACAATGGATATAAACTAGAGGGGGATAGATTTAGACTAGACATAAGAAAGAAATTCTTTACAGTGAGGGTGGTGAAATGCCCAGGGAGGTTGTGGATGCCCCATCTCCGAAGGTGTTCAAGAGTAGGCTAGACAGGGCACTGGGCAGCCTGGTCTAGTGGGAGGTGTCCCTGCCTATGGCAGGGGGGTTGGAACTCGATGATCTTTAAGGTCCCTTCCAACCCAAACTATTCTATGATTCTATGATTCTATGATTCAAGTACCTATGATCAGTTGGCTGTTAGCACTTCTGTACACTTTAAGTAGGGCTTTCTAACTAGTTTCTGCCTGGTTTGTGTGGACTTTCAGGAGCCTACTGCATAAATGATTTCAATGGACATGTCTTATTTTAGGACTAAAAGAACTAAAAGGCTGCATCAGTACATTAGGTCTTAAAATTCACTCACCAGAGACTGCAGCACTGACTCTCAGAATCTGGAGAATATTTGTCTACACAGTGATGGACAGCCAGCAGTGGTGTCTCAACACCCACTAGAAAACTCATGAAGTGAGGGAAAAACAAAAAAATTGCAATGAATATCACTCAGAAAGCTGGCAATCACTGACATCACCAAAGACCTATCTCCCTATGACATCACAGACTTTATTAAATGCATATCCAGAAACTTTTCAGAAATGGCTTGCAAACCATGTCATAGCAAAGCTGCATTTTAAAAAAAGCATAGTTCCCAAATGCACAGCCTTGCCAGCCTGGTGAGAAGGAAAAAAATTCCCTCTGGCTTCAAATGGGGAGACTGGTTTATACCAGCTTAAGGCATAAGTTAGGCACTATGGAGTTTCATATGCTTGACTCTTGTTGGCAGAGACAGATCTCTCCTGTACTGCTGTCTATAGCCAGCAAACCCAAAACATTTCTGAGAAGCTACATAACTCATGGAGGCACTCACGAGTGACCAGTATAAGCATCATTTGCCCATGACAGTGGAGGCAAGTGCAATAGAAACAATGATTAGCAAGAAGGAGCTGACACATGACCTTGTACCAGCCTGTTGGAGGAGGAGGAGGCACTGCTCTCCAACAAGCAAGGCACATATTCCTGTAATTTGGGATGGCAGAGGAGGCACTGCAGGTTATTATAACGATCTCATGTTAGAGCTTTGTTTTGTCTAACACATGCAATATTTTGGGGCTTGGTGCTCTCTCTCCAAACTCTGTGAGGAAGCATGGAGGGGTAAAGAAGAGGCAGCAAGAAGAAACAAAACCACTACTATTCTCACATAGGCCCAACACAGAGATCAGGCCACATTTGGGACTGATTTAGAAAACTATTTGGCACATCTGTGGAAAATGGAAGATCAAGTTACACTTTTCTCTAATCTGAGTAATATCTACAAGTCAAATGTGAAGCACCCCAATCAGCCACAGTGATAACACTTCTACTGCTGAGTTCATATTGTCTCTGTCTGATGCTTATGCATTTGGCTGTACACATTCATATACAATATCGCTCAAAAATTCATAGTGGATATGAAAATCCTGTTTATAAATCGTGAACTTACAGCAATTCTGGAGGTTCATTATTCTGCGGCATCACAATCTCTCCCTAAGCACCTTGAAAACTATTGGGTTAGGAAAGGGATTTCAGATTTGATACCTGAGTTAGAGGTAAGGTATCATGAAGCTCTTTTTAGGACTGAGCAGAACATCATCAGTGAAAGAGAGACCACTTCCTTGGGACCACTCCTTGAAGACCATTCCTTCACTCATAATGTGATGACTCTAAATAAGTGAATATTCTCAGAGACAGTTGTTCTGTTAATGAAAGAATACAGGAGAGAGAGCTATGTCTGTCCTATACAGGACAGTTCTTTAGCATGTGTGTTTTTATTTGAGCTGAGAGATTTTAAGAAATGAGCCCTGTAATGTGCATGTCCCCCTGGTGAGTTTATGCATGCTCCCACAGCTCTAATAAAAACAGACGATGAAGGTAAATTAGGGCAGACGACTGCTCCTGTCAACACTGAGCAAACAGCATCTTTAAGGTTTATGTGTGACTTAGTATTCAAGAATGCAGACTTTGTTTTTCATTGATGGGCTTGTTAAAGAAAATACTATGATAGTTCCAGAGGAAAAAGAAATTATATAGAAATGTGAAGAGATTAAAGCAAAGAAAGAACTTTGACATCAGACAGGAGCTTGTTTGATTAGGTCACCCTATAGACTAGAAATAATTAAAAATAAAAAGACAGATGGAGGATATCAGGTGCTTAAAACAACATCTTGACTCTACCAGTGCTCATGTTTGTGTGAGCCAAGACTTCAGGCTTCACAGATGTTGAACGTGTCTTTTGGCTAGGGATCTCGGGCGGATGGGGAGAGGCACCAGAACTTAGTGTGAGCGAACTGGAGATTGTGCAAGTCTGACATCAACGAAGAACATTTGCTGCTATTAAGAAGCAGAAAACGAGCTTTCCCATCACTGTTCAGGGGCAGGCAGGCAAGCTTGTCTGTAGTCTGCTTCCCTGTCTTTTGCTCCTCACCTGCTGCTGATTGCTCAGTCTGCTGCTGAATTAATGAAGTGGGTATTTGCCTTAAGGAGCAACTTGTTTCATTCCCAAAGGAACTGCTCCTGCCTGCCTGGTGACTGCAGCGGCAATGCCAGCAGCCTGGCAGGTGGTGGCAGATCAAAACGAAAAACTCCCACAGAGCTTCTGGGGATTTCCTCACTAATATGCTGATACATACATTAGTTGACTGACTGACACTGCCTAAATATTTGTCCTTTACTGCTATGTTTGGCCATGATTTTATAGCAACTTTGGTGGTTTGTGACTTAGTCCGTATTATGCATGAGCTCCTTTGACTTTTGCTTGCTGCCTGTCTGCTACTCACCACTGCAGGATTAGAAGGGTTGACATTAGACCTTTCCCACCTGAGTTTTCTCTTTTTGTTGGAAAACAAAGAAGTTTCCACCTCACATGTAAGTGCTGCAGTCAATAACAGAACATTAATGCACTTTGACAGAATCTATACTCACATATTTACCTTGCAAGATACTATGTATTTGTCCAGAAGCAAAAGTTCTCAGAGTCTGGACATCTCTCCAGAAGGCATTTGCACATTTGCTAAATTCCCACAGACCAAGGCAGCCTGGAAATGGCACAGATAAGCTACTGTTTCCCAGCCAGCATCAGCTTCAGCTGCAGCCAGAGCCCAGGACTGTTCCATAAAAGATCTAGAAGACCAGGAATGTTAGAGGGAAACAAACCAGAAATATCTGTCTGTTCTCTGGGAAGTTTGATTCTTAACCAGGAGAGACAGACAGGTAAGCAGCACAGACAGATGATCCTAGAAATAGATGATATTTAACCATCTTCCCCAATATGACATTACTTAGAACAGATACCTCTTGTCCTTACTATATAAAATGAAATAGGTAACTTCCTTTTTTTTTTAAAGTCAATTTGATAGGATCGTGCATGGTATTTAACCCCAGTGATAAATGCAAATGTTTTAGGAATTCAATTATGTTTAAGTTCTTCTATAATAAAGCTAAACCAGCTGGCTGCCAGATCCTTGGAGTGCTTCAGCTTTGTCAGGAGCATCCAGTATATTTTAAAACCATCTCTTGACCCTACAGAGGAGGTCAATGTTTCTCCTGGCAGCCCAATAGTTATTTTTTAAGCGTCTTGATTTTTTTCTGTGGCGTAATGCAATTTTACTCATTATCACTACAGATGTCAGACCAAGACCAGTGAGATTATAGCAGTAGCTGGAGCATATGGTTCAGTCATACGAATAATAATCATAAATCCTTTTTGACATTGCTTCATTATTACATCCTGATCATCCAAGTCCCCTTGGAATCTCTTGTTTGGTGTAATGTTTAAGTCATTATAAGGTATCTCTGGAGGCCTATATTTATAGAGAGCTCTATTGGAGAAATTCAGTATTAGCAGTATGTTTATACAAACATAAAACATGTAAATATTATATAACAGTATATCCTCATGTAATGTTCGTGGAGACCTACGAGAGAAGCAATTAATGACTGGCAGACACTGAAAGATATGTTTCTGATCTTAAGATCACGATGTAAGTCAGGATGACAGACACGTTACCTGAACTGATGTAAAAAACTGCAGAAAATTAAGTATACGCACATAAAGTGAAATGATATAGCCTTTATAGTTTTAAATGGTAAGTTTTTTACATTTTATCTTGAGAGAAAGAAGATCTGAACAGTGTAGCAGTGAGATTCTTTGTATCTCACTGAAAAATGTTTGCTCTTTTCAAGAGGATTTCACAATTAGAGGCTACTAATTTCATCGCCACCTGCAGCAGGCAATAGTGATGGGGTCACAAAATCCATGGTTATGAGAGGTCCCAACTATCAGGAGGTTTTGATCCAGACTTGAACTGTGATGCTTGCTCACTGTATCTATAAAGACCTGACATAATGAGCTGCATCAAAACTCTCAGGGTTTTGAAAACACTTGATCTAAATATCATAATTGAAAAACTGAAGTCAAAGTAATGTGAAAAATCCCATGCTCCTTTCCTACAGTCCAGGGCAGAAGCCCTCACAAACACATTTCACCTGGCCTATGGTGAAATGCTAAATTGAGTAAAATGAGCCTAAACACCACAGTCACTCTCCAGGCCTGAATATCTGTCCCCATCTCAACTGAAAGATAAACCAACTTGGTGCAGCTGCAATCACTAAACACACCAAGGCAAAGATCTAAATGCTTGAAACAGTACAACACATTTGTGTTGAAAAAAAAAGTGTTCTGGGTTTTTTTCATTTTTTTTTTTAATTATTTTAAATGGAATACTTATTATTAGAAACTGATTCCCAAGAGTGAGCATGCTTCATTTTTGTTGCTTATGAATAAGTGAAATATTTTGCTGTTTCTCAATTAACAAAGCTTTTGAAACTGCCTTCTATCTGCAGAAATGAAGCAGATTGCGATATACAGAAGTTAGCCAAGAGGATACTTTAGACAGATGCACCAGGGATGACATCCCTCTTGTCATCAGTAAAAATGATACAGAGCACATTGCTGAGTTATTTAGCAATTTCCAAAGAATCCTCTTTAATGCACAATAAGAAACAGATCTTGGTTGTCTTTTCATGGATGTCAGACTTAAACAAAAACACAGAATGCACTTGCAAGCATTGGTGTGAAAGGGTACTTTCAAGTGCAGGCCTATTAACTGAAACATTCTGCTCTAAGATATCAAAAGCCTTCCTATTTGCCACAAACTGCACAAAGTTAGACTCATTTTTCTTAGTGGCAGTAAGTGGTTTTAATGCAAGTAATGGAATTTAAAACCAGAAAATCCTTATTACAATTCAGAGTGCCCTTTGTCCTTTGATAATGAACACCATATTAGTGTCTTAAAGAAAAACCAAAACCTTCAAACAGGACATGTTTCAACATTTTGGACAAAGTGACCAAAATTTTATTAGTGGAATTTGATTGCGTTTAATTGCATATAGACAAAAATATTTTAAAAGTTCAAAATTCTCAGTTTTACCAGCAATAAGAAAAGGAAGATGGGCTAAAATACTATAAATTAGAAAAATATTAGAAAAGGATAATATTGTCATATGTGAGATTTGGCATACAGCAATTGTGTTTGTTGTGCTAGAAAAAGACAAGAGAGGAAAGGAGGAAAAGGCAGAGCCAGGCAAAGCATCGCAAGAGGCTGTTTGAACCAAATATACTGAAATTTTAATTACTCTTAACCATAAAACTAATTTGATTCAAAAATGAAAGTAAAATCTTGAACTTGAAAAATTCCAGGTACAAAAGCAAAACAAGGATATTCTGGTTTTAGGGCAAGTAAAATTGATTATTGTACTAAAACAGACCAGTATGTATTTACATAGCACCTAAAGTGTTGTCTGGTTTTGTTTTTCTTTTTAATTGGATATTAGCATATAAAACATAATGTGAAGGTTTAAAGCCTTTTTCCTAAGTAAACAAGCTCTGTGATAAAGAAAAAAGAAGGCAATGGATTGTCCTTCCCACTAAATCATTGAATAATCATTGGTAATGTTGAGATGAGAAATTTCAGTTAATTTCAGATTTATTTTCCATTCATTTAGACCAGAGATGTATGGTCCTTCTACATGTATATACATATATACATGGCTTATAAGATTTCATTTAAATATTCCTTCTGAATAAAGTTGCTTGATAAAATCTCAGAAGTCTGTATGAAGTTTAAGAAAAATACTCTGAAATGAAAAAACTTGCGTGAAGATTTTTTTTTAACCTCTGAATATTCTGAATATTTTAATTTAGAGCCTAAATGTTTCAGTCAGATATTTGCAACTTTTCATCACTTTAAGTTTGTGGCAGATCAGCATAACTACCTGGTGTACAAAATTTCTGATGCCTTTCATGACATAAAGTAGTTGGGATCCCTTGCTCCTCCTTACCATGGATAAAAATAAGTTTCACAAGTATCAAGAGTGAAAATAAAGACATGAGTCTGAATTCCACTAATCTCTTCTGAAGCCTTTGGTCTACTTTTAAGGAGACCACAAAAGAAGATAAAGTGGAACAAATCCATTACACAATGCTGTGAACCCCTTAAAAGCAGTCCAAATATTTCAGAGCCGCTGTGGACACTTTTCCACCAGCGCTATGAGGAGGTGAGGTCCCTCATTATCCTCTTGGTATTATTATGTTCTGGACCATAAAGACACACCAGTCACAGTGAAGTTTCTCCTGGTGATGTAAAGTGCTGTCAGAGGTGGTTAAGATAAGCCCAGTATAAATGAAGGTATTTTTAATTAGATGATTCCTTCTCTTTAATGAAAAATTAACAGGCCATATTAACTGCACTTTCAGATTACTATTATTGAAATAACACAAACTAGCGTGGAACAAAACTATAACAACAAATACTTTGCCAAATTATCAATTTGTCTAAAGATTGAGAACAAATTTCTCAGTTCTAGAATAGAAATGCACAGCAGCAAGCAAGTTAAAGTGGATCCCAGGGAAGTTCAGGCAGCAAAGCAGCCATCCTCAGCCAAAGGAGATGGCTGGGGCCACCTGCCGGCACCAGGTAAAGGACCCAGGTCAGGATCAAAACAGGAGAAAGGATTCCTTTTCCTATAATGCTCCTGCCCCTAGCAGGCAGATACCACTAGCATTTGAATACACTCTCTAATAACCAGTTGTTACCATGGTTGTCAAAAGAGATAGTGCTTGAGGAGGACCTCTTTCCATAAACGTGGACTGTAAATTATGGGTGACAATCAGTAAAAAAAATGGATTTAAGCGTAAGGAGCAAGAGCGCAAGCTATTGCATCAGCTGTAACCCCAGCAATGAGTGGAGAATTGGATACAGCTTGCCATGTAATGCCCAAAGCTGTTATATATTTAAGGAAATGATATTTGCTTGCAGATAACATTCTTCTACTGCCATCTGGATTACTGAATGTAACTTGTAAGTCTCTAAAGATTTACAATTAAGTGATAAAGTAATGTTTTTCCTATAAATTAAAGGGTGCCTTTGATTCTTCTAGCAATATGATGTCATCTTACCATGACGAGATTTTTAAGTGATTGTATAATTTTCATTATAATTTTTAATGGAGGATGCATACAAGCTCTCAGAAGAGCACTGTATGTACAAGAAGTGGACAGTGCCGGTAGAAATTAATATTTCTTTATTAGCAGTTGAAATATTTAGCACTAATCAGTTATATTTGGCTTTATACTAACTTGAAAGACAAGCCAACTTTGTACAGACTCTAGTAAAGGTAGGAGACAGCTTTCCTGTCAACAGCAAAATGATATACAGCAAATTATTGAATAATTCCACTAGAAATGTTCAGAGATCACCTTTACAAAATACAAAACAGAACCCCATGTCTTTCTTTGATGTTAAGATTTTACAGAGCAACAATAATGCTCTCTGGATGAAGGAGGACACTGCTTTGATAAAATATATGATATTCAGTCCTACATACCTTTTTAACCATGTAACATTGCATTCTCTTCACAAGACTTTTTTTTTAGTGCTATAGTCACTTCAGAAGAGTAAAAATGTGATGTGTAATAAAGCTGTGACACACAGAAGAGTAGTAAAAGATTAGTCTATATTTCCTGGCCCCAGCCAACTGACAGGGTTAAAAAGGTTAATACCCTGACACAGGACACCAGTGGCTACTGTTATGTGAGGAAATCTTTTATTTTTATGTTACTTGTCTTAAGAAAAGGCTAAGAATATCTTAAAGCTCTTTAAATCGAACCAAGCATCCTCAAACAAACAACTCAAAAAAAAGTAATTTTTTTTCTGTGTAGTTTAGAGCTCATTGCTGCTTGAGAACAATATTCTAAAAATATTATAAGTTATTTTTCCAGTTTATGCATGATGGTAACATGTTGGACTTCTGACTTTATAAGGTTTCAGATAGTGGATTTATTTTCATGTGCACTGTTTAAGGAATATCCTTGCATATAAACATTTTCACTTTTTCATTACAGGAAAATTTGGAAAAAGTTAAAAATTCTTAGAAATCTCACATAGACATTAATAATAAGTAACAAAAATAAACACTTATATTTATGGTCCTAACTTCCATTTAATTTCATGAGATCTTGCTTCATGAATAATTTCAAAATTCTCAAAGGGACTTAATTCTACTTAAGCATAAAACCTCCAAATTATTTTCACAGAAAGCAGCTTTATAACTTTCTTTTTTTTCCACATTATGTAATCACAACTTTGTGTAGAGTCTGAAATGTGCTAGCTATTGCAATTTGCTATTTGTGTGGAATATTCAGTGTAATTTTCACTGGAAGTTATATGCATTTGGCTTCAGAGACACAGCATTTACAAGGGTTCCTCTTCAAAGAGAAATTCCAGCCATTGGACTGGTAATGATACAGCCTTTATCACAAAAAAACAGACTAAGAATATTTATGCTTGAGGAAAAGACCTGCCTGTGTAAAAGAATGTTCAGTTTTCCCCATCCACATTTATAGGATCTCTTGCAAGATGCTCTGGAATACATTATTGAAGCTGGAAATAGAGCTGTCAGAGCTGAGTCTGCTTAACCCCTCCTCACTGCAGGAACATCAGTTACTATTAAATCCATCCACAGAATTAGAGAGTGAACTTTTAAAAATGTTGTTGTGGGTTTTGTTTTTGTCAAATCACTGTTGGGGCATCTGCATTATCTGAAGATAAATGCTACTATTTTGACAGCATTTTGTAGAATGTATTTTTAACTAATTCAGGATTCTTTTTAGAGGAAAATCTTTTGTGTCTCGTATGTTAAGACGATTCAAATTCTTGATGTATGCTCTTGCACATATTTTATATTTAAGTGCAAGCATTCATACTATGACTGAGGTCACTGCTACGTGAGTAACAATAGGTTATGCCATACACAAAGATGGTAAAATGCTTCCAGAGGGCTATACAGATATCTATATATCACCTTACCTGTTGTGGTACTGTCACTTTTTTATTCCCATAACAAGGAGAATAGCTAACTCTCTGGTGATTTACTATTCACAAGCTACCTTGTTTCTTTCTCCAATAATACAGCAATAGTTGGCAATGACCAATTTATCCTTTATTAGGTTTCCCTAAGGGACTGGAGGAAAAAATCTCCTAAGCAGTAAAATTGCAAAGTAGCTATTGCAAGAATTGCAGAGGAATCATCCCTGCCAGGAATCAGGGTTAACTTGTCCTGGATACACTGGCATTTACAACCCCAGAGCATTAGGGTGACATTCAAAAGGCAGCTATGACATGCGGGTATCTGTAGAGACAGCCTTCCCCAGCAAGCGCCATGGGCCACAGTGGGTGACACACAGGGACTCAGTTAGGGGGGCACATAGAGTGTGGTGGAGGAGGGGAGACTGTGCCCTGTGCTGAGTGGCCCTAGGGCAGAGCCCTGTTTACACAGGGTTTTATCTGTGCTAAGGAACCTGCCAGATTGAAGGGCTCAGGGTCCATGGCAAAGATAATCCTTAGACCAAATAAGCGACCATGGCTAATTGAGATTTGACAATGCAGCATTATTCACTCAGGTCTAACTTATAAACATGGTGTATTTATTCTGACGTGTATCATTTGCACAGTTTGAGATATCAAGATCCTGGGAGCAGCTTCTGTGTGACTGAGCTAACTACAGCGCGGTCCTTGTTAATGATGCGTAAACCCACCTGAAAAAAATCAAGAACTGCTTAAACTTTAAACTGACTCTTCAGCAAAGCCAAATACTTTCTGGTATATGCAGCTATATCGCTGCCCCTTTTTTTTTTTCTTTTCTTTTTTTTTTTTTTTTTTTTTTTTCTTCTTTTTTTTTTTTTTGTGCTGCATCTGTATCTGTTTCTGCAGGTCACCAAGCTCTACGGCCTGTTTCCATTTCCTGAGTTGAGATACAGCAGGTTAGGTAGGAAGGCGTCTGTTGTGCTCTCTGCCAGACACCTTGTTTCGCTTCTTCTTGTTAATATTTGGTTCTTCTTTGCCTGTCTCTCTTCAATCTAATTTTAAAGTCACAGACAGTGCAAATCTGAGGTTGGATGCTTTTAGGATGGAAAAATATGGATTGGAATTTTTCTGAGTTCACTTCATCTGATGATAGCCATTCAAGAAAACTGTATTTATAATTTTTTAATCTATATTATATACAACAGGCTAATTTTATAAAATATTATTTTGTCTGGTTTTACTAGATAGAATCAGCAAGGAACATATTATATGCAAAGCACATTTGCTTAAATAATAGTAGCAGCAAACATTAACCAGCACTTGATCTAAAAACAATAACTCTAAGTTTCCTCCAGTGCCATAAAGTCATGGGGATGCTATTTCCCAGGTCAATACATTTTGCATCTTGAGAGCCTGAGAAATGCTATTTTGTAAATCTGGAGTGGATGTGAGAGGAAATTATGTTTCTGTAGCCTTGCAATCACTGACCAAATTGAGGGGGAGAAGAGGAAAACAATTCTTTCTACAAAAGATGGATTTGGGGTGTTCCAGCTATCCAGCAAATTTAAATCTGTATGATCAAAATAAAGAGGAATTACAGAAAAGGGAAGAGGAACACTCCAGGCCTGGTGAAAATTGTAAAACTTCTGCTTTAGTGGAAGAGGAGACAGAGAAAGAGAAAACGCTGTAAAGGGTTAAAAAGCCAGATGCCTCATGCTCACAGGAGTTTGGCACAGCACAACAGAAGTGACAGACATAGCTCCTTTTAAAACTATTTTTCATTTGATAGCAGTTAAAAATAATCCTCAAAAATTTTATAGTGACTTTTATTCAGGTGAAAATCCCTACCTCATTATGGGGGCCTCTGGAATTAGTTGCTGTCAGCAAATCAACAAGGGAAGGCAAGATGGTGACTTACCCCGGTGGAACGGTGCTCGCCACCCCATGCAGCACGAGGGAGCAGGAGCGGTGCGAGGAGCTCCATGGCCGGGAGACGAAGGAGTTGATTCCAGAAAGCA
The DNA here is from genome assembly GCA_013400935.1 of Turnix velox. NCBI lineage: Eukaryota > Metazoa > Chordata > Aves > Charadriiformes > Turnicidae > Turnix > Turnix velox. Next base: position 480,508 of record VZTY01000366.1, on the reverse strand, counting down.
ATTTTTTACTGTTTCGAAGTGACCCCTGTGCGTATGTATTTAACAGGCAGGGGAGCCAAAGCAAGCAAATTGAAGAGTTAATGGGAAGCCAGACATAAAGTGAGCAGCAATGTACCATTACAGCTATCCAGGCTCCCTGCAGATTATCGCCACACGGAGAAACTATGTCTTGTGGTTTCCTGACATGTTCTTTAGTGCACGATTGGGCTCTAAATGACTCTGGGCCGTGTGATGCCAAAAGAAAACCTTCTCGAATACACTGTGATCTCCAAAAGGCTATGAGTGCTTAAGGAACCCACCAGCTTCTCACATGCTAACACACAACAGGAAACAGCAGCCTTTAAATGTCTGGAGACAAAAACTCTACCTCAGTTTTCCATCAAAGCCTATCCTTGCCCAGGTCTGCTTAGCTTGAAAGTCCCTGGCTGTGAGCCCAGCTCATCCTATTTGAGGTAAAGAAAGGCAGCACAAGGTTATGTGTGCTTTCTCCTTTCTATCGCTGGCATTTTTGACATCTTCAGCCACACTTCAAACTACCATGTCATGCAGTGGTTAAGAAAATTATAAAAATTTTTAGCACATTTGGACAATTTCATACTTCTTTATAGATTAGTTGCAATAAACTACGGTGGAGGAAGACATAACCGCACTATAGTGTAGGAACAGCCTTTGCCTTTCCAGTAGGTAGGAACTGTGAGCCTGTCTGTGGCTGCTGGCAGGTGTGGCCACCCACCACTTTCCAAATACTTACTCAGAAGCATGTAAGGAATGCCCTTGCCAGCTGCCCAGCAAAAGCATCCATGGGCTTCAAATCAGATCGTTCTGTGAACGTAAACATGGAGATTTCTCCATCAGAAGGTAATGCTGCAGCCACTCCCTGGTATGCCCGCCGGCACACCACAGCTCCTGCCCATCATGTCTGCCCATCTTGGAATCAAGGATCACTAAAACCCCATTAATGTGCTTCATTTGGCAATAATCAGGTATATGGCTCCAGATGGCTTATATTACCTGATAATTAATTTCATTAGAAATTAAGTAAATGGATTTTTGGGTTTTTTTTCTCTTCCTTTTTATAATGGAAGTTATGTTAGGGGGATTACACCTGTACTAGGGGACATGAGAACATGGGGCAGAAAAAAACAGAGAATGACAAAGAGGTTAGGACATCCCTGTCTTTCTGGCAGTGATACTGCCTGGGCACCTCAACAGGTTCTACCACAGAATGTCCTTGGCACCAACTATGAGTTCTGGGGATATAGCTGTTTAAAGCAAAATTATTATATCTGTCTATCCACCATACTGAGATAATCCTGCAAATCCACTCATTCAAAGGAAAAGAAGAACAAAAAACCCCTCATTTGGTTTCAGAGCTTCACAGCCTCTGCAAGACTCTGTGCTTGACCTGCAGGATGCTAAAGTATTCTTACAAATCTCTAATGAAAATGTGAATTACTCCTGAAAGTGGGAGATACTGCAGTGTTCAGAGACCCATGTCCAGTCAGGGCCATGCTGCCTGGGAAGAAAACAGGAACTTTTGGCTACTGTCCTAGTTCCAGCACAAAATGAAAAGGAAGGTGAGAAAAGCCAGATTTTATAAACATATAACCTCCAACGAACTGGTACCGTGAGAAGAAATCCCATAGAGAAATTACGAACTATTATGAGACAGCTCTGGATTCGGTACCTACCAACTTCACTCAATGCTGACTGCTCAAATGAGAAGAAAATTACTTCAGGAGAATTAACATGTGACATAAAACTTTATGGTTTCTGTTGTATTAATGTTACTACAAAAACTAAGAAAAGACAAAGCCTCCTGACTTATCACCCATATAACTCCTAGCTCAGTGGAAAAAAAAATCATCCTTGAATTAAGCTCTGTGTCCTGCCAGCTGTAAGCCCCGTGCTTTGTGGGCCAGTGCTATTCAAATGTGTTATTTCTTTTTAATTATCCTGCCAAGAATAATATTTCTTGCATTATATAACATGCTCTTGCACAGGGAAGGAAGAACGCTTTGTTACATGTATATTTACTTTCTCACACATACTGAAGACATTTAAGCTCAGTAGAATTCCTAGAAAAGTGCTTGGGAGAACATGTCTTTTGAAATCTGTGGTTTGCTTCATGGTTTTTACTGGGGAGGGACACAAAACAGTGAGAGAATAAAGGCACTACCTGAAAAATACACACAGATGGTAATTCTTCGGAAAGAAAATTATCACAGGGGTAATAATTAGTGCCTTCCTTAGCTCTGCTTCATTTTTCACAGCATTTTTTTTTCCGCTAGAAAAGAATCATCAGATGTCTTCTGCCTTTGTTAACAGGTTGTTTCTGTTGCCAAAACCAGTTTAGACTCTGACTCATGATTTTTAAAGCTCAAAAGGAGCCATTAGAACAACTTCCCTTATGTCCCTATGAAATAGGCCATACACTTCCCATAGTGGTTTGTGCCTCTGGGACAACATCTTGTAGATTGAAACCAAACATATCTTTTAGAAACTTAGCCAAATTTGATGATAGAGCTCACAGTATCAGAAAACGTACCACATTTTTGTTAGTCTGTTCCAAATAGCAAGTGTTCCTGTACCATCCACATGATGCCTACACTCACAAAGAATATTTATAAATAGGAATTCTATGCTTATGTTCTTGTCTCTAAGACAAAATAAGGCCTGTTTATTGTCAGGAAGAGCATCCCTGCCTGTTTGCATGCTAAACTTGAGGTTACAAGTCTGAGAAACTTCTTCACAGAGATAAATGAACACCTGAGAAAACATGGGCTAGTTATAAAATGAAGGTGTACAGCTCTACTATGTGGCCGTGGGCCAACAAAATGTAAAAGCAACTCCCAGCACCTGCACATGCATGTACAAGTTTTGATTTTAACAGATAAGTGAGGTTGCATGCGTCATATTAAAGTGCTGGAGAAAAGCTTTGATCCCATTGACATCCTAATATATGTGTGTGCATATGTGTACCTATTATATATATTAAAAGGTATTTTAATCATTCATGTAGGAGCCTTTTTTTTAAGATGCTGCTTTGTTTCCTCAAGATTTTTGCGTTTATCACTTAGTGATACCTGGAATGACTGAGAGATTGAGAAAGAGGAAGAGCCTATGGTTTGTAATTTTATATGCTTTATTGAGCAAAGCAGTTGGAATGAAATGCTTGCTCTACCGAAATCAGTGCCAAAACTTCCACCCATTTCATCAGGGCCAGAATTTCAAACCCAAGTTAAAAGGTCAGCTTAGGTGCTGAAAGTTAAACATCTGCTTAAGCAGAAAAGAAAGTTCCCCCATTGTTGGCTCAGATATGTGGACAAGACAAGTCAAGACATATCCAGATGAGACTGAAGCGTGTGGTGAAGCTTTACTTGCCACTACTAGAAATATAACTATAATGAACAGTGTCCAGGCCCTGAATCTGCAGTTATGTTAAGAGATACCAGAATCTCAAAATAATTATTTTGGAAATATCAAAATGAATGTTAATTGAACCATTGCCTCCAGCAGACACATCACTTCCAAAGCCCCTGACCTGCTGTAGCCCAGTTCCTCAGCTTAGCCTCCTGGCCAGACAGCCCCAAGAGCTGCACTGATCCTGCCTCCAGAGGCTTCCAATAAACCGTCTTTCCACTGCAGTACATTGAGCAGATGCTCTTTCGGTTTCAGCTTCTCTCCCTAGAGGAGCAAGAAGGGTCAGTTTTTACTGGTCTTGACTAAAACAACCTTTTCTGGCTCCTGCTACTGCAGACACCTGAATGCTCAAAGCTCAACTGAGTATAATTCACCTTTGTTGCTAAGAGCTGGGCTCCACTGATCACTCTCCCAGGAATCAACTGAACTTGTCCCTTTCTGTTTGCCTCCTCCAGTCTGTTCCTGCCTGGAGCCTGATGTAGGAGCAGGAATAGATTCATTTCTCTGGGAACAGCTCAGCACCAGAGAATGGTAAAACTTTGCAAATCAGAAATGACTTCCAGGCAATCTTTTTTACTGACCTGTTAGTTGGGTGTCAATTTTTTACACTACATTTCTAAAAGCTATGGCCACTTAATTTTTAAGTGTCGTAACCAGGAAGACTTCCACATCACGTTCTCATGCTCTCAGCTGCTCCTCTTAATTCCTTGCTCCTGAAGTGTTAATGCTGCTCTTCAGTTTCAATCTATTCTAACAGCAGAAAACCAGAGTAAGGGAAGGCTTAACACATAGAGAAAGAAGGAGAAATATTTTCTTCTCAGATGAATGATCTTTTTTTTCTTCTCTGTAGTTAATTGCAGGGATTAACAAACCAAATAGATTTTTTAAAAAAAGGAAGAAACAGCTTTTTCTGCATACCCTGCTTGAGTTACTTAGGGTCTGGTTCAGCCAGGGAGGCAAGTAAGCATAAGCTTTTCTATATAAATTTAGTCTGTCAAGTCCAGCAACTGAGAATCATTAAACCAAGCCGAAGCTACTTCAATTGGATTGGCTCAAAGTAACACCTTTTGATCACAACAGGCAACAGTGATGTTTTGTTACCTCCTTCTTACCTCTAGCAGATGTCCTTGGTGCAAGTAGTCACACCCACAGTACAGAGGAACTTTGTGAAAGGGGATTTGGTGTCTGTCTGTCTGCAGCTGCATACCAGGAGCTGGCTGATCTTCTTGTCTCTAGACTTCGGCTAATAAATGGGCAGTGATGCTTGTTCTAAACTAAAACTCCACAATTTTCCTTTCCAGGGACACTTGAGTTTTAGAGTTTTAGCTAGAGTTTTAGTCCCTTTTCCCTTCTGCACAACACTTTTTCACCAGATATCCATGAAAAATCATACTTCCTCCTTACAAAACAATGCCCTTATTTCATCCCACATTTAAAACAAATATCAGATGCGAGAAAGCAGATTGTTTTCAACCCTTATGAATTCACCATAGCACATAATTTGTTAAAATTCTTATTAGAATTTCAGACTATATTTTAACCCTGATGTTCAACGATTTTTCTTATCTTCAGATTTGCTACAAAAAACTAATGTAAAATGTGACCATTCCCTCACTGTTAGGAGCTCACACCTGGATGGATTCATGATAATCAGTGTGGGGAGATCACATGGCATGGAGCCTTTGGCACAGCCACTCAACTTGTTTTATTCAGTGTGTAAATACTGTAATTTAAAAAAATTAAGGTGACTCAGGATATGATAAGCAAAGCTGCCCGGGTGATGCCGAGTTGGACTTTTTGCTGCTGAGGACAAAATTAAAACCCTAGCTATGTTAAGACCAGTCAAAAGAGGGATCACTGGAGGATTTTTGTCCATTAATAGGAAAAAGATATAATTTTATGAAGAATAGAGCTTTCTTCTCTTCTAACTATACTTAGCTAAAATAGATTACATTAAATAGATACTGACTTCATTAAGCTAGAACTGGGAAACACTAAGAATTTCATAACTGATTTCTATGGTGATGTTTTTACTGCTTTTAAATGTGATTGCTGCATCTCCATGGTTCAAGTTTGAAGACAGGGAAAGCCCTGTCAACTGAAAGTCGTTAGACTCTACTGCTTTGTTCCAATTGAAAGTTGACCTTTTCACACAAAAAGACTATATAAGCCTCATTTGATATCTATTCAAGGTCAGTATATAATAAAAGAAAGAATTTCAGAATTGGGATGTTAGATTTTGACTGTCTCAGCATATTGTTTCCTGCTTCTATACTAGCATCTTTTTTAAATCAGAAAATCAAAGTAGGTAAAACCAAAAGGAGCTATTTTGTCCTTCGACAGTAAGCACATTTTCCTACAGTTTTCAGTCATTTTTGTCTACAATTTTTTTAACTACCTCATGAAGGAATTGAATTGGCCAATCTTAATGGGTCGTTCTTTAATCTGTTCAATGTGTGTATTTCCCATTGGATGAAATATTGTAGTTCCATGTTAAGTTCCTATCTGCTACTCATTTCCTATGATGTGCATTATGTAATCTCATTTTTGTGTTTTTGCCAGTGGAAGAAGTTTGTCTGGGTCAATTTTATCAGTTTTCTGTATATGAAGGAAAGGATCAATTAGATGTCCACAATTTCTCCCATTCACAACTGAGAACAATCTTATTTTCCTCAATCACTATTGCTAAACATAAATCTTCCTGTTTTGCAAATGTCATAGGTTTTAGCATTTCATATAAAGATTTAGATCTTATCAAAAATCACATGGAAAATTCATATTTGTAGATAGCAGCAAGAACAACAAAACTAAATTAAGCAGCATGCAGTTCTTTGGCAACAGCTGGTGACTTTTGGTCCCAAAACAGAATTACTGCTTTTTTACTATCTTGAATTTCATGGAAATATCACTGAGACATGCTTGACGTAAATGCAATTAAATTATGATTGCACTGTGGTTTGAAATATAGCACATTAAGTGGCAACAGGGCTTACCATGTTTATTGCCTCTCGTGGCTCTCAGATTAAATTGGAACAGCCAGTAAGATTCACAGCAAACTTCCTAACCACAGCTTTTCTCTGTGAAAATAAGGCTCTAGCTTTAATAAAGTTCTCATCATTACCAATACATACATAATCTTTTTAAAAAATAGCAAAACAAAAATGACAGTTCCATGATCCTCCTTTGCAAAGAGCAAAATGCTACTCCTTATCTCTTTGAGAAATGAAATCATTGAAATCAGGAGAAAAAGACCTTGAAGAACTGGAAAAGGAAAATAGAGGATTATTTTTCTCTACTAAGAAAGGATTTATTTTTTTCTTCCATTGTCCAGCTGAAAAGAGAAGAGAGACAATATCTCTGGCAACCTTTTCAATCAGTAATTACGATGTTTGCCTAAGTGTCTTGGCCCTGTTTGAGCTCTTCTTATATAGAGGGATGTATTCTCCTCAGCTGCTTTCAAGCTTGTAGGCTAAGAGCTGGCTGGTACAAAAGCTGTGTAGCTGCATTAACCTGGCACTGATCCCAGGCTCGTCAACCCTGCTGTTCACACTTCCCAAGTGTGTTAAATTTCTACTAATATTCTGCAGAAAGAGACTGCTAGGAGAAATATTTGCTGACACAGCTTTTAGAAATTACCAATATGATACTGAACGCAAATGATGTACTCACAAGTATTTCCAGCAGCAACATCCTCACATACCCCACCAACAAGGACGAGCTGTGTTATCTCTGTACCATGGACCATGCTAGATTTAACTATGACCAAATTGGGAATTTGTGTGTATATGTATTTTAAATAACTGATGTAAACTGTGTAGTAAGTTAATGACACAGAAATATTTCTGATGTAACTTTGTATGCTTCACCTGACATAATAGCTACCAGAAGATTTAAGAGGCTAGAAAATGTCAGAAGAACTATTAGTACATTCTTATTTACTGACCATATACAAAGGCTGATTTCTTTCTGGAGACCAATACTTGTATCATGTTCTTATGAGGTATTTACTCACTATTGACATATTCCTTTTTCTTTGATAGGTGCACATGTATGTATAGCTCAGTTGGGAGAGCATCAGACTCCTAATCTGAGGGTTAGGGGTTCGAGTCCCCGTCCAGGTATGAGGCTTGTCAGAGTTGGGCTGATGGTTGGACTTGATGATCTGAAAGGTCCCTTCCAACCTTGATTATGAAACTATGAAACTATGTACTACCATGGGTACTGGTTTTATCTGCCATGATATCATTCACAAACTAAAGTCAGCTTTTTATATTGCCTCATTTATACTGTTTGTCTATGCTTTATAGGCATTTTCACTTGTGTGAACATTTGCTAACTTTTCTAAGGCTCTCCATTTAATTTGTGAACTGTTCTGGTTTGTAATGTCCATGTGCTCTCAAATGGGCTTTAAAAACAGAATTGCAGTAGGTACTTTGTAGACTGCATGTACTTTCCTAGAGATAAGCACAGCAAGTGTAGAATTACAATTCTTTTAAAGCTTTTGTAGTGTACAAATTGTGCACTGGAGGAACACAAAGCTCTCCATTCACATTTATTGCCTTCTCTGTGTCATTTCTCACTTTCCAGCACACTTCTTGTTGCATTTTGACAAGCTCTGAGGATTTAAGCACTTTAAAAAATTCATTCATCTGCAAAGTAGTAGTTTATCTCTTATTTTCATTCTCTCAATTTGAATTTTCATTAATCTCTCTCATTTTTCTAGGTTAATGCTTATATTCAGAGGCACAAATGCCAGGGTTTGTTTGATGAGTTAAATAGTCTCACTGCATGACAGATCTGTTTGATGAAAGTCACCTTCCTTCCTGCCCATGCAATACTTTTCCATATTCAGGAAGCATTTTTTAAGAGGAGACAGCACTGGGGTAATTCTGCCCCTACTTAAATCCCATGACACCCATATCCGAAACTTAATACATGTAGACCTGAAAATAAGAGCTCTTTAAGAGCCTTGGAATTAAGCACTACACACAGGCAGCATTTAGCCCCTTTAGCTTGCATGTTTGTCCTTCTCCTACCAGATACAGCAGTCAATTCTTTTCTCTTTACCCTGAGCACTGATGTGAATGGTACAGCACTGGAAGCATGCATGACACTTTTTACCCTTTTTTTTTTCTGTGAGAAAACAGACTGTAACCCTAACACATATGAATAGAGAACTGTAATTTTGACCTGTACAGACAATAGCCTGACAGATAGTTGCGATACAAGTATTATATAAGAATGAAAAAAGACAGATACATATGCAATCCTGGCTCCATCACAGTGAATGGAATTTTGCCATTGATTTGAATGGAGCCAGAATTTCATTGCAAAAGTATCATTGAGCTGTAAAAGTTGTCACTTTTAAGTCTGTGCACCTTCATGCAATCAGTCCCAAACTCCTCATGAAAGGATTTGTAATTTTTCATATTGCCCAAATATTTTTTTTAACAGCTGACCCTTTCTTTTACTTAAACACAACCTCCTTCTCCGAGACATGCATTGAATGCTTTTGTTGACTTTTAATATGACTTTTAACAACATTCCCACATTCCAGCAAAGCATGCTTGGGCTATTTACTTCCATTCAATTCCCCTTCTTGTTCTTTTCACTTTTCATAAAATCACTACGAACATAAATGAGACTACCTAAGACAAGACAGAACCTGGTTAGACTGTGGCATTTCTGGCTTCCTGATAGCAACAATGATTTACAATTTTGGCTGCTTTTGTTCTTGGCAATACATTTAGATAAACTACTCCGGTTATCTTTATTATGCCAAACACTTAAGTTACAAGCATAGGGATGTACGTTTGGGGAACTTTCATGTGGTTGTTTCATTAGGGAAACTTCTTGCTTGCTATCTATACAGTCTGTACATCTGTCTGCCATCATGCCTATCAGAAAGGTAATAATGTGGTTCCAAGAGGAGAAAGAAGAAAGTGGAAGGCAAAAAACTTATATTATGCTGAATATGGAAATAATCATAGAATTGCCTAGGTTGGAAGGGACCTTTCAGGTCATTGAGTCCAGTGTAACTCGCAATAATGGAACAGCATGTGACTTGCACAAACAATTACACAAAGCTCACAGAAAAAAAATTATTGCATTATTTAGGATTGTATATTAGCTAGTAAGAATAAATAGAACAGCTAAATCAAGCAAAAATAGCATTAGACAAAAGAGCAAATGTGCAAGTAAAATATTAGTGGTAGACACTGTGGGTCAGTCACTCCATGAAACAGGGGCAGTTTGTAGGATCTCAGTGGGCAGTGTCATCACCTTCTGTCAGCCCTCTTTTTGCGGGACTGAGAGACCTGGAAGGCTTTCCCTTCATATGTAATCTTGCCTCCACAGAAAGAAGTACACAAAAAAGGTAATGATTTGCCTCACTCTGTAACTGAGCCGCAAAATGGGAGTGGAGCAAGGTGACTATCTGAAATGAGGAAGAGAGCAAAAATTTGTATTGTATGTTTCCTGCAGGAAATTACTATGGTGGCTTTTAAACAGTTGTAGCAATCATCACCAAGGCAACAGCCAGACTATGCTGAATATACTGAAGGGAGCTTTCTGGATATCCTCCATCCCCACACCTCTATTTAAACACAGGAACAGCTCTAAGCTTTTGACCCTAACTCGATTTCTAGGATCTCAGCACATTCTCCAGTAGTTGTTCAACTGTGCAAAGCCTTATGGGACTACCATTGCACAGATGTCAGAAGGGTGGTGCCAACCACCAGGCCCCATTTATGCTACTGGGTGAAGAGAAAAAGAGAGACTGAAGAACTCCTTCACCCACCTGGTTATGATTAGCATCAGCATTGCCCTCTGCAGCCTCTGTCCAGTAAACCTGTTCACAGCCCCAGGGCTTTGCCCTTCATCCATGAGCTCCCTGGAGGTGAGGGAAAGCAGATATTTACCGGTCTGATGCTGAGACTGAAAGCTGAAGGTGGTTTTTCTAAGGAAACCTGTGAAAATACACTTTGTAGCCATATCCAAGAGAAACCTACCCTGAGAAGAAGTCACGTGAGTTTAATAAACACACCCTGAAAACAGTTAACACTTTTACTGAAAATCTTCCAGTGATCCTAGTCCCTGATGGAAGTCTCATTGGGGGTACATCTACAGCTGTCAAATTTGACATATGAAGTCAAGTTAATCTGCTTCAAATTAAATTTGAGGAGAAAGGGTAAAAATGAAACACAATTGGTTTAGAATGAAATGGCTACTTTGTAGTTCTTGACCCTTTTATTTATAGTAAATATTTGGCTTGCCTTGGAGTAATTTTTATTTGAATGTCTGTAATTAATGACATGGTTCATTAGTTGCAGGGAAGCTAAAGTAGCTCTGCTATACAGTAGTTCACATAATTGTGGGAGGTAACTCATTCCACATGCTCAAACATTGTAATTTCAAAATATTTTCCTAATAGTTCTCAAATAGAAATATTTCTAAGTGTAGATCGAAAACTGCCTATATCCAAGTAACATTAACAGAACATAGTTTAAGCATAACATACCAAGAAGTATTATTTTTGGCTGTTACATAATTGGTATCACATGCTGTTGGCATTTTATATACTCTTTTCCTTTTTGAGTTAACTTTTAATATCTTATATGAGCAGAGGTATTAGCTGAGGGTGAATTTGCATAACAAAATGTAGGTGTAAACTAAGCACTGGAATTTTAGTCCTTTAGTTTTCTCACTTCAAGCAGCAACAAATACATGAAGCAGTTAAAGAAACTGCTCCAGCAGATATTTTCTCTTGCATTTGGCAGAACAAACATAATTTAAGCATTAAAATATTTTTAACATTTTAAAAATCAGCTTAGATAGGAAAGTGAGGTGCGAGATCTAGAATATGACTGAATATGGAAAAAATGGACACAATAAATACTCCTGTAAATTGCACTTTTTTGCAGAGATATTTGACTTGAAGTATTACAGCTCTTTTGTCTTCCTTATCTCAAAGATCTTCAGAAGCCTGATAAAATGCTATGCTCCAGAAATTAGAAAATTAGCTAAAATATTTTTTCTTATGAAATCAGACCTGTTACATATGATTTGTTTTCAGTTTGGCATAGCATGCAAATTTATTCCTATGTGAATTTTAAGACAAGTGCAACCAACAAGAAAATAATAAATTTTATAGTAGAAAAATAGTAAGATTTAGATTAGAAAATAACAGAGAAATGTACTGAAATGGTCACTGGGACCCTCCCCTTCATACCCTTTTTTTCCAAGATTAATCATTTGGTAAGAGTTACTACTATTATTACTCCTGTAAGCATGTATTTCCATTATACAAAGAAAAGAAAAAATCGTCACCAGAAACATCTCTGGTACTATGAAGTAACAGAGAAGTTCTTAAAAAAATGAATACTCAAAGCTGCAGATATTGACTGGGTTTTGCCATCACCATTTGTGCACTAAGGAAGTGTGTTCAAAGCAAATCCTGAGGAAAAAGCTTCCAAATTTTACCCTTGCATCAGTAAAACAATGAAACATACTTCATATGTTATATCCAGGTACTTAGTCTAATGGTAAGATTTTAGACTACAGAATCAGAGAATTATAGGATTTGGAAGAGACCTGCAGAGATCATATAGTCCAACTTCCCACTGCCAGAGCAGGTTCACCTATAGCAGGTTGGACAGAAATACAACATAACTTATAAAATCTTTTGTACAAAATTGGAGAGCTTCCGTGTTGAATCAGCATGAACCTCCTGCACAGCTTGTAATCCACAGTCCTTTCCCCCTTTTTGATATATTCTTAGTATAACCCATCCATCTCTGTGTAACAGAGGTAGTGCAGTGAATTCATAAAGAACTCAGGCAAATATTTTCCACAAATATATTTAACACTATGGCTTTGCCTTTGGAAACTGTCTTAGTATGTATAACTGCAACATCAATGGCAAAAAAAGCTATTTTGTTCACTTAAATTAGCGTTTTTAATGTCAGTTACATACCTCTTGAAATGCCTCCTCCACTTGCCCAGATGGGCTTCACACTGTCACACTGTCAAGTGTGATATGGATGACCCTGAACTGGAAGCTATGTTTCAGAAGCCCCAGTAAAATAATGGAGCTGTTCACAGGTGATCTGCCCAAGAGATTGGACTATATCTTGCCCAGAGTTAAGAGTTAAACTTCCAGTTTTATGTTGGGATGTCAGATCTTCTGCACCAGCTATGCCATGTAACAGAGTTTACTATGTATTTTCAAGCACAAATTATACAGCTTTATTGATTATCAGTGATCTCTTTCCAGAAAGTCACAAGTTTCAGCTTCTACAATGCTTGGTGAATGGCTTTCTTGATTCAGTAGATCTAATTTCTGCATTACAATGAGATTTACTTGTCTTTCATTTGTCAGAAAACATTTTTAGATAACTGAAATGGGAAAAAAAAAACCAACCCAGCAAAACAATCTCTATCAAAAAAGGGAGATGGAAAGACAATATTAACAATGAAGGAAAGAGAAGTATAGCTAGATTATGCCTAATTCACCATGATTTGTGGTTGCAGCCAAAATGCTTTGATATCAGAACACAAGCTTTTTCTACTTACATCAGTTTGTTTTGGATCTGGACTTTTATAACTTAGAAGGGGAGTACTAAAATATGGTGTTTCCCAACTCATTTAAATCAAAGGGATTTTACTACTTCTCATGTTTGATTCATCAGTGCTGAAAGTTAATGGAACTTTGTCCTTGGTTTCCACACTAGCTGATTCAATGGTTACCATTTAAAATGTCAATATAAAACCACAGATACTTCATAAGTACAAACAGGGATTTGAGAGTTCTATATAAAATAATATCTAAAATTCAGAGATAGCATTGTTTAACTGTTGGGGAAAGATTTCTTACGTTTTTTTTTCCCCTAATGGAAATCATTGTGTAGGACATCCAAAAAGTTGTCGTCTTCTTATCCATATTTATGAAGGAAATTCTCCATTTTAAAGTTCCTGGTAGAATCCAACCATTTGAGCTAATTTTAATTTCAGAATGGATTAGGCCTGAAAACTCAGCTGGCAATACCAAGAGAACAGACTTCCTTGTATTTTCCACACACTCCCCAATTTTGGATGTATTGAACATAAAGCAAGACAGGCAGTCATGTTTACTTATAGCACAGACATTGCCAAGTTTATAGAAACAACCTTTATCAAAAGTTTTTTTGTCCGTTATATTTCTCTTCAAGATACATTTTGAACTTTCATTTCTTTTCATATTCCCTTAGATACTTTGTTGATTTTTCTGTCTTGGCAACACAGTCTATCATTATATCTTGTTTTAAAATGTGTTGAGTGATTAGAGAGGAGTCGGTGCAAAAATAGCAACAGCTATGACTGCCTGTGCCCAACTGAAAATACCCAACCCTGTGCCTTCAGATGCATTGAGCTGGTGAGGCCACCCTATGGTGATGTCCATTCAGAACTTGGCTCACCAAAAAGTGGTCTAACAAAGATAACAGAAAACTAGACAGATTTTCTGTCACTCCTTAATAATTTCCTTAGTATTAAAAATGTATTTTTACCCAGGCTGTGTAAACTAGGGAAATAAGCTCAGGTTTTCTTCTTTTCATCTAAGCTGCTATTCTCAATTTAAAACTCCTGTGGCTAACTTTATTTGTATTGTGTATATTTGTGTTGTGCATATGTATCTACCACTCTTCTTCTATTTTTGTTCTTGATTTTACAAAGTTGATGTGTTTCAGTTTTTTACAGAATGATCCACCATCTAGAGACTTACTCTCATTCTTAAACACTTATCACAAGAATTAAGAGGCAACTATGAATCCACACACCAGTTCTGCTTTTATGGTTTGGATTGAAGGCCTTTCACTTAAAAAAACCCACAGATTTCCTTAAAAAGTAACAATTGGTCTTTTCCCACCAAAGCCACCTTGAAATACTGAGGGAATTTATTTGACATCTGTGTAATATAAATCATAACTTCATCCCCATCCTCACCTACCCAATCTACCACCTTTTCTTCCTTTAAATGCATTTACTGATTAAATTTATCTTATTCATAATTTTGTGTTCCTCTCTCATAGTGAACTCCTGTCATGGTTTTTCTACAGATTTTCAGGAAAAAAGCAAACTGACTACCATATTTCCTCGTGGACAAAGCTTTGTGCCATTTATAGAAGGAATACATCAATTGGAGGCCTTCCTCTCCAGTCTAAATGAGAAATTACTTCTTGTGTTGTCTTTCATCTTCTAAATATGTTCTGATCAGATCTGCGAAGCTATGTTAGATTTATTCCTCTGCTTGTTCACCAATGTTCTCATCTATGCTAATCAGTCTTCCTTTGTACATCTTGAGTATTACCTTCTTAAACAAGTTTGTTTTCAGTCTATTTCTTGGCTTCAATGGTCCAGTTCCTGTATTAATTCTTGTAGATTGAGCTTTAAGACCTGCATGATATCTGAAAAGCCTGATTTACTTTTTTTTTTTTTAATGCTGAGTGTTCTTTTATTCTAGATATTCCTTTCACAAAATTGTTACAGAATATCTAACAGCTTTAAAACAGTAATATCACATTGTTTCATTTCTCTCTCTCCCTATAAATACACACGCACGCACATAAATAAATAATCCTACACAATTTAAACATGTGGTGGATGTTTCACATTACTGTGTGCTTCCTGGAGACACAAAACAGTGTAACATTTTTATGTGCTTAAGCTTTTCAAATCTGTGATTTTTGAGTTTTATTTCAGCAGAACAGCTATGTTCATGCTGTTCATGAATGCCATACAGAATAATAGTTATGTCTATACTTGTACTCCAGTAACTCATTAATCACTCAAATATTTATCTATTACAAAGCACACAGAACAAAGACCCGTCTGTTTCCATTGTTTAACCGGTCACTCCAGTGTGGCAATCTTTGGAGGAAGTATCTTTACACATTTCATTTCTGAAAGGACTCAGCCCCAGAGTTGAACAACTTCTGGACTGAGGCATCATTGAAACTGTTTAGAGTCCACCACAGCTTCTACCATCAGCATTTCTTTTTGCTACCTGATTAATTGTTTCTGCTTTGTCTTTGGGATTATGAAAAATGGCAGTATTGCTCACAGAAAGAAAGTCACATCAATGGGACTCCCCAAAGCAGCAGCAAACTCATTCACTCTACTGCAAGATTGTGGATGGCAAAATAACTGTTCCTCCTTGTGTCCCACACAAAAGTGAAAGAACTTCAAAGAAAGAATCTAGGCGTTGACTTGTCTTGCTTCATCCTCTCCTCCCAGTACCATTTTTCCCCAGAGAAAAACTCTACCCCTTGTCTATCTCCTCTCCTAGGCAAAATTTATGTAGAATTTTTGGCAAGGGAGAGGATGGGAAATCTCCAGAGCAGCCAACATTGCACTGCCCTCCACCTCAGCTCCACACCCAGCATACTTCCTCTTGCACCAGCATCAAAGACTGCAGCATGGACAGCTTATATTTCCTCCGACGGTGCAGAATCCTTGTTGCCAAGATTTCCAGCTGCTGGAGAGGCTTTACCAGGGGTGCAGCTTGGTGGCAGTGTTGTTATCAGTGCAGGCAAACTGAAAACTCTCAGGCCACCATTTAGTACTTTCTCCAACTTCTGTCTTCATTCAGGCACATCTTTCTCCAGATGCTTTAATTCAATGGAAATTGTGAGGGAAATTTGTCTCCA
The DNA here is from genome assembly GCA_013400935.1 of Turnix velox. Lineage (NCBI taxonomy): Eukaryota > Metazoa > Chordata > Aves > Charadriiformes > Turnicidae > Turnix > Turnix velox. The sequence continues at coordinate 464,402 of VZTY01000366.1, read as the reverse complement.
TGCCCAGGACCCACAGAGGTCTCATAAACCATTTCAATTTTATTACCTAATCCTGATTATTGAGTGTTTTGCCACTTACCTACAGTTTGCCAGGGTTTTGGTCCAAATGCAAGGCTCGAATAGTGCATCAGGCCTTGGAATGGAAATGAGCTTCTCTCATTACTTTCAGGAAAGTCTTGATTGCTGCCACTAATGCCTGTCATTCCCCTGACATAAATGTGCACTTCATCAAAAATTCTCATCTTCTAGCAAAGAGCACGCAACCCACTGCTTTTATAAGAGTACTGAACAGCACTGCACTGTAACAGGCTGACCAAGTGTCTATAAAAATAAGTGAACAGGCTTCGTAAAATCCAAGTGGCAGCTACAAGTCAAACACAGTAGGTGGTTTTCACCTTCCCTGCTCCAATGCCACAACAGGATTTATGGCAGATTCCCTCCAGCTCATGGGGCTGCTCTTTGCTCTCACAGTCTGGAAGCTGGGAGCATTGATGTTACCAGCTTGTGATTCAAGATCAGGGAGAGAGCACAAAGCACATGGGAGGGTGTCTCCTTGAGCAGATGGGACCAAGGCACACCCAGTACCAGCACCTTCTTTCCTACCTGAACCAGCAGGGTGATGGCCAAAGCCTGGACTATGCCAATTTGTTTCTCTTAAGGAGAGAGGGGAGTGTAAGAAACACTGAGTTAAACGGGGCTTTGTTTTCCTCTATTGAATTGCATGGGGCAAACAGATGTTAATGCTGAAGTTCCATTGTATTCTGTTGTGTCTTAATGGTGTTCAATTACACACATGTGAGAAATAAATAAAACCACATCAGCACACGTCTGGTACAGCTCAGGTCAGTTAGTGTCAGGTCCCTTGTTTATTTTTTTAATTGAAGATGCTTAGCCATTTAATAGTTTAAGACAAAAAGAGTTTCCTCAGTTGGCTTCTGTTCAGACTCATTTGTATTCAAATCCACATTTTTGGAACAAAGAATCCAAAATGAGCACATATTGAAGTCAAATGATGCATTGGTTGCTGAGCGTGGCTCTGGAACTGATTGTGTGTATAATCTCACAGAACTGAGTTTGTGAGCACTGTGCTTCGAGGGGGTAAAGTCCCTTCCTAAGTCAGGCACTGTTCCAGCAAGCATTTATGCACATGCTTAATTTTTAGCATAAAAGCTTTTCTACCAAAGCTGATGGAACTGTGCATGAATCTGAACAAACCTTCTAGCTTAGTGCATGTTGGATTGGGGTCACTCGCTGTTATGAAGTGGAAAATCTATTGAACAGAAATAGCATTTTCTCTTAGAAAAGAGTCCGATTCTTCACCTGTCTTTCCCAATACTAACAATCAGACATCTGAATTGTATTTGCTTATTCAAACATGCTGCTATTTATACGCACTTGAAATTTTATGTAGCTTTACAGTCTTCAAATAAAAAAAAGAATAGCAGGTAATCTACAATCAAGATAACATTTGCCATTCTAATAAACATGCTGACATAAAATTGCAAATGACACACTTTAACTGGAACACAAACTTTTCCTTGCATTTCATGTTCATTCAAAGTAAGCAGTTTTGGATTTTCTTTTTTTTAAGAAAAAAAAAGTTGTTTTTTTCCTCCCCCAAGGAAAAAATATTTTCCATGGCAAGAAAAAGGTTACAATAAAACCATACCAAAACTTTTTGTTCAAAAATGTTGACCACAACTGAATATAACAGCTACACATATTGTTGTACAACTGCCATCACTTATTCCTGTGGCATGTAGTCTTTCCTCAAAATCTATCATGTCTTTTATCTGTAATGGGCATAAATTATTTTTTAAGAAGTAATGCATTGTGGCAATTGCCAAAACACAAGCATATTTAATATGACATGACATTTAAAGGGACTACAACAGTTTCTTAGAGAAGTACTGTAATTGTTTTTCAACATTAAACAGGCAATAAAAAGCCGAAGTGTACAGTGTATTATACATAATTGACCAGTCATCAAAATGGCCAAAAAAGTTCAGGATTCAGTCAGTGAGTTAAACAGAGTGAAGGAAGTGGAATAAATTAACTAAGCTTCTGTATTTTATTTTCACTTCAAACCATATTACTAGAGCTGTAAGAGCTTGGGGAAAAAAACAGCCTGGCAGTATACACTTCTCAGAAGCTCTTCAAGATGTAGAGCCTCAGGAGAGCTTCATTAAAGCCACTCACTATTGCTTTTACATATGCCTCAACTTCAGTTCAAGTTGTCCTGCCTCTCTGTGCCAAAAGCTTAAGCATGTGCTTTTAAATGAGCAGTTTAAAACATAATAATTGGAAGTTATATAGTGCATCTCATCCCAAAGGATCCTGAAGCACTTTAAACAACTATCAGACTAACTCAACAATTGTCTCACAGCGGCCAAATTTCTCTTACCTTCAACTGGAGATTTGCTCATGCAAAGGCAGTCAGGATTAGGACCCACAATGAAGTGAAGAAAGATGAAATTATGGGAAAGTAACTAAATTTGTAGTGGGAGAAAGAGACAAAGTGCACTGCTCCCTGCAGAACACCTCTGAGCATCACAGCTCTGCCAGGAGTGGAAAATTTCTCATTGTGGAAATGATATGCAGATACTGATCATCAACTACTAGAAATTTCTCATTTCAAGTGTTACAGAGACAAGCAATAGAGATTTGAATTAAAGAATTAGCATCCATCTCTGTAAATCATCAGCTGTTCTTTTCTCTTCAAATCAGAGAAGACACGAGCTTGATTTATCAGCTCTAGATTTTATCTACAAATGTTGCTACAGCTTTTATCTGATCTCCCCAATTCATTACTGACTGTCTGCAGAGCTAGCTGAAATATGATTAGAAGTCCTTCCCAATATGTTCAACAATTTACAAGATCCATTTACTTTTTTGGTCATCTTTTTTTCTGAGAGCTGCAAAGCTGCATTGATATTTTCAGTGGCTGAAGACTTGTATCAGAAGACCAAGGTTAGACTTCTAAAAATATACGTCCTCTAGCAATTTTTCCATGCTTAATACAATGCTTGTTTATGGAAACATTGATTTGTAACTATGAAAAAAATCAAAGGGCATTTACCGTAACAACTAGCTCTCCAAATGTATATTATTTCTGTATACAGTATATTACACTATTCTAACTGCAATTAAAATATAACCAGTTCTGAGGTCAAAGGTTATCAGTGCCTCTGAGAGTTTATGTTTAAATATTTATAGAAATTGTCACAAAGCATGAGTACTTACTCAAAATCTTTCTGTACCTTTTAAACTACCCAGACAAGATTTAAATATCCACATCCTTCCTTAACAGCCATTGGGATTAAGCCTGTGCAAAACTCCCCCACTTTCTATCCCTTACAGAACTTCAACTTCCATCACAGCACATAGCTCCAACATTCATAGAAAAGGATGTATTTTGCAACGTGCCCTCAAGACCAGTACACTAAAGATTTTACAGTAAGGGATGACATTAAAAAAGGATTTATAGACACATACCTCCTTTCTTCAGAATTAAAGGAGATCCTTTTGCTTAATTTACCTATAAATGTGGTGCAAAGTCAGTGTTGGAAAGTCACATTCTCTTATACAAAATAGTCCAAAGCTGTTTGGAGCTTTCTAAATCAAAACTAGTGTCTTAAATTTAGTCTGTGAACTAATACCTGTAGATGAAAAGGCAGCAGGACTTTATATTCTTACAGCATCATCCATTAAGTAGGAGACAGGCTTCTTTATCAGTCTACCCTCCTGGAGTTATGGTCTAATCAAAGGTGCACTGCAGCAGCCTCATCTGGAAGTGGCTCCTGGTCTACATCAGAAAGAAACAGTTTAGGTCTTTGCCAGCCATGAATCTGACCCAAAGTGGAATCCTGATCAAACATCCTTTAAAAAGGTAGGAAACACCAGACTGGCCACATCATCTCTATTTCCGCCCCTCCCCACCATTCAACAGTTATACTTTCAGTTATATTAGAAACAGGTTTCAGCCTGTACAGGTCTCCCTCTGACCTTGGACTTACCCAGTATTGAACTAGGCACAAAAGGTTGAATTGGACATGGTGTTGTTTTAAAGCTGGGTGGCATTAACCAATTGAAAACCTTTTGGACTATACCTTGTAATTAAGGGCTTCTCTACACTGGCAAATTTACCAGCATAGTTATAGTGGTTTAATCGTAACTGTTATAATTGAGTTATAAATATAACTCTCAACTGGGACATTCATATAAGGATTGCGAGTGCTTATCTCTGGCTTAGTTTATGTCACTTTGAAAGCTGTTTAAGTAGAAAAAGGCATCCTTATTTCATTCTAAATATATCCAAAGGAGGCCAGACTAGTGTAATTACAGCTGGTATAATTATACCAGCAGAACCAAACTAACAAATATTCCCCTGTAGACAGTCCTTCCTAGCAGACTCACGTATGTGTTGACCAGGAAGCCTGTGGAGTCCCACCTTACAGTTTCCTTGGGCAATAAGTGCCCTTCATCATGCAGGGGACAGAGATGGATGATTGAGATAATATTTAAAATGACAGTGGGTAACACAGGCAGCACCAGCTGCAAATACTTTGACTTGGCAATTTTATTTGTGCAAAGTACCCACATTCAATAGATAGAACTGTTTAAGTAGCACTTGTAATAGGTGGCCAGTGCTAACTGAGAGCAAGGAAGCATTACAGCTCTTCAGTGGTCCTTGAGAGGTGCTCATGCAAAAATATCAGCCAATCTGATGTACTTAGAAAGCTGCTCAAACATTTTAATTAATCTAATTAGGAAGCATCTACAGTGTGAATCCAGCATTCTATTATTTGTTCCTTACACTGATAAGTTCCTGACATACCAGATTCCTATGTACAGACCTGACCCTTCATATACAATTGAAGTTGCACAGAAGCACATAAAAACTGGGGTTTTTTTGGCATTCCTGGAATATTGAAAACAATAGTCAATTCTAAATTAAAATTTTTAAGGACATACATTTATACTAACACTAAACTTGGCATGGTCTGTTACATTTCTCAATAAAAAATAATCAGAAATAATTGCAGCAATATTTCTAACTGAATTCTGGAGATTATGCATTTGTTGGTAAAGACTATTGAAATGCAATACCTTGTAAAACTTTCACAAGAAAGAAAAATACTATGATATAATTTGCTGCCAATTAGTTTGACATCTTTAGCTCTGTTTCTTTTTATCCTGCTGGACCAGATAGATCTCACCTGGTAGAGAGCTGTAAACAAAACATTCGCTACACTGTGATTTCTACTCAAAAGCCCCTTGCTTATATTTGCATTCTCTCAGCTGCTTTTGACTGCTAAAATTTAAGAACTCCAGCTTAAAGCAAATGAATTTCAAACAGGCAGAAACCAGTTCCACCTGGAACAGGGATACAGAGCCCATGGCATGGGTGAAGATAGAATGACATATTGCTAACTTTGGAAATCCAGGAAATCATCTCCTGAAAACTCAAGAAGATTTACGCCTTTCTAATCCAATCATAATTCACTTCCACAAAACATGGAATGAAATCCACAGAGAGTCATCCAAGGAAATTCTTTGAGCAGACATATGGAGAAATTCCTCAGTAAAGGTCAAAGGTCATATATTAACTTGAGATATCTGAATAAAAGAAAACTATCATGATCACCAATTCTTATAAGAACAGCTATTTTTGGAAGACTATATAGATGAAAAAAAGAGGAGAAATAATGCAGTACCAGAGATATAAATAGCACTTTTTTTGCAACCGTGTTAAGCAATAGGTAAAATTCACTATGCTTGAAGGAATTAATAGAGGAGTGAACTTCAACCAGCATATATCAAAAAGAGTCAGGAGGCTAACATTTAAAACACTGCTAATTAAGCAAAATTCTAATTTGCAGAATCATAGAAAGAGCTAGGTTCCAGTCCCATCTAAAAAACCCACTTGTAAAAGAATACAAAATGTGGTCCACATGTAATTTTTTTCCCTGCTGAAATCACTCCAATAAGTGTAGGTGTTTTCCCTCAGCTGGCCTGTATCAGAAAGGTTCTGATACAGCTTCCAGCAAACACAGTGGAAACAGAAGGAAAACCAGCATTTTGTTACTGTCAAGCCTCAAGATAAATCAAATGTCTTTTTTTCATCTGAAACTAAAGGAAAGACAAATTGACAGATACATCTTAAGGCACTACACTCTATAATGCATTTTAAAACACACATTAAAATTTCATTGTGGAATTACATCTGAATAGTCCTTCCAAACCACTTCAAATAAGGCAAAAGTGCTAAAAAGCAAATTATGAGAACATATAAGTAGGCAAGCCTTTCACAAAACATCAAGTGAAAGCAAAGAGAACAGAAAAAAATACTGTCATCTGAGGCTACTCAGTAGATGTCCCTTCCTGATTCTGTCACCTCAGACTATATATTAGACATTTTAGAGGCAATTCATGCAGGGTGGACAGATGGAATGAAGTGTAGGGAGCTTTGTTGTACAGTGCATGGGTAGAGGGAATGCTGCCGCCTCTTCAAGTCCACTGGGGAGGGAAGGAGACAAGGATTTACATTCTCTGTTGAAGACTGGGGCAGGAGATTGTGAAAGAGTTATGCTGTCACTTGAGAAGCCAGCTTGAAATATACGTGGTTGATAATATTTCATGAATTATTGCACTCCAGTGCATAGGTATAGACTAGGTTAAGAGAGTGTAATCAGAAACAGAAAGTAAGGATGTTCTAGGATGACATGTTGCTTATCAATATCTGCATAAGTAAAACAATGGTCTTTACAACATAACTTTTTTAGTGAACTACAATATATACAAGTGTGTGCACATATGCAGATACATACCTACACATCTCCCCTATAGTACTGTGAAATTCATATTTCTGGTTCTAATGGTAGCAGACTATCTGGACAACTCCAAAAAGATTCATTGAGCTCTTTTATCTTCTTTGATCTGATGCTAGGGTTTGGTGGTTTGCTGGGTGATTTGGGATTTTTTCAGAACTCATGGAAGAAGAAGAAAATAGGACTAGAAACACAAAATGGAAGAATTTAAAAGGACTGAGAGCCCTATAAGCTATGGCAAAAAAGATCCATCGTGGTAAAACTTTGGAGCAGAAACAGATGTGGAGTGCAGCAGTCTCTAGAGACAGGAACAAACAATATGTCCATTTTATAGCTGTTTACTTTCTCTTCTTCATGAATACTGTGATTGTGGTTCTTTAGTGATTATTTAGGTACTTAAAAAAAACCCCAAACCTGGTCTACAGATACATTAAAGTGTTGTCTGTTTGATAAGTACCTGTTCCTTAATTTATATGAGAGGCTAATCTCTTCCAGAAGACAATGCTGTCAGTAGAAATTCATGTTTCTAGAAATTAGGTAACAAATTGTCCAAGAGGCTTGGTGGGAACACTTTGCTGTGTTACACAGTTATTTGGCTACTTTAAGGATTTAAGAATAGCTTAATATTATCTTTTTCCAGAAAGTAGACTTTTTGGACATTGCACTCCAGGTCTTACCAGGTAACATTCAAGATTTTTTTCTTTGAGAGAAAATGGGGCTTCTGATAAGCATCATAGATATGACATACTTAAACTATTGTTCAAATCAGCTTCTTTGCTTATAGCACTGATATTAAGATAACAGATATTTTTTACTTTAATGAACTTGAGCTTGCAGCACAAAATATATAAAAAAAGATACCTGCACCCATACTCCTCTTACTTCTCTTAAAAATGCTTAAGACTAGTAGCATTTACGAAATAGATTTTTCTCCTCATTTCTCCCTCTGTGCCTATTTAAATGATCAGCCTACCTCATCTCAGGACACCATAATTTAATAGACTGAACATGAAACAAATAGGTAAAATTCTTTGGAACCATGTATTTATATTGTTTGGTGACAACTGTCTGAATGACCTAGCTCCTCAATCTTGACTTCTGATTTGATCAGGAAACAAAAGATTTCATCTGAGACAAAATATTTGCAGTCCAGTTAGGTCAAGCACTAGGCAACTTTTTCTTCCTGGCTGAAATAAAAATGCAAAATGTCAACACACTCACATCCTCAGCTCTCTGCATTTCCCTCTCCCCAACTACAAAATGAGAACAATAAGGGAGAAGATTTCAAGAGGAACCCTCTGCTGAACCAAGATCAAACCTAGCTCAGTGGGTAACCTGTCTTTTTGTTTTTCTATTTTTCAGTATTAGACACCACTGCCCATCTGTGTAAAAACTGCTTTATCAGGAAAACACTGTCTACACAAAATGTCATTGGTCTCTCAACCAAATAAAGAAACTCAATCTTATATGCCCTACCTGGTCAAAGGCATTTTTACCAGCAGGTCTACAGGAAAGCAAGAGTATTTCCAAGAATGTGGCATAAATATTTCCACTGACTATTACAGAAGGACAGAAGGAAAAACATCCCTTTCTTCCCTTTGAAGAGGCCATAATCTTCCCTTCTATGCCTGTCATGTTACAAAGGATTTTTCTCCTTGTGAAAGACCGAGGCAAAAGCTGGACAGGCAGAGAAAACACTATAAAGCAAAGAGGGCTATTTGTTCTTCATTATGCTCATAGAGGATTTAGGGGTTTTTTTGCAACAGGGCATCCTTCACTAATCTTAAATCTGTCAGATGCTAGTGAAGATAGGGTTGCTGTATTTGGAAAGGAGTGGGCAGGACAAATTTCCAGGTTTTATGCCATGAATATGATAAGTATAAAGCCTTCCTCTCTCAAGTGAAACAGTTAAGAAATTCATGGTTTGTCCTAATCTGAAACAGCATTGCCTAGAGGTACCAAAAAGCAGAGCTGAAAATTTGCAGGACGCTTTGGTGCATTAGGAGTAGTAGATAATTTATATGCTTAGCAAAGTAGTGTAACATCATTGTTTACTGTTAAGAAGTTCTCAAGTGTTTATTGAAAAATATGTTAAATGTGAAACTCTTAAGTATCTTCTATTAGGAAAAAATCTTTCAAGATAGACAGACACAAATACATAATGACTGCCATATGTCACAAGGATTTCATGGTTAAAAAATGGACTTAAACAATGCCTCTCTAAGTTCTCATAAACCCAAGTTTTAAAAGCTTTTTAAAAATAAAATCTGGCAGTGTTCTGCCAAGAAAATTTTATCAGTGGAAAATAACAATTCTTAACCTTCCTATATCTCACAGAATATTTATCTTACTGCAGAGATCTCTGCTTATATCATTACTAACTAGTGGATCTAAAGGATATTAACTAGATATCCCTTATTGAGTCCATATTTGCATGAATTTAAGTGTATCACATTAACTTCAGGTTTTAGGCTGAATTCAAAATACTCTTTGTTCACTGTTTCTCTGGAGGACAGATTTCTTGGAGGTTCCTGAAATTATCTGGGTTTGGACTTTGAAAGACTGAAAAAGTAGGAAGAATGTCTACTTTAAAACAAAATGTCTTTTGAAACCCACAATAATCCAATGATGAGCAATCACATTGCTAAGAGTTTTTACCACTAGATTTTGTGTACTGGCTTGTAACGTCTGAAAGAGATAATAAAATTACAAATTAATTGTGTCTCTGTTTTGTTTTTGATGCTTAGAAACTAGCAGTATAAATCTATTTATTACCCTAAATATTTCGGTCAGATGTAGACATGAAACAGATGCACCTAAACAATTCATTAACTGCAACTAATAATAAAATATTGACAGGAACTTGGGATTCTATCTTAACTGTTGCACATATCACAGAAATGTCTCAGAGGCAGTATTAGAAGACCTAAGAATGCTGATGGCTGCTTACAAATTAATTCTATTTTTTTTCCCCTCAAACATGGGCAAAAGAAAAATAATCTTTCATTTTCCAGCTAAGCCAGCTGACCAGTGCCAAAATGATAACAAAAAAATGAAACAAAACAATTCTTTATTTCCTGTCTCAGGAGCCATCTGCACATTTGCATGCCTGCCAAAAGCATTCTCGATTAGTTCAGCTATTCCAACTAGTTCTGACTAGCTTTCTCTATCAAACATTTAGCACTCTTCCTAAGACTTTTAAATAGCTGATTCAAAACACTTCTATGAACTGAAATCTGATCTTCCCTTTCTCCTGGAAGTGAGATATCCAGCATGCTAAAGCTGCAAACTAAATCCTAACACAGTCAAACAAACCCAACATTAGCCACTTGAACTTCTGGTGTTAAGGTTTAAATTTGACTCAGAATTGTCAAGTGTAACCTTCTCTTACAAGGCTGCTTTAAACACATGTAAGTGCAGTTCAAGACCACATCTGTAACAAAAAAGCCTGGTTTCAGGTTTGATCTCACAGAGGCCCTACTAGCTGTCAACTACTTCTAACCTTTTGATAAAAGAATTCAAATAAGAGCTAACCAAACTCCTCACTACTTCAGCTCAACAACCTGACAAGCATCTGACAAACTGGAAATCCAGCCTCATTCAGTGAAAAGATAACAAAAGACTTCCAGTCTGTAATGAAAATACCACAGGGAATGCAGCAACTTTCATGCTACCTGTCTTAATACTGCCTTTTTTTTTTTTTTTTATACTATTCTACCCATCTTGGGTGACAAATCTACAAATTTCTGCATTGACAAAGCACCACATATGCTGCCAGAAACTGTTAGTAGTAGAGCAGGAAAAATATCTGAACGTTTGACACCTGGTTAGGTGTTAGTTAGAGGGTGGCTTGATGTAAACACAGTTACCTGGTTATTTCTTCTGCAGTGAGGAGCAATAAGATCTATTACATCTACTGAAAAGGAAATACTCTTTAATGTTTCAACATTTCATCACCTCGATGACTGGATCAATTCACCGTTCTACAGGCTACCCTCAAGTATGGTCACCTTCAGACACAGGAGAAAATAATAAAAATAATTAGTCACCACACTAATTATTTTTTTTCCGTTTAAGTAAGGGTGCTATTTTTAAAAAATAGGGAACTAAATGAAGCCTCAGTAACTAGATTCTTACCATATCTATACATGGGAATGCAATGCCATCACAGCCAAAGAGTGATGTCACTTTAACACTCACTTCGATTTCAATTAGATCTAATTCTGCAACAATTCACATTCTTAAAACTGATCATTAAGCAGTTGTCTGGCATTTAACAAATATAGGATATAATTTTAAAAAATGTAATTGTGTAAGTTTTCTTAATATTGGTTATTGATGGGTTTTACATTTGTTTTACCATCTTTAATGTGGATTCAACACAGCCATAATGCAGAAGTACCTCTTGTTCCAACTTTAATCCAACAAAAGCCAATGAGTTCTTTATAGACTAACAATGTGCTCTGAAATTCTTCAAACCATCTGCTAGGCAAAAAACATTTAAAAGAGTTGGAAACATCTTTACATTCAGAGCATCACCAGAATACACTATGACATGGTATTTTCAAGTTATCCAGATCTGAAAGTATTCTTGGGAATAAGCATAGGAGTGGCTCTTGAGGATGATGTAAATCCTCTCAAGGAGTTATAGTAAGAATATTAGTATGTTGGAAGAAAAATGTGAGCCTAATGGCCAAAGGATAAAGATGAGAGGGAAGGAAACTACCTTTGGACTAGATCGTGATAAACTTTGGTGAGATTTTGTAAAGATGCTGTGTATGGAAACCATATCTCTCTCAGTAGGTACATGGGAGCTGTACCTGTCAGAGTACATTGTCATAAAACAGAGAAACAGCAAGTTAGCTAAATATTTTCTTGAAACCTTCAGAACCATAGGGAAGAACTTGGAGGAGCAAAAAACAAACTAATGGAAGTATCTTGGACAGCTCAGGGAAAATATACAGAAGAAGGAAAATAAAATAAAATAAACTTAATAGTTTCCACAGTTGTGAGATTTTGACCATTTTCTGCAGAAAGATTTCCAGTTCTGAATGCCTATTTACAGTACCATTGCACAAGTTGGGATTTCTGAGATACAGAAAGTCCTGAGATGTTAATGACCTCAGAGGCTATAAAGGGCTTTGGAAAGAAATGAAAATAACCTACATCTTCTAGTGGCTAAACTTCTGAGCCAAACTTCATTTCTTGCCTTCTGAACCCAAAGGGCTAAACAGACCTGTGCCTTGTTCTGGGGCTCTTGCTATCAGAAGAAAACTGAAACAGTCTCTTGAAGTCATTTAGGCAATGAAACAATCACTGCTGCTTTTAATATCTTCTTGCCCCAGGACACCACCTGTTTTGCCTAGCATATATATTGCAGAATTGGCCCCAGCAGCACAATGCAGTGGGTCAGGCAAGTCTCTGTGTCACAAAAACAAGGAGAGGAGATAGCACAGCTGCAGAGACCTGCCTGGGGCTCTCTGGCTTACAGGATTTTAAAGGAGTGTTTGCAGCACTGACAGTTACAGGCAGACAATTTTCCCACACAAAGCTATTAGAAAATGGAGTGTCCATGGCCAGTCCTGAGCCCCCAGACAGCTTTTGCAGTATCAAGATTAAAGGAAGAGGCAGCTGGGGCTAATAAGTTGAAAATCAGTGCCATTAACAAAGACAGTAAAAAACAAAAAAAAAAAATCCAAGCCCTGCAGAAGTACTCTCAGCTATGCCTATTGCTTTGTAGAAACAGACTGTACAGTTGTCCTTGTTCAGCTTGGATTTGACCTTAGACTCAGGGAGATAAAGAGTATAAATTATGTCTGAATTTCCTGTTTATTAAAAATGTATATAGCTTACATATATGCAGCTGTATGTATGCATTTGTATACAGCTGTGTTTTGCTGTTGACTACACTGGACTTTGGATCATTATTGCATGATATTTTTAGGAGCAACACCTAGGATTAGTGAGGCTATGCAATTTACTTCCACCTTCTCTGACCTGTCACTTGTTACAGCATGACAGCACAGACCCATTTCGAGGTGTCTTCACACGCTCCCAGTGTGTCAGAGCTGATGATGACACACAGACTGGCAAACTCAACAACAGCCAAGAACATTGCTGTGCATTAGAATGAGATCAGCTTTTCTGTAAAACAGTTTCAAACACCCCTTGGCATGCTCTCAGCCTCAGTTAGCTAGTTCTGTCCCATAAAACCCATAATCATAATTTCTGTGTTTGGACATAGGCTGTTCCTATTGCAGCTCCTCCATTTTGGAAACCAGGAGATCTATGTACATATACTATGCCAAGCCAGTTGGCCTCAGAGTGAAGAAGTATTTCCAGATACAGTCACTTAACTAGCAAGGAAGCAGCCAATTAGTTCAAATAATTAGAGATCTCACTGGCCATCTGCTGATCTGTTTCATGCTCTCATGTTTGATATCTGAAATTCCAAAGAAACCAACATAGATGTCAGCTACTGTAAGTACTCACTTGAACATGACGACCTGTATAAGCAAATATTCACAAATGTGAACCCAGGGCAACACCTCCAGTTCTCATAAACTATAGGATTTATGAAACTCAATTCACACTGCATCAGAAAGATCTAAATTAATAAACACAAAATTAAAAAGATTAGTGTGTTACCAAAAAAATATTAACTGAAAAAATGTCTCTACACTTAGCAACTTACTTAGGTTAGTCTATTTTACACAGTAGCTCATTTGTACACCCCAGTACATTCTGCCTTTGTAACTCTGTCATGTTGCATGAAAATAAACTGGCACATTACTATGAGCAGTATTCATTTATATACCCCTATTTTGATCTCTTTTACAATATTAATTTAAACTGTCATGTTTTAATCACTCTTTTTACTCCCTGTCTCCTTTCCAATTACGAAACTGTCCACCTCTTTACAAAATTAACAATGAATTATTGTTGGGTTTTTGTTGGTTCAGTAGAAAGAAATTTTCTTCTTTAATATATTTCTTTTCTTTGTGAGAGCAATGATGAATTTTGCATCAAAAAAAATAGGCTTTTGTATGCAGAGCTTTTCAATGGATCTCATGAGATTTTTCGTTACACTTTAAAACAACAACAAAAAAAAAATCACCTGGACTCTTGATTTATAAATATTTTCCATTTCAGCTGCATTGAGGAAGAACAAGCATCAGACATACAAAAGCTGAAGTGTTGTGCATTCTGGAAACTCAGAAGGTAAATCAGAAACCAAAATACTTTATAAATAAAGTACTGAGATGCATTCTGGTGAGTATGATGGAGGGAAAGGGAGAATGGTGACCAGAGAAAAAACAAGCAAAGAACTGCAGGATATCTGTGCCAGTCCAAGTGTAAAGAATTTGCAATTAGCACAGTAAACAGAGCATGTTTCTAGGACAACAGATGGACTAAATGTCGGCTGGAAAATAATCCCTAAAGTAAGAGATTTTGAGACCATGAAGGGAAGACAGAAAAATGCAGGAAAACACTCCTAACCAGGAACAGAGAGAAAAAAAAAGTCATGAGTCCAGACCAGTGCATTTGAACCCGTTAAAGCGCTGAAGTGGAAATTCTGTTAGTTTTTCCTCTTACAAGCTGGATAGTATTCTTTAAAAAAATACCCCTCTCTGTGGTTTAGCTCCCTATTCTCAACTAAGATACATAGCAAATCTGCTTAACATTTATTTTATGCCAAAAGCCTACTTACTCACTTACCCTACTCTTAGTGCAATCTTCAAGCACCAGATGTAGAACAGTGGCATTTTATTTGGCATCTAATGTATTCAATTGCTAGAAGAACAGGTTATAATCTTGAAAGGGTTCTATTTCATATAAAAGTCCAAAGATAAACAGAGAAATTAACATACTTCAAAGATCAAGATCTTCACAATCCTATCTATAAGAGGAATATTGCTACCCCTTAGAAAAGGAATATAATAATTATGTTGGGGGAGACAAATATCCCTTTTTATATATGACCACATAGGATTTTAACAAGCTCAGAAATCTTACATTCTTTATTTTCTCTCTTCCTTTACAAAGAGGAACATTAAGGTCTCTAATAAAAAGAAAAAAAAATTGGTCTTGATCTTTGCCCGCTGAAGGTGACCTCAATGAATTCTCAATGAGTTCTGCTGACACAGATGTGCTGCAATTCAAACTTTCTCTGCTTATGAATCCCCTCATAATGAGATTCTCCCAGCTGACATGACATCTGTAGGACAGAAAACTAACAGAACAGTATCATCCTTTTATAGCAGTTATTTTATGTGTCTTCCCACAAACTGTAACAGATTAAAAGTATTTCATTTTGCATTCTGCAACTAAATCTACCAATGTAATCTAAAGATCTTGCCCAAGTTAGAGAAAAGGCTTTAATCAGGTCTTGGCTCCCTTTCTAAATGTGGCTGAGATGTTTTATAGCTATTTCCAGAAACAAAACCTCTACTATAAATCAGAATGTTGCATTACCTGCTCAGCTTCATACATGCACATATGTTTCTTTTACTTGTTAAAAAATACAATTCCACCTTATTATAAAAGCTAACTCCACCTTTTCTTCCCTGAGTCTTCCCAGAAGAAAGTTAAAAGCATATTAGAACATCTTCCATTTTTAAAATTCTCTGCCCATCATCAATGAATGCAATCAATATATTATCATACTTAAAATACACTGAAACTATGACTTTAATATACTTTATTGAAAAAATTACACAGTTTTAAATTGTTTTCAATGGGACAAAGCAATGGTCATCTCTATCTACCAAGTCCTTTTTTGATGAATCATGACAACCATATGCCAAATTCACATCTGCATGACTTGCAAAGTAAAAAGATAAATCTTTTTTCAACATATCTTTAAGAATGTGTAAAATCATGAAATGCTGATGCTCTGACTATATTTCATGTCCTCTATGTTGCACCATTTCCAAGTTCACAGTTTTTCCATGTATTAGCATGCTAATTGAACACATCAGTCAATGTCACCTTGAGAAAACCATCAATAGCAAAGGAAGGAGAACAAGAGGAGGTTTAGCACTAAGGCCTGAGACACCACCACATTCTCTTGCATTTTCCTAAAGAAAAAAATAAAAGAAAACAAATACAAGTTACTACAATCAATTAAGATATGTGATTCTTTATCAAGCTATACAGGCAGAAAAGGATTAATGCAAACAACAAAACTCATTAATTAAATACAGGAAGTAATAAGGCACATTTTCACTTGGACAAGTTTAGATTGTAGCCTGAAAGTGAGCATGGTCAACCAACACTACACAATACCTTCCTGGCTATCTTTTAGGTTTCATTCTACATTGCATTGCACCATCAAAGGCATGAAATAAAGTTACCCTGGAGTAAAATGGATGTAAATTGAATGTCTTTGAACATAGGCTGGACAAGCCACTGCACTAGTCTCTATCAGGTCTCTTGACACCATGGAAACAAGGTACTATGCAGAACATAAAGTGGTAAATGTGTAATGATCCCTCAGTCCTATGTGTAAACATAAGGACTACAGAATGACAGCTGAAATACTGAAGCCATTTACTGAATAAAACAGGAACAACACAAAGTTTCCAATCATCTCCAACGAGAACTTATGGTCGGTGCTTAACCCCCAGTGAAGTTCTCAGATATTCCTGGCTGCCTGTTTGTGCTCACATCCTCCAACATTCTCTTATATGATACAAACCAGTTTACAAAAGCAGCAGGTCAAGACACTGTTTACAGAATTACTAAAAAGATTCATAGCACTTCTCTAACAATTCTAGGTGTTCAGAATATTTCCTAGTGTTTCATCTTAGACAATAGATAGAAAGAAATAAAACAGAGTCCAAAAGAAAGGAAAAGTAGATAGAAACTTACTTCAGGGTGAAATCCATGACAAGATTCCGGGCGCCTTCTTATCTTTTGAGATTTTAAACGCTCACATTTAAGAGATTCATTATGTACAAGGTAGTTAAGGGGAGATATTCTGAGTATGGCATTTTAGTGCATTTCATATGAATATACTGAAAATCTTTCATAATCTTCCTTCTGCTCTATCAAAGACCCAAGGTGATGTGAATGGTCAACACAAGAAACTATTGGCAATTCTAGTTTTTTCTCCTCAGTGATCTAAAGTTTAGACAGCATCACTTCTACTTACACCACTAACCCATAGTTCCATAAGTCTGCAATAGAGGCACACTGCAGGCTACTTTTGATAAATTCCAACTTCTGTGAGAAAACAAGTCTTGAACTACAAAATAAAAATGAAGGCAACTAAAAATCAACTGATATATTTCAATTGGTACATTTTTACATCTCTGGGAAGTAGCGTTCTGAAACATTTTCAATATTCTAGTCCAGCCCTAAAATAGAGACTTGTATTGTAAGGAGTTCTGTAAGTTCCATTATCAGAACTCCATTCTTACACAGAAACTCCTTACTTAGGTTCAGATGACCATGACCTTATGATACTTAAAGAGACACATTAAATGTGTTTGCTTAATTTGTATTTCCCATTAAAAAAACAGAGAAAAATTAATTCTCCTTGAAAATAAGTAAGAATATATCCTCAGCTGGCTTAATTTCTAATAGCCCTTTATAATGGCTAATGATGGATTTCTAAGTCACATAAAGGAAATTTTACATAATAAGAAATTTTTCAGTATTTGCATCTTGAATCTCTATCTCACAACTTTGCAAATAAAAGGATATACCTTATTTCTATAGGTGCCATGGTAATTGGTGGAATAGAATCACAGAAGCATTCGTTATCTACTACCACCATGAAGAGATTGCTGCTTGGGATTTGCTGGATAACAAAAGACCTACAAATTAAAAAAAAAACAAAAACAAATAAGATAATTATGAAACGTGTATTTCCAAGGAAGAACAGGATTTGTGTTCTNTAGCCCTTTATAATGGCTAATGATGGATTTCTAAGTCACATAAAGGAAATTTTACATAATAAGAAATTTTTCAGTATTTGCATCTTGAATCTCTATCTCACAACTTTGCAAACAAAAGGATATACCTTATTTCTATAGGTGCCATGGTAATTGGTGGAATAGAATCACAGAAGCATTCGTTATCTACTACCACCATGAAGAGATTGCTGCTTGGGATTTGCTGGATAACAAAAGACCTACAAATTAAAAAAAAAAAAACAAATAAGATAATTATGAAATTACGTGTATTTCCAAGGAACAGGATTTGTGTTCTGTCAGAGTTTTGTGAAATTTTCAACACTACATGTTTTATAGTCATAAATATAATTGACTTTATATATCATTATACATCTCCATACCTTATAGAAGTAGAGGGCCTTGGGCAATCCTCCCCTCATTTCACAGAGTATGGTTACCCTTTTTGAGATGTACATGATGCTGAAAAGTAACAGGGGAGGCAGCACAGGTAGGTTTATACTACTAATCCAGTGGAGACTGGGACACAAGTGTGTTACCAAGGAGTTTATCAGACTTTTCAGATTTCAACACTGAACCTCTGTTCTACTCTGAATACCTAGCTACGTACTTCTGGAATTTTTAAGTACACATGAAACTGATCTGCAAAAATAATGACAGTTCCTCTGAAGCAACACAGCAACAACTCCTGGTTCCTAACTTTAGACTCCACAATCAAATTAGGGCCTCTATTCCCTCTGGATCTTGCTTGAAGTAACATGAACTACTGAGAAAGATCTCAGCTTTCATTTGTCCTCTTGAGAGTCATTTTAATACTGAGCCAACAAAACAGAGATTAAGCCTCAAAATCTTCCTAAGTGAGGAGATTTATTTTAGAATCATAGCTATACGCTACAAATATGGTGATAACTCAGCACCACATTCAAATTAAGACAAAGTAGGCAACTGAAAAGGAGAGTGAGAAATAAAGACATTGCATGTAAGAAGGGAAGCACCCAGGGGAGATCAGGGAAGGATCTTGTGGGCACTATTCAATGATCCACATAGCTACAATGAGCTGAACTTTTAAGCACGTATCAAAGAGAAAAGGGGGAGGGCAGCAGAGCCAAGCAGACATGGTTTAGCCCTTTCTTTGAAATTCAGAACACAATACAAAGAAAGGCTTTAAGGCTTTAAGACCAAATTATTCACAATTTTGAAACAGAAAATCAGTCAGAATGTATATATTCCATCAACAGAATATCTGCTGTATTGAATAGCATTGAAATCTGGCAATTCCAGGAATGCAGTATTTTTCAGTGTGGTACACTGGTAAATGTACAGAACACTAAGTGAGGGTTTGAGCACCAAGAAGATGTGGAGAGAAACATACTTTTCCTCAGACATCTTTATTTAAAATACATATTGTCTTACTAAAATAACTCCCTGCTTTTTCCAAAGATCACAGAAGATGAAATAGTGGAGAGGGCAGGGAATACTTAAACCTACCCTCAGAAAAAAAAAAAAAAAATTGGAAAACTTACTATAAAAATGTGGCCAAAAGAAAGATTAAACACTTTTCAGTATTTTTTAAACTTACTGAACCTCCATTAAAATTACACTTAGAGAGATCTGCAATATGTTAGCTTTATGTTTATATGTGAAATATACATTTATGGCATAATGTAAAAGCCTGAACTTTATAAATGTACCTACCAAACAGCTGGAGCATGTAGCAAGAGACTGACATCATTGTAATGGAGCATCTGTGGCTTTGTGGATTTGTGTGGGAGAAATGGGGCCAATAAAAGGAATGGAGGGAAAATCTTTAACAGACAATTACACCAAAATTGTACTGTCCGAATTTCTCAAAAGAGTTATGAATAAATCAAACCACGAAGGATAGGAAAAAATACTAATTTTATTCCCAGAAACTGGCATGATTTGGATTTTGTGCAATCTGAAACATATCTATTACATCTTTAAAACTAGCTCAGAAAAGGGTCTGAAGGGCATCAAAGCATAACAATTATCTAGGCACTAAATAATTAATTTCTCTTTTTGATGAGAGAGAATTAATAACTCTTTTGTTGTACCTGTGGTGTGCCTGACTCCAGGTCCTTTTGTGACAGTCACTTTTTGTACCCCAGAGGTGAAAGCTCAAGTCTGGAAAAAACCATGTATCACAGAGCTATGCTTAAGTGTGCCATTTCATTCAAGGCTGGTACTTTTCATTTTTTCTTTCACTCCCTTATCTGGGGAGGCATAAGGGCAGTACAGTGTCAGCTATTGCTTCCCTAAGAAAAGAGTAGGGAAACAAAACAACTCCATTTTTTTTTCCCTATCTCTTCACCCAGCTGAAATGAGAAAAGAAAGCACTTCGTCACAGAAGAAATTTTCCACTAGTGCTGTGATGCTGAGTAAATTACCATATCAATTCTCTGAGAAAAAAAACCTCAAAAGCTACAACAGTAGGAATCACATGAGAGAAAATTTTGCTAGACCTGGTACTTTGCAGAATGTAGTATATGCATGGATTTATGTAAATTATGAATTAATGGTACTACAAAGTTCAATATATTATGTTAAGTAAAACTTTTCTACTTTAGCAATTATACAAAAGATAACAAGTAATTACATTGGGTCACATTACCAAAGAGTGAATATTTTTACACATCTGCAGTCCCCTCATCCATTACAGATGTTATGTGAAGTATTTAACCTTATAGTGACTTCCACAGAACACATGACTGTCATCCAGAGCCATAAAAAGATCAAATTTTGGCTCCTTGCAGCATTTTTTTCCATAGTGCATAAAATATCTTAACTAATGTCTTGCAAAGCGGAACAACTAGCTTCTCATCTACCATACTCAAAATACATTTAAAAGCAAACACTATCTTCCACAGGCAGTAAATGAATATTCTCCCTTTCACAATTCTCAAACCTAATCTTACAATGAAGCTGTAAAGCCAAATGTGTGTCGTCACCAGTCATTGACTTCTGAGGTCATAGGCAAAGGATTAAAATAACAACTGAAGACAGAGGATTGAAGACATAGACTGATCTGAGTAAATAATTAAGGGCAGAAAAAATTTATGTCCAATTTATCTTTCTTTTCTATTAATAGAATGTGCCCAAGCAAATTACACTTCTTTCAGCTGTTGCAATTTAAGATCCATTTTGAAGTTATGAGATATTCCTACCCTCACAAGATCAATGACACAGAACTTTCTGCCAGCCACAACTACTACAGTTGCTCTGTGACTATTCAGATAATTCACATGGCGTTGCTTCTGTGCCCAAATGGTATAAAGCAGACAATCATCCCAGCAGCCAGTCTTCTGTTTCAGTTCAACTTTTGGTTTCCATAGTGACATGCATATGCATCTTTGAAATTCATTTTGAGTGAATGTTCATGCCAGTAAGTCTCAGGAGCTGAACATTATCAGCAAACAAAAGGTGCATAAACACAGACAGAACAAAGTCTTTTCAATACTGAAATATTCCACCTAAATTTTTCATTTCATACGCCAAGCTTTAGCTGCAAGGAAAAAAAGCTCTAGCAAAACAGCTTTCATGACTGTAGTGAGAAATAAAGTTGCTGGCAATGTAAGGAAAATGGCCTTGTCTTTTAACTAAGTTCCACTGTGCCTCTCTAAAGTTTATGCTGCAATAAGCATTTCTGATCACCTGCTGACTTAAGTTGTCATTTGTGTCACTGACAATAAGGGAGTCAAATCTCAGGGACAGAGTAAAGGGCTTATTACCAGTTTAACAATCAAAAGAATGCCTAATAGCTTTTCTTCAATCTTTATGGAAAACATGCTCTCCTTGCATTAAGTAATGCAAATTTTTTATTTAAACTTTTTTTCCTTTACACCAACGTCATCACCATCATTTAACACATAAAAAAGGTTGCACATGTCTCCACATACAAAATGGAATAAATCATGGGGTTCCTGTTATGTTAAAGCCATATTGAGTCTATAAGAACCTTATTATTAATTTCTCCTTCATCTTTCATCCACTGAGGAACTAGTTTGGTTTATTTGATGTGCAGGTTCAGAGGCTTAAAACAGACCTGAACACAAACTGCTTCTTCACTTGGCCAGAAAGGTGAGGAAGGAAGAAATTTAATAGTTGAAAGGTGTAGAGAGAGAAGGAAGAAGAAAGTCTAGTCATGCTGAACTATTTTGTTAATGAAGAAAAAAGCAAGAACAGAAAGAAAGTCTGTATCTCAAGTCAGAGAAATACACGGAGTTTTCTAATGTTGCACTCACTTTATCTCTTGCTTTGTAACGTATTTCTGTATTGGCCCATATAAATAAATCCACAAAAATATCAACCCCACAGTTTTATGTTATACTTAGAAATAGTAATTATTTGCTCAAAAAAGCAAGTATTTATCTGTTTCTTGAAATTTTTAAATTTTGGAATAAACCAGGAAAAGACCTGAAATTCAAGCACTGCTACATTCACAATTATATGTGCTAAAGTTATGCTCCTGACCTCATGATAAGAAAGCACATTTTTAATGTGTTTGGTGGCTTAACAACTTGCCACAGAGAACCAGTCCTTTCTAATTTCTTAAGAAAACCTAGAGTTTGGAAAGAATAACAGGACTGTGATAAAAATCTTGGAGAGCAGTCGTACCAGCTGCCTTTCTGCATGGAACTCAGGTGCCTGCATCAGAAGGGTAATCATTTCCAGCTCAGCACAGTTTCCCTGCAGAGATACAGACTACTCAGTGATAATTCAGGAAGGAGCTTGGCTTTGGTGGTCTGAATCATCCTCTGCAGGAGGGTCTTTCTCTCTCTTTAACAGTGGCCCTGCAGAGAAATGAATCTTAAAGGGGGTCAAATGTGGTGTGTAAAGCAGACTATAAAACTTATTATAAAAAAAGCCACCACATTACATTGAAACCTTTCTTTTTTCAAATTTGATTTTTTCCCTTCTGTATATATATATACATTTTTCATACAGCTAGAATATATAGTATACTGTTGATATAATAATTTCTTCCTCTCCAAATTTTTAAAAAAACTCAAATGACAAAATCCAAGCTAATTTCAAAAAGTTCAACTCTTTTCCTTATTATAGGAATTAATTTCTCCTGTTAGGAGGAAAGAACAAATTTCCCTGTAAAGGAAGGAGATCCTTCAAGATGGGGGGAAAGAACAGGTATGTTAATGCAAGCAATATTGGTGCACCATGAGAAAGAGACAGAAAGAAGAAGGTAAATAGTTGCTGCAGCAGATGTCTTTGATACGAGGCCTGGCCAGGAATTCTGGAGCATCTTCAACGTTAATGAAAACAGGCAGAACAGTACCAAGCTGTTGTATCTCCTAAAGTCAGAAGACTGTTTACTGTCCAACCTGAAGATCACTCACTTCCCTATGTCACTTCTTGCTTTGCTTAATGCAGGTCATTGCTTCACTACTACTGCCTGAACAGCTGCAAAATCTGTATGTAGGAGGCTTAGCATCTTGTCTCTGAAATGCTGCTGACTTCGGCTTTCCTTTCCTACCACATATGGATCTATAACAGGCAAAGCAAGGTAATTCCATTTCAAACATGCAAGAGACATGTCTCATGCAGCTCAATAAATGTAACCTTTAAGTTATTTACTCTCTGCTACTCGACTATAACATCTGCTTGTTAAAGGAAATCGATACTAGTGTTAAGCAACTTAGTTTCTGTGTTTCTGTGCAGGAGATAGAATCCATTTCCTTGTCCACTGATTTTAAGTTTCAGACAGGAGATAAACTGCACATAGATCTGAGGTTTCCCTACTAATAACCAGCCACTGACATAGCCCAAGACACACCCAGTCTAAGCAACCACATCTAATGCAGTGCATTTCACATGGACCTGCAGGTGACCGAGCAACTGTGGAGAGGACTCATCTGTATTAGATGGTTTAGAATGAGGATCCCAATTACTATCATGTGTTGGTCACTTGCACTGAACTATTTTCCTTCCCTGTTGTAAAACCATGCTGCTATTGGCTAGTGGCCAATGTCACTACATGTCTTGCTTAAACAACAAAGATTGTGATGAACCTCCGAACAGCATTCAGAAACCTTGAATTTTCAGACTAATTTCCCCCCCATCTTTTTTCAGGTAGTTGCAAATGATGTAAAGTGTTTGAGGAAACAAAATGACTGACAAGCAGCATGAAATTCTAGAACAGGATAAGAATACACACAGAGGAGACAAAAATTTTAGTGAAAACCTCATTTTCCTACAGAATGGTAGATATTTCTTTGTAATTTTAGGCTGATTTGAGCACAGCACTAGCAATACAACTTGCTTAAAAACAACACTTTGTGACTCTTGTTAAAATTCAATTCTTGTTTTCTCAAAGAAATACTTATTGTGCATTATTTAATAAAAACCACTTGTTTATAAGGATTATTGAGCTATTTGGTACATTTCACAATGAGTATCTATTTTTTAAGTTCACAATAATATGCTGCTATATTTCTATGCTATGTAGCAGAGTATGTCATCACAATGATCATGTGGCTTGGGTAGGATTTTAATTCTATTAACAATTAAATAGATATTCAGGTTAATTTTACATTTTATTTTCAGGAGCTTTAATGGCCTGATTCAAGGGAGGAAACATATTAATATCAGAGCATTTTTCATTTGCTTTTATAATGACCAGATCAACATTTTAATACTACAATTTAATGTTACAGTGATGACTGTGGGACTAACCTTCAAACTATGACTAGAATGACTATCTGATTGTTGTTCTTAGCATATGTCACTCCTGCACATATTTATCATATTAATCATTTTTAGGGGGCAACAGACAAGGTCTTTCAGCAACTAGTTGTTTTTTCCATGCAGACAAATCCTACAAAGCATGGAAGAGTTTTATTCTGAGTAGTTTGAACTGAAATAAACTTAAGGGAATGATTTCAAACTAGCCATCTAAACACATTCAAAGATGTGAAAAAGCATTCTGAATTTACATAGTACTCAACTCAGACAGTCCCACTGGGCTACTTTGGTATTTGAGCATCTGTAAATTCAACCATTTCCCTCTGTGCCTTTCAGCACTTTTTTTTGAGTGCAAACCTGTATTAATGAAGTTTGAGTATTTGAATTAAGGTTAGTTGTTATTTTGGGATTACATTTCATATCTGTCAAAATTGATTTTTCCTATTCTTTAGAGAAAGAGAAAACATACCAGTACTAGGATACAGTAAATGGAAAATCCTGTGCACTCTGCTCTCAAATATGTGTTACTCACATAACTGTTGGTTGCAAATGTTCAGTCCTAATGGTCTGGAACAAACTTTAAGCATTCAAGTGAAGTGCAGATATCTGCTGTGCTGTTTCCCAACTCCTATCATGTGCTTTCCAGGCTGCTGGCTACATTTCCTAACCCACATTTCTCTCACTTATCACATTTTTAAAATGAATCAATGAAATGTTTATATCACAGTCAAGCTGAGCTACTTGTGTTGTTTTTTCACAGAAATTATGATAGAGAATGGAATATCTTTAATGCAATTTATAAAAATAACACTTATGCCAATAACAACATTTCTGAGAGCTGGAGCGGTTGAAGTGCATGAAGAAAAGCAGCCAGTGCATTAAAGGAGGCAGATAAACTCTCAGCCTTGGGCCTGTAACCCGACCTTATGCTAGTAAAATACTGCTACTGCGTGTAACCTGACTGACTGTAGCACAATTTGGTATCATTATATGTATACCTACTCAAAGCAAATTTTAGAATCAAGGATTTAAATGAGTGATATCATCCTCATTGTTGCCATGGCTGCCAAAGGCTTGCAAACCCAGAGAGCTGTACATGGCCGCTGCTTCATTTCAGACAGAAAACCCCAGACATGCCATTCCTCTTTCACTATCAGTCAGGGGATTCTTACTCAAATAACTGATGTTCAGATAAGAGAACATTACCAACTGTGTATTAGAATAGCTACAAATATCCAAAAGTTTTGAGTGTACAGATTTCAGGATGAAAAAAAGTTCTTTGTTAGATGAGGAATTTGACAATACTCCTGAGCTTTTTAGTCCGGCTGCCCATTATGAGAATGTAAGATGACAAAGAGGTTCAGATCACCAGATTTAAAAGAGATTGTAAAACTTTCACAAAAAGAAAACAAGCTCAGAAATCCCACAAACTTTAAACGTGTCAAAGTTTATAACCTTGAACAAACCTGAACTGAGAGTGTGGCCCAAGTGGTTTTCCTTAGGCTGAGTGGGTATCTAATACTATAATAAACTGCTCAGAATGAACAACAGAGGAGATAGGGCAATCAGCACAATGAAAATCATATTAGAGGTCTCTTAAAGCTTGAATTTTGTCTTTTGACAATGGCAGCTGTTAGCAGGACAATGATAGGGAGGTCATAGAAGCTATTCAAACTACAAAGTACAGCCAGATTTTCTTTACACTTAACATGCTTTTTCTCCTTTGATGCATACTGATTCTTTCATTGTTTAGCTTTTTTTAATGATGATTACTGCAGTGTATAAGCCAACATTTTTTCTTAGCAGTGTTCTTTTAGACCTACTTAAGTAGCTGTGGTTTGTATTAAGAGACTTCTCAGACAATGTTTTCAAAATACTAGACTCACAAATATCACATGACATTGTAAAAGTAACTTTGCTATTTCATGAACTACTCTTTTCCACAACTTCTAGTTTAGTCTAATCTACAAATATATCTGTAGCAAAGAGTTATGCAAAACAAACTGAAGTATAAATATCAGGGATGATCATGAGATTCACATTGAAAGTGCAATAAATCCTAGAATTGAAGAGCTCATGAGACATACCGGCCCACAGTATGTTTTGCAAGATTGTTGGTAATTTATTTCTGTAAACATAAATTTTAGCAATGAGTGAGAAGGTAACATCTGAAAGAATTAAGGACTGCGCTTGTTATCATCTCTATAGCTAGTTAAAACTCTGTAATATTTTAGGTAATACATAAATGATCCCTGCACAGAATACAAATCTTAAGGTTCATGTTGTTCTTCCAATTCAAAGGCTATTTAATATTCATTAAGCTTCCAAATCCTTTAGAAAGTGCTACATGTATGGATGTCTAAGTCATGTTGGCATTGTCTTTCATAAGACTATAACATAATATGAATATATTATTAACAGAAATTAATTTCTTAGTGTTAGCAATTCTTCACAAGTGTGCCTGGTTCTAAAAATGCATTGTAATGTTTAGCAATTTTAATAGTTTTTCCTGTTTCAAGCCATCTTTGATAAATATATATATATATTTCTACTCAGCTCTATATTATGGCATTCATAAAACATTTTAAATCTCTTGTCATTACAAAAGATACTTTCATGGTGTCAGTTACTATCTATCACTTGCTAATATTTATTACTGCTTGTTTAAAATGTAAAATTAAGCCAACTTTTAAGTAGAGTAATATTTACATTTTGTAGCATTACTGAGCTTAACTACGAACATTGAATGGGTGGAGATCACCACCTTCCCATGCAGTTTTATTTAGAAACTTCTCAGGGAATTCAGCTCTAGGCTCATTTGTAAGACATAAGCAGGGAAGTGGGGAGTTAAGAGAGAGGGCACATCTCATACTAATAGTCATAAGAAAACCTACAGGGAAACTAAGGACAAAATTAAGACAGTGAATTCCTAGGAAGCTGATCCACATCTTCAAGAACACACAGTACTTACAGATGGACTGGTCAGTGCTATCAAGTCTGCTAATGAAAATGTTACTGACATCAGGAAGAAAACACCACTGTATATTTCCTCATCTTTCTCTTCCAACACAGAACTCCTCTCATTCATGTTCATTGCCAATAAGAACATCTGCAGAAAGACACTACTACAGTGAGATTTTTTTTTTACATTTAACATGCTTTTTCTCCTGTGATATATACTGATTCTTTTATTTTCTAGCTTTCTTACGATGATTACAATGCTAAGCAAATTGACAGAGAAACTGAACACAGATTTGTGGTGTTTTATCAACTAAATAAAATAAATCCAAGGTTTATGGGACAATCTCTATCATAAAACCTAAGTTAATAAAGACTACTTCCAATATAAGGTGACATTCTAAATATCAGCAGCTACAATACCTCAGAATTCAAAAAGCACACTAAAAAACCACTGAAACATAAAGCAGAAAGTCCTTGTCCACTTAAAAACAAAAAAATTCCAAGCGAGCAAAAAAAACTCCAAACCCTTGGAATCCTCTGAAAGAATGTTAAACTAATGATTGGCAGGCGCAAACCTGCTCTGTAACTCTGTAACTTATATAAGTCTTGCCCTATTATTTCATATACCTATTTTCTTTAATGAATATAGTAATTTGCAGTGTTTCCTGAAGTGGTCATTCCAAATATACCTTATGAAAGGGTAGAGTTAAATTACCCATGCAGTGACTTTAAATTGCACCTGCATGACAGGCATTATAGTCACTGTTGCCTTTGGAGGGAAGAGGAAGTTATAAGTGGAGATGAGAGGGTACCACACAATACAGGTTTTTAAAATAAGTAGAAAGACTTCTCATTAAAAATTCCAGCAGTTTAAACTGCATAATTTGATAATTTTTCATGGAAAGTGCAGGGAAAAAAATAAAAAGGTCTTTTGGGATCTTCTAGAGTTTTGGGATTTTGTCTATGATAAATTTCTACCGTTAATGCTGTTGCAGCAAACATAAAGATCTTTTAACACTTATACATATTCTGCAAGCCTGGAAGATCTCATTTTCAAAACTGATGTTCAAGCTGACTTTATAGACTAGGGTTCTGATTCTCGAGATTTTAACATTTAACTACAGAGGCATACAAAATACAGAGTTTCTCTTGAAGATACTCTGCCTTCCATGCACATCTAAGAAAGCACACAGAAATGAAGATTTGTTCACCATTGCCAAGACCAGCGGTGAGCAGTTTGACTATAGCCCACCTGTGACTCAACATGGGCATTGGCCCAAACCATTTATGTGCATGGTATCATGCGTTCTTGGCATGGCTGCTGAAAAAACAAGCGTGCAAAAACATTCAGTCTAAACAAAGTATGGTGAAATATAGAGAACACTTGGTTTTCTTCAGGGTCTCTGAGGATGGGTACAATAAAATGAACACAACTAGAAGACTGACTATAATTTACTGCCCAAACTACTCCAGGAAATTTATAGGAATATTCTCATACACATAGATAGAGCTCCAAATGAGAAGAAATTGGCCCTTGATGCTTTGCTTGTTTTATGTGGCAAGCAGATTTGTTTGGAAATAAACTAACTACATCTGAAAAGGCAAATGATTATTTATTTCATGAGAAATTGAATTGAGTATTTATTTACACATTTTAAACACGATCAAATACAGCAGTTTGGCAAGCTTCTGCTTAGAAAGAAATGTGTTTTAGTGAATGGTGATATGTCTCAAGACAAAGTGATTTTAACAGAATTACGATTTTAAAGTCTGCAGATTTCACTACGGCTTAGACGAATATACTCATGCCCTAAACAATCAGAATCTAATTTGCATTGTTATTTATCTGTTACTGCCAAATAAGCTGATTCAGTGGACAAGTATGAAATTTGCCATTATAAATCCACATTAAGGATTTAGTGGTATTCTGAATTTACAATTCCACTTCCATTTACCTTTTTTTTATTGACAATGAAGAGCACGTAATGCCCAGTCTACAAAAAGCAAGAGAAGGCATTCAATTTGTTGTTGATTTTCCTTGTAAAATAATTGTTGTCTTATTAACACTCCAGTGGGAAAAATATATAATACATGGAGCAATGTTTAATCGGTTAAGTGGTTCTTATCAACTTAACAGGCAATTTACATGTGATATACATCAAAGTAAAGAGAACACTTACATTAATCTTACATAATTAAAACACACATACAATTTTTTCCCAGGGTCAGGACTGTTGTAGCTACATACTTCACTGCTTCCCCAGTAAGAATCTGGCTTTCTCATGTTTACTTCTGTCCCTATTTTGTGTCTTTACACTGTGTACAAAAGAACCAACTGGGAACAAAATGGTTTCTTTGGGGTTTTGGTATTGACCTTGTGGATGTATGAGTGCTGCAATTAAATGGGAAGGGGGCTTTGCTCCCTGGGTCATTGGAAGTAAATCCAGATTTTTGATCTGCATCCAAGTCCAATATGTCATCACACATGAACAGGAGAGGTTAAAAGGGCAGATTTTCAAGCATTTGACTGTTGTAACTGCTGCCTGATTTGTATACCCATAGTTTTAGCAGTCGAACACGCAAATTTGGCAACTATGCACACAAATGTTTCCCTGCAACTTTGACATTTTAAAATAACATACAAATAGCCAGATAAGTGAGTTCCTGTGCCTACAGATTTATACACACATTCATAGCAGCCTGAATTAACATGAAATTCATGGAAATCTTTCCTAAGTGAAGCCAAATGAAAGCATACAAATTTCCATGCAAAAACAAGATTTGCAATTAAAAAACCCTATTTTGTTTATTCAATAAACAGATGAGTTGGTATACTAAAGAGATCAGGTAACTTTATCTGGTCAAATATCATCATTCTTTCTAATTTATAAAAACAGTTTTATCCTCCTGATGATACTTTCCAGGTATCAGCAATCAAACTTTGCAATGCTGAGATCACTGGAAGGGAGAAATTGGTAATGTAACCAGTGAGAACTGATGGATAACTCTGTTTGACAGAATAGTTGTATTAAAAACTGGCTAACTCACTGGGGCAATACCTTATAAAACTGCAAGCATCATTGAGATGCTTATTTAGTGAAAGACTTCAAATTTCATGTCTAATCAAAAACACATCTCCGAGCAGCACACCACCCTTAAAGCCCATACCAAGAGCATTTGGCACTAGTGTAGTCCTGAGTCAACAGAAAGAGGGCCAGTTGATGCTGATAAAGAAAAATATTTCTCTTCAGCAATTAACTATTTCCAACACTGCAGCTGCCATAGAACTTTCAACAGTCTATCATCTGAATTTCAGAAGTAATGCTTTTTTATTTTTAGCGATTTTTAATTTTTTTTCTATAAATGGAATAGAGTTTACTGGAAGATATGAAAGCATTTCATACTAAAAAAATATCCCAGTTTTTCTCTCTTGTTGACAGTGCTTAGAACATGTGGGTTGTTTTTGATTGGTGTATAAATAACAGATTAATTTAATAATAGTTGGGATATCAAATAACAACAAATTATGGAGTGGGACAGCCAAACCCTGACCCTAATGACATTCTAATGTTAATTATTATTTTCTTTTAGGCTCCTGCTTTCTTAATACAACCTGTATTTTTGAAAATAATTTTTAAACACTGCAAATTATCCCAAAGTAGCATTTATTTTTCACTAGCAAGAGATAAGTTTACATACAAAAAGTGTATTTTATATATCAGTATACATTTAGTGCCTGACTCAAAGCAGCTTAAGTAAATAGGTGCCCTTCCATTGGTTGAGTTAGTTCTGAGAGATGGCTGAAAAGGTGAGCCAGCTGTTTACAAAGTAATCAGCATGTAGTCGTTTTTACTGTGTATTATTTGTAAGGATACTTGGACTTAAATCCAAGCATCCATGATTAAAAATTACAATTGGTAACATTTATAAGAACAAGGCTTATTTTTCAGAACTACAGTCAGTAACTGTTCCCCTTGGTGACTGTGAAGATCAGTTACAGCACACCCAGGACAGAATAAGACTGAGCCTCTGGCTCTCACTATGTGACCTTCTCAACTATGACTGTGACTTTGTTAGCAATAACACAGTATTTGTGCTCCAAAATGTCTTATCTAAGTCACATTATATGGTTTCAATTAACATCAGTCATCATTTTTACATCTCCCGAGAGAATGCTTTTAGTTGCTTTTTTCAGACAAGGGCTCTATAGTAGTCCCTGATATCATAAGAACAATGATGGTCTCTTGAATGAGTAACTTGTGACTCTTGCAGCAGAGTATGAGCAAAACTGTTTGTAAACCTGTTCATAATACACTGACTTTTGCAGTGTCTTTAACCAAAGTTTGCAATATTAGATTGGGGGTATATTCAGCTAAATATTTTCTTTTTTTTTTTTTTTTTGTATTCCCACTGACTTAGAAAGGTTGAATTGAGAGCTGGGCATGCTACAGATGCCACACAGATTAACCATTGAACACAATAAATTTAAGACTCTGTACATAAGGTTGAACCCTAAATTTTGACTGATTGAGCCTATCATTCTTAAATTACAAGTATTAAGCAATACACTTGCTTGTAAAAATATTTATTGGTACTGAGGCTATGAAACAGAAAACTGGGTCAGAAGATGTAGGTCTACAAAGGACTTTGGGTCAAATTCCTTAGCTGTTCTGCGGCAAAGTGTCCTGGGTTATAACAAAAATATTTGGAATCCAATGCAGTCTGCAATCTTAGATGCAATTTGTAGATTGTTAATGGCAGTGGGTAAATGGTATAACGAAGAACTTTCCCATGAGAATCTAATAGTTCTTCTGGATTGTTTCTTTAGGTTTTGCTGTTGCTTGTGGAGAAAAATAATGGGTGCCTTGAGATCAGTTTGTAACTTACAGGGTTTTCCTTTTATTTTTTTGTTCCACTGTGGAACACAAAATGTTTTTCTATGAAAAAGATCTTAGCACATTATTTTTTTAAATACTATAATTTTCACTAAATTCAGTTTCCAACTCAGAGCTGTCCAAGTATTGCAGTATTGTGTTATTTTTGAAAGTTATTTCCTTTGACCTGAAGTTACCTAAGAAGACAAACTGAAATCTGCATTCCTTTGAGAAAACCTGGTCTGATTAAATTAATCTTTTTCATGGAATCATGTCCGTTTGCAAAATTTAAACTTAAGAGATGTATGATAACTTGTTGCACAACTTCTTTTCTGCTAAATAATCACAAAATAAGGCTGCCTGAATTCCACAATTAAGCACTTAGAGCAGTGTAGCATACGTTGTATTTGAAATGTCAAGTGGAAAAATCATCATTCAATTTTGTTGAGTACGTACTTTTCAGGTAGTGGGACCTACTGCTATACTCAAAGGGTTCCCTAGGATCAATTTACAAAGCAATTTCATAGTACTATCTCACAAAGCTGTATAAAAAGAATTATTCATACTGGACATTAATAATTTCCTTTCAATTAAAAGTTGATCAGCAGCAAATCAAAAGTATATCTTCAGAGCATTCAATCCTATGTCTTGCTTTCAAAGAATGAGTATATCAAGGAAAAATATGAGTCCAAAAGCACACCTATTGACTTCAAAGAGAAGGAGGAAAGGGAGACATGCAGTAATTTTTGTTTAACTTAGAAATTCTTCCTAACATTTATATTGATTGCCAAATTATTGCTGTAAATACTAATCTCCTTTTTGTTGATTAACTCTAAGACTAAAGGAAATACAATTAAAGGACTAACTAAAGTACAGATCAATATCTATGCAGTTCTTTAGTTAAAATGTGCCATAACCACAGTAAAAATGTCATTGCACAGAGACACTAAGTGCAGAGGAAAGATATTTTCAGTATGAAGGAGAAAAACTGGACTGAAGTCTTTCTCCTCTTTCACCTCAACCAGCAGTGTGGGTAGAACTGACCAGGCTGCAGCACTGACATGGGAGGTTTATTACTATGAACTCGGCTTCCCAGCACTGAAGGCACAGAGGACAGGTTTAATCTTCTCCCACTCCTTCAGGCTTACAATTCTAATAAGGAAATACTGTTTGTCACTCAAGTGAAACAACCAGAGCTGTCTGTACCATAAGGGAACTTCTAACCTATTCAGCAGTTTCTCTCCTCTACAGGAGAGCTAACAGCACTTACCTGTTTGTACCTAAATCTTTACAGAATATGCCCTTAAAATGTTGCCTGTGTCTAGGAAAAGTCTTAAAACATTTACAATTCTTTGAAATTAGCATAAGTTTCACCCGTTTTTTAATTTTTGGTAGAAAATAATAGGCACCACTTTAACTTAGGAATATCAAACATTTAAATGACCCCTGTAATAAGAGAAATGACACTCTGACAGATGTCATTATGCAAGATAAAGCATAACAGACTTGTAAGTTCTTCAACATAACCTTGAATAATTCAGTTTTATTGCTTTGTCACAAACAGTTGCATAAAAAAAAAATTGAAAGGGCTTACTTGGAACAGTCATCGCAAGCAATATTCCCCGTGGTCTCCTTTATAGTGCGTTCGGAAACAAAAGCTGGATATTCAGTATCACAAGGCTCTAGGGTCTGTTTCAACCTCTGCGCTATAGGCACAGGAAAAAAAATAGCTTGATGTTAACATAGGAAGAACAGCACACAAAATTCTCAACAGCGTGAGATGCTGTATTACAGAGCTCAGAGAACGGAAATGTTACTCAGCTTCTGCCACCCTGTGAGATTTCTTAGGCAGTGCATAACACCAGATTTTTCAATTAAAAGGAAAAAAAGTTTATCCATGGAATGCAATTTTGTAAGACATAACTGTTAAAGTAGTTATGCATGGTTTAGCCATTGCCAGCCTAATCTACATTTATGCACAAGCTTTTATTGTTTCTCTTTATATACAAGTTGACTGTTGATTTTATTTCAGTGATGCTGTGCCTCACTAGCAGTTATGGATTGGGTTTTACATTTATTTACTTGTTAACTAAATTGTAGTACATTTTACTGAAGCCAAAATGCTTTTTTTTGGTTATAGCTAGGGCATCTTTGCAGAGTTTCATTAGTTAGAGTAACTCTGTGGGTGGGGGACCAAAGTGTTACTTTGCCCAGCACCAATGCTTGTCATCTGCTTCCTAAAATAGTAATAATTATGAATCTGTAACACATTTAATCTGAAGCCCTTGCAGAGCAAGTGACAAGAACATGTCACTATTTAAATCTTAAAGATGCAGAAATGGAAGCTCCAGGAAGCAGGGAGGCTCATTCAAGGTCAAACTACAGGGCAGCAGCAAAACTGGAAACTCTAGGCAGCTCTGTGAACTGATGTATCTGTTGGACAACATCTCTCCCCCATTCCCTTCCTTTTTGTTCTGCTCCCCTTCATTCCTCCTTAAGACCAAGATATACTTGCACATCAGCACACATGTTAAGCCTATCT
Organism: Turnix velox; assembly: GCA_013400935.1. Lineage (NCBI taxonomy): Eukaryota > Metazoa > Chordata > Aves > Charadriiformes > Turnicidae > Turnix > Turnix velox. The sequence continues at coordinate 429,559 of VZTY01000366.1, read as the reverse complement.
TAAACTAATTGCTAAGTGAGAAAACAAGACAAGGTATGACAAAAATAGATTACACTAAACAGGCTCTTGGACTCCACAGATCTTCCATTCGAGATAATCTGTTCCAAAGCCAGTGGTGTATCCAGTGCACTGAGACAGGGGAATGTGCAAAACTGCGTTTGCAATCACACACCAGGACACACAGCTCTGAATGGTTCATCATTTTTGTATGCAATTCAAAAATGCTCCCCCAAATGCACCGATCTCAAGGGAGGTACTGAACTGCTCAGAAAGGTTGTGCTATTTCCAAAGTTTTCACTATGCTTGTGACATATTTAACAATTTAGCATTTTCTTAACAATTCTCTGACAACCTCTACTGCACCTTCTTCCATTTCTCTTTTGTTCTCCTTATCAGTTGCCAAGAATGACTGAAATTTATCACCTGTATTTTAAGTCTACTGTCACTTGCACCAACATATGGCTTGTGTAACACAGAGAGACTGCCAGAGATCTGTGGGACTCAGATTTCCAGCACCTTGTTAGAGTCCAGATGATGAGGGTGATTGCCCAAGTTTTCAGGCATCATTTTCTTCTCTCACTTACAAACATTACAGAGATTACAAGGTCTTGTGAAGAAGTATTTCTCATACTAGGTTTTAGCGAATTGGCAGGTGCATGGGGACCATCTAAGATCTTTGTAATATGCTGCTCCATGAATGTCACAACTCAACTACGAAGCATTTTCCTTATTAGAGTTAATGAGTTTTTTCCAGAGCTTTGTTAGACATTATTAAGCAAAAGAAATGTATGAGTTTCCTATTTTTCATTTCAAGTATAGTAATAATTATACAACTCTTTGTGGTAACATATCATCTAGAGAAGACCATAGCCAAGAATGGACTTTTCTCTCCTGCTGACTTCTAACTCATGAAATCTCTATAGTTTCTGCTTTGCTCATGCATGCTGGATCCCAAAGAACTATCACTTGTGACTTAATCAAATTTGAACAAGGAGAGAAGAACCATAAAAAAGATGATGTTCCAATGAGCCCAAAGGGGTATTTTCAATATTTTTATTCATCAAAGAAATTGAGTAAGTAGTTAAAACTTCACTTTCAACTAAAATATGAATGAAAATCCCTTAATCAAGCTTGTCTGTCAAAGTGCTGCAATAATAGTTTTATATTTAAGAAAGTTATTAATGGCCATCTTATGTAGTTAGTACATGCTTAAAATATAAAACAGACATTCATTTTCATGAGACAAAGGGATGATGTCCTTAAATAGTATCTTTCCTAACATACAATGCTAGTGCCATTGGATGTTTCATGTCAGTACATGAAGGCATATTTGTGCAGTTCACTTGAAAAAGCAACCTACAAATTTACCTGTTCCTTACGTAGGCTGCATTCCACTCTTCTGCAGAAACCAAAGACTTAAGACTGTCATACATGCCACAGTTCTTTAGATACAAGAAGCAGGTTTGCATTTTCTGAGTCTTAAGTCTGTTAAGTCTGCAAATTCTGCCATTCTTCAAAGCCATCAGAATAGGAGACATTTTTCACCAGAAATCTTATTTTTCAAAAGATCTGTCTAAGCACTGCTTATTACTCCATTTTTGTACATGTATATAATCTACATGGGGCTTTCTGTCCATGTAACAGAGGAACTGGCATCTGCGTTCAGTTTCCATCAGTATGAGAAAGGCCATACAAAGTTCACACACCTACATTTCCAGGAGGCTCTAATTAAACCCTCACATGCAACAGACACTGATCTCAGCCCTCCCTACACAGCATTTACTGTATTAGGCAGTAGTCACACGTGCTCTGCCATTTGCTGCCACACCTCTCAGAAGCTCCAGGATAGCTTTTTCTGCTAGAAGAATGCTACCACCAAATTGGTATCGAGAATACTGGAGTACTCCAGGGCTTCAGCATGTTCCATTTTCCCATTACCCTAACTTCAGACAGCCAGGCAATGTAAATACAAACTGAAGCTGAAAGTAGCATTTTTCATCTCCTGCTTTGCTAAGGAATATGCAAATCTGGAAATACAGGGTTTAAAAATGCAATTTAAACCATTATGCCAGTAAATGGCATATGGCATTTGTCTATTAAATGTCCCATTTGAAGAACACTGCTCTTGTAAATTAGCCCTTTACTTTTGAGCAACACTTCTCAAAAGCTATAAAAAGTTTGCTAAAATACTGGAGAACTGGCACTGAAAACTTCCAGTTCTTATGGATAGTGTTAAAATCTAATTATTATTTCAAGTGAACCCCGAACATTTTTTAAAATTCTTTTGAACAAATTGACTCTATTTTGATTTTATTGCATTATAATTTCTATTTTGAAAGCAATAAAATTGTTTTTACCAATCTTACTTAAAAATGAAAACACACACAATGTATTGTCTTAAGCCTTAAAAATTATTTTGAGATTATATTGACACATCCATACTCCTTTGAAATTATGTTGAAATTGCATTTTCCACCACAATAACCCCCTAGGTATACAGCAGCTCTACAAAAAGTATAGTATAAGCATAACATAGGTAGTGTAACTTCTTATTCACAAAGACTATTTTGTAATAAGGGGAAATAATCTTTTTAAAAAAGGACATTTAGCCATTATCTACTATTTCAACTTTTCCATTGTAGACTGTATCCCTAGAGTACAGAGAAGCACTTTGTGGCTATTCATAGAAGATTTTAACCATCTTGTGTTTTGGAAAATGTTAATAAAGAGGATGATACCAATATGGGAGGAAAATATTTTTATCAGATGTCTCCTGTTTAATCAAAAGCATTTTACACACATCCGAATATCAAAAGTCATTTCTGTCACTATGGTGAGGAAAAGAAAATAAACTTACCTTTTGCTGTTAGATCAGAGTGCCACCAACTGCATAGATTAAATTCCACAAGGAACCTAAAGAAATCATCAGAGTTTTCATATTATTCCACAGAATGTTTCCAAGACACAAAACTGGCAATAGTTTGATTCCATTAAACCGATTTTAAATAAAAGCTATCACAGAAATGGAATTCATGTTATTAGCATAACTCTGGGATTATCAACTACTGCCATTCTCATATTTCCACTGTGTTGTATTTTACCACTGAGAATTTATTCTGAAATTTATCTCATTAAGATAAAATATATTTATCAATTACTAATTTAAATTATTAATCCTACTTGAAACATCCATAAAAATTCTTAGAGCATGGCATCATACAGTATTTTTGCTGCTCAACAATATTTAACATTATTTTTTTGTTATGCAGGGCATTTTCACTCTCTAGTAAAATGATACATTCCTGACCACTCAGCAGTACACATAAATATTTTCCTGTATCAATCCTGGAAATAAAATAATAAAATTAATTTACTCCTAGGAGCAGAAAAGACTGATGAATCTGTGTCTAATGAACTGTGAATGGACATGCAGATAATGCATTTTCCCACTAAAATATACTGCAAATTACTTTGAAGAATGAACTGAAACATTTCCCCCTATCCATCACTGAAAGTGCAAAGTATTTGAAAACAACATCCAGTTTATCATATGAACATAAAACAGAAATGCTTATAAATAAAGTTTTTGGAAATTTGTGAAGCTGTTAAAGCTAGCAGAAAAGTCTGATTTTAACAGTATTTCTCTCCCTGCCATTTACTTTGAAAGCTGCACTTAAAAGGAATCTCTGTCTTCTCTAGCCATTCAGTTAAATCTCCTTAATTCTTTTTCCAAACTTTGGTGAAAAATCATATAATTTACATTTAAAACAAAATTACTAGTAGAAAAAAAATTTCTGTTTCTTTACAGATAAAATTCACTTAAACTTTCTGCTCTCTGATAACAATAACAATGAAACATGTAGTTCAATAATACAAGAATCATTTTAAGGCTTCCTGTTCTCCATGAATTCTTAGACAATCTCTCTGAAAGGTGATGCTCATTATGTATTATCTTCGAGATTTTAGAGGAAGCTAAAAAGAGCAGCAACATTGAGAGTACATCTTATCTGATGTGTCCTGTAAAACGTTCATCTTACAGAAATTCATGAAGTGATTAACAATACAGTCAATCGCTACAAGAGTTTGCTGTACTGACTACAGCCCACCCAAGTAGCATTACAAACATCCAGATTTTCACGTAAAATTTAACAATAAGAACAACAATAAAGTCAGTTTGTATTGAGACCTGCTAGACTTACTAAACAGAGATACAAGAGAAGAACATGGATAATGTAAAAAGTGCAATCATACATACATTCCTATAGTCAAATTTTTTTCTTTTAAAAATGCAAAATTTGAAAGCAAAAAAATTAACTAATATTACATTTTAAATCATACAATAGAAGCAGAATAACGTATGTGAAAGGCAAAAATCAAAAGGTTTATTAGGAATTCAAAAGTACAAATTTTCATTAATTCATAAAAATATTCCTTAAATTCTTGATGAAATTTACTTACAAGACAAGCTCAGTCATAATCCATTTCACTGCAGCAAAGAAGGCATTATAAGGCTGAAGAAAAGCAATTCATTTAATAAAAAGGCAGACATGCAGTATTTATATCTTAACTGAATTCTTCAAGTAAAGAGAATGTTATGGCTGTTCAAATGTATGAATAGCATGAGAAAATTACTTCTTAATATGAAGAACATATTATTGAATATCATGAAAATTAAGACATATAGTAATGAAATTCCCCTGGTCACACATACAGATTATCAGATTGAAAAGGAAAGTTTTGCAAATGATTATTAAATATTTAACCTCTAGGGGTTCCTATTTCCCAGGCTATTGCTGAAGGAACAGCTCTGGTAGATAACAGCAGATCTTACACTGCAGCTCACAGGCTTGCTCTCAAATGTAAATCTTTATCCATTACCTCAGTCTAATTAGGCCAGGAAAAGCTTCTGAAATTTGAATATACTTGAATGAAGGTATCTATGAAGGCCCAGTTGTAAGTGCTTTAAGTAGTTCTTAAGATTTTTTCCTCCTCCCTGCGTTTTCCTGGATTACAACAAATACAGCAAATACTTTGAAAAACCTGTGTTTAGAGGACTTCTGCATTTTGATTATTTTATTTCTGAAAACACTATCAATAGCATGACTCTTTTATGAAAGAATATCAGGCAGAAAACTCAATTTCCAGATATTTGAAATCTATTCTGATCTCATTTGTGTTGGGGTCTCCTAGTTGCACGAAATTTCACGTACTTTTTAGATTCCATATCAAAAGAATGTTTTAGTACATATAAGAAATCATATTGACTTCCAGAGAATTACTCATATTGAAAACCATGCTTAACTCCACGCTGAACCAGCACCTTCCTGAAGCAGTGCCACTTTCCAGAGTAGTAACTGTAATTTAAATTTTTCAGAGGCCACAAAGAATATTTCAGAATGGGGCTAATAACACAGAGCAAATGAACTGGTGTCAGTCCACAGCATGAAAGGCCAAAAAGGTAAGAAAGCAGAATGCAGAATGTCTGAGGCAGCAAAGGTTTTCATATTAAGAATTGCCTTATTGCAAAAGATAAAAAGCTGCGAGTCTTTCTTGGACATGAAAACAAAACTTCAGCCCTGTTTCAGCCTTATTTATTTTCATTCAAAATAAAAAAACCCCGAAATTTTACACCCAAATAATTTATTTGCATACTTTTGTTTTCATGATGCCAGTGATAGAGTGGGAGGTAATTGCTTCAGAAATGGTGTCCCAGTGTCAAAAATGAGTGCAGAGGCATCTAAACTTCTAAATGTTTAATACTTTGCATTACTTTATCATGAACAAATTATTGGATACATTAGGAATAAACACAAGAGCTGTGAGCATTCCAGATCAAAATAATGGGCTTACAATGGCCATGAGATTTGTAAAAATGTTCATTGATGATTGCATGGAAAGGTGCTCAGAAGATGTACTATACTTACGTCCAGTAAGCTATGGGCACTGTCGCTACTCTCTTTGTTTGTTCTACACATGGCCTGGTAGTCATAAAGTGTAATTCTACAGAGAAGAACAAAAAACTGCTTGACTAAAAGAAGAAAATAGAGCAGAATAAAAATTATTATATGAAACAGTCTGCCCACACAGTAGACAGATAAGTAGGGAAATAAAAATTGTATCCACAGCAGGAAAGAGAGGGAAAGCGATTAATAAATTACAGGCTACACAAAGGAGAATAAAGGTAAGAAACACTATGAAACTTTGGGAGGATTTTGTAAGACTGCAGAACAAAGCAAAAGCATAATTGTGAGAAAACAGAGAAGATACACATACAGTGTAACACACAAGTACATAAGCAATGTGAGGAAGAGGAAAATAGACATTCAACATGATGCTTAAACAATTGGTTCTGGACTGAGATCAGCACATCTAGCCCCAGAAAGTGAACAAGCCTATGCATTTGAGGGGCTTCTCACCACCGATGATTCTCAAACTCCAGTAAAAGCAGAAAGACACATCTACAGTTCTGGCATCTCAGTGCTACTAGTTTGTAAATACATGGTATTACTTCCAAAGAAGAGAGAGGAAGCATTTCAAGGTAGTCACTGTACAGTTAATTGAAGCAGGATTGGTTTACTTTTTTTTCTTTTCATGAGGGCAAAATGTTCTATATCAGGTACCTGATGTAATAAACACATGCTAGAAAGCCTTCTCAGATGTAGAGTAAACAGGGAAATTTATTTCTGCTTCTGATTTTACACATAATAGGTACACTTCAGAGATCTAAATGCAAAATCCAGAACTCAGACACACTATATATAATTGTGATTATTTCTCTAAATCTGTCTGTCCATAGAACAATTAATTAACAGTATTCATCCACATAAAAAGCATGTAACATCTAGAGAGAATGTACAGAATCTTTAGCTGATAACTTGCAACAGGTAAGTATATAAAAATTACTAGTGGTATTTGATCCGTTTGAGAGTTGCATCATTGGAGAGACAAGAGAACACAATTTGACATAGATGGTTCATAGATGTATGAAATGGGACATTAACATTTGGCAACGTGTGCCCTGTTTCTAATGGAAGAGGAAAGGAGTGCACACAAATTTGGCTGCAGAACAGATGTCCCAGAAGCTGCCAAAACCAGGTCATGAAATGCATTCAGCATCACCATGAGGCATTCTGCACTGCATGCCATGAAACATTGCAACCTGTACCAGTAAAGTGTTGTAATCCATTGTGGTTGAAACCATACATAATTTTTCTGATCTAATTTTGAGACAGCAATGATCACTAAAAGCTTTATTATTATGCCTATATTTTATTTTTAGCTTACAGGCAAGATATCTAATATAATGGATCTTGCAGCTTCAGCTACACATTTAGTACATATTGTCTGTGTTATTAATTTTATCTTATGTTCAGAATAGAAATGGCTAGGAAGCCATTGCTTTGTGGACTGGCAGAGAGAGGCACATGGGAGACACACGCATAATTAGAGACCTAAACATGGGTGTAAGTTGAACACTGACCATAGTTGGCAGAATCACGCCCACAGCCAGATCCGCGCACACAGATCTGCCAAGACAAACAGAGCAGTACATGGTGTAAGCTGTGCTGCCTCTAAGGCACGTGGTAATACACCACTTTCCCTAGCTCACTTTTTCCCTTTATTTCTTCCCCCCTTGAACCATGGTCAGAATCTAGCACCTGTAAGGCAATCTTTATGGCTCAGCCTTTCCAGTCTTGGTTGGCTTCACTATTTGATTTCGCCAGACCTAAGGACCATGTCCATTCGGACCTCCTTGTGATGATGGCAAGTGATAAGTGTACAGATAAGGACAGTTTATAGATGTGAACATGCTCTCTGCAGGGTAATCAAGGCATTCTGCATGGATGAAATGCTTCATCCTGCTTCATTCAATACCTGGGTGTTATAATAGAATAACATTCAGTTTTGTCTTTATTCCTTATAAATATATTAAGTTTGCCAATGGTGTTTGGTCCTCAAAAGTTCAATCAATTTCTCAGCTTTCAACTTCATGCACCAGAACTGCTTGGTCAATCTGTGGACTTCATTATTCTGCTAAGAAGTGTTAATCAAATAATACTACAGCATGTCATGTGGAATCTCTGCTGTCACTTAAAATACTGGAAAAATCCTCTGACTTACTCAATATCTGTACTTGTATTATATGTCTTATGTAATTATTACATGGTAATAGATACAATAGTTACTTATAATTCTCAAAGATTAGAATTCATTACAATGACAAAAAATGTACTCACACAAATAATTACAAATACAATTACTATTATGCCCCAAAATGCTAGATTATATTTTTTGTATGTTGTCTTATTGTATTGTAGGGATACAAAATAAATTGTATTCTGGGAAGAGGAAAAAAAATGTTGAAATTTCTGGTTTTAAAAAGCCCTTCATTTAACAGGAAAGGAAACAGTAAGCTTTAGAGCGGTGGCGGAGAGGAAGTGTTGCAATAAACTTCAAAATCATCGTGGAACACTGTGAAATTGGTGTTTGGAAATGCCTGGATATAATCTGTGAATAATATTATAATAAGCTTAATTTTATTAAATATATTTCAAAGTGTTTTCAGTATGAAGGTTCAGGTTCAGGAACACACATGAAAAGGTTCATGTATCCAGGGTAAAAAGAAAAAGAAAAAAAAATTAAATAAATCCTTTGCAAAAGCCTAGAATGAGTTCTGTTTCTTGGACCATGTATTCCCATCTCAGAAACTTTCCATGTGGGCAGACTTAATACCTAAATGAAAGTTTCTAAAGCTGATTGAAACAACTGTAACAGAAGATGTGCAAAATATAGCAGCAAAGTATTATTGCCTAATGATAAAAGACCTGATTCTTCTACACTGAAAGCAAACAGGAATTTTGAGATACATGTCAAGGATCAGTGTATAAAGCTCATAACTGTTGAAATCTGAACACTGCAACATACTGAATAAATTCAGAAAACTATTTCACTTTAAGCTCAAGGCATTCACAAATTCAAATCCAGTTTAATTTTGTTTTTATTCTTGTCAAGCTAATAGGAAGATTAAAGTCTCCCAGCCCTATTCATCAGAACAGCTACTATGGATGTGGATAGTATTTGTATTTGTAATCAAAACTGTGGTGCTACTGGTTTCAGGTGTCACTTACTGAATGTTACATAACTGCTAGCACCTTTCTGAGATAAGTTCTGACTTATCAGAACTTTCTTTGTTGCAGAGAGAAAGGCCTCCAGATTGCTTTTGGAAATTATTGTTACACTTTAAAATAACTTTGCAGCTACCTATATCCTGTTCAACTGACTGCAGACTGTGAACACAATTGCTGCCTTCTCACAATCCTGCTTTAAGTCCATCCAGATGCATCAGGACCTCACAGGAGAGCATTGCTGTAGCCACAGATTACATGCTTGAGACTCACCATGCAGTGAGTTAACACTGTCCCTATCGCCACACCTGGCCACTGAAGTCTACAGAGCATTTGTTTTCAGCATCAGTCATGGGAGAAATACAGACTATGTACAGTCATCTTTAACAAAGGGAAAATAAATCACAATAATGTGCACCTCTATTGCACATGACTTCAGGGGAAAAATACACTTTATTAGAAACCTTTCTGTTGTCACAGATAAGGTAAATTCCACTCTTGTACTTCGCAATGTAGTTACAATTGAGTGTATAAATCTAGTTCGAGAAAATTAAACTTCTAAGACCCAACTGCAGCACAGGCAGTATTAACAGATACACTCTATTGTTTTCAGCCAAATTTTCAGCACATCTATGGATTTTAACTTGGTAGTGTAAGATACTCTCACTGGAAATTACAATAGGGACAAGAGGGAATAACAGATACTGTTTCTTTTGTAGCCACTTGAAAATCCATACTAGACAGACTGAGTTTCTGACAGCAATTTCATTGACAAAAATTGAGTCACTCCTCTGGGTAGTACAAATTACATATAATTAATTTAGAAACTGAAGATTAAGGGTGCAGGCTTCAGACATATTCTACAGTGTACACAACAGCTAATACCAAAGATAATTACTAGAAATAGTTTGATAATTTTCCTAACTTGATAAGAACTTCTACATTGCGGAACTGCTATATCAAGATTGCATTTGTCTAATACCAACACTAGTAACATCAGTTTGAATTGTTCCTTCAGTCACTCGCTCATCTCCAAAGAATAGATCTTAATTCAGAAATGCTGTCACATTAATGGAAGGTGAAATTAATGTAACAACTTCACCATAAATTCGAGAATACTTAATTTAAAATAAAGCTTACATAAGAAAGAATGGCCTAAACCAAACAGAAAAAAAGCCTTCACTCAGAGATGGCATTGCCTCAGTAGAAATTGGAGTCTTGTTAGTGAGCAATGAATTGCTGTTCTCATGATTTGGCTTTAAGAACATTCTGCTCTTTGTAAGTAGCTTAATTCATAAACCTTATGAATTTTGTTTTATGATATTTTTTGCTTATAAAGAGAGATGAAACTTTGACTCTTTGTGCACACGTTTGGACAATGCAGGTGAAGGATTTGGCCTGTTGCAGTAAGGGCACAGAGAACATGCATTATTCACTAGGAAGGAGTGTGAGTAATGGGAATAAAGCAAGAAGAACAGGAAGAAGAGAAGATCTCAAAGCAACAAGAACTTAAAAAAGTGAGCCTTAGAGTCTGGGAAAGCACCAGAGGTGCATCATCTTAGTCACATATTTGCACAACATGATAGAAAAGAGTCTGCCCAATGGAAACAGAACTGCAAAGAGGAAATGATGCTGCTTCTATATTTGCCTTACAAAATAGCTCTGTGCTCCTCCTACTGCAAAGGATGGAAGTGTTTTGAAGTCAAGAGATATTTATTTTTCTCTTGTAGACTTATTAAACTCATTTCTTTGGGAATCTTGTTTCTCCTAGACCCCTTAATTTTTCTTATGTTAATGTAGTTTATTTAGATTTTCATGCTTTGAGCAGCTGAATCTATTTTTTCCACTGTTTGTGGAAAAAAGAGATGAGGAAATTATAACAAAACTTTTTTTCTAAGTTATGTGAAGCAGATACTTTTCCATAAGTACATCCTAATTTATTTAATAATGAATTTAAATTATATTTAAATTATTTAACTGCATGCAATATTTAGAGTATAAGATAAACATCATTTTGCTAAATGAAATCATAGAACATGTCACGTTGCTGTGGAGGTACTGATATAATTTTTCTGCCTAAATATAAACCCCATAAACTAAGAAAATATACATGCATACACATGTACACATTATTCAAAAGAAGCACTGACTTTAAAGAAATTGAGGAGGGAAGGAGGTATTTAAGTTCACTTTAAAAAATAAACAGAGAACACAAAAATTGAATTTCATCCTACTGCAGGTTGAAAAGAAATATAGTCAGCAGCAAACAACCCACTTTTGTTTAACACTTCCAGCTCAATCCCAAAAAGAACTTCTATATCCCTTCAAATTAGTGGTAGCTGAGAAAATGCACAAAGGGTTATTTCATTCCTTTTGTGGACAGAGGCTGAAAGCTAGCGGTCAGCCAGCAAGGTGGTGGCTAGTATCTGCATGAGAGCAAAAGGAAAAAGTACTCCCAGCCTCACAGTGACTGGAGATGTTGGTAAACTATCCTACAGTAAAGATGAGACCTTCTAAACTAAATGAAAAAGAAGCAAGACCAGATCAAAGAGGACAAAGTTTCATTAAATTGATATGTTGGATGGAAGATGTTGTATGAGAAGCAAACTGCATGAAGGGATGGCTCTGGATATTATCAGAATGAAATGCTAATGAACAGACCTTGCCACCTGACTTGATATCCATAGTAAGAGCAGCAACGACAAGTACAATGCATGCAATATCTATATTGCCCTGCTCTCATGAAAATGGTAACACATTTTGCTACTGTATCCATTCAAAGCCTTTTCTTCATTTTTTTCTTATTCTATGTAAAATAAAATTAGGAAGAGAAAAATATAACCCTACCCAAATAAATCAATAATCATAAAAATTCAGTGTCTGATTTTTTTTTTCATGACAGCCAGCAAGGATTTCTCCCTCATATTGCTGGAATAACTGATTTTTAAGGCCTCATCTAGCACAGCTTAAACACAATCTGGGGTTTTCTTTAGTTGCTGCAGAGAGCTCTCTGCTGCACAGAAGAAAAAGCAGGTGGCTCATTTAGTGCAATTACATCACTCTGATTCTCTCCCATTTTCAGCTGATTGGCAATGGCCAGTTTATTGTGTTTGAATAATTGGCTCATTGTGTTTACATTTTCTTCTGCATGCAGCTCAGTTACACTGAGCTAGTGGCATCATTATCTGTTAACTCCCTCAGAGCTCAAGACCAGCAAAACCATAAGCCAATGATCTATGCCAAATTGGCATTCACAACAGTTTAGATGGAATACTTGAGTCATGCAGCCTTTGTTTTCTGCATGGTGATGCCTACTACCATTGATTGCTTAGTAGATACTCTGTTTTAAATGCTTTGCTGGGCAGGACAAGACAATTCTGGACAAATTCAATCATTATCTCTTGATTTTGAATGTATCTATTTGTTTGCATTAAATAAAATGCTTCATCTCCTGTATAAGAAGACCATTTAATTGTAGAATCCATTGTATAAAAATGTAATGTTTCACTTCCTCGTATAGCATATGTTAATAATGGAGTGCTAAACAACAGAAGGTTACAACCCTCAAAAACAGGGATTTGGGATGAAACGGAGAATGCCAGATCTTCCCATTTCAGATCAGCCATTTACTGTGTGTGGCATTCAGCTATTAATACATGGAGGCAGCATAGAAAGCTTTCTGACTGGAAGAGAGCTATAGCAAGGAAGCACACAAACCATCTGTTTTGAGAGTGTCTCTATGCAACTTCACATAAATGAATTCAGTGATTAACCGCTACAGTAAGGTGTGTCTTTTTATTTATACTAGAAATGCACAGGTAAATAAAAGAAAAATATACACAGTCTGCACTTCTCTTGTGCTCCAAGAGGACAAATGGGTAAAGGAATAGCTCCTGGACTGTATGAAAGCTATGAAAACTCCAGTGTTGAGTTAGAGGTTAAAGTGAAAAGCTCTTTCTTACTTCCACAGGATGCATAATTCATTTCAAAGGACAACACATAACATGACTATTACTTATTGTCATCATGACAGTAAAACCAGGTCAACAGTCACAACTGTATTCCAAGGTGAGCCAGCACATGAATGAAAATTAATTACCAGCAGACCCCTTTTAACAAGAGGGCTTTTTCCATTGCCTATTTTGAGCCATCCCTAACTTTTTACAGGTCAAAATATTTACTGTTGTATCAATTATTCGGCTTTGGAGCCATTTAAAATTGTTCAGAAGTAGCTATGGCTGAATCTCTTTTCCCCTTGAGCACAGAGGGAACAGGAAAGGCACACATACAGTTTTAGCACTGTGGTCATATGAACTGTTCTTTTAAGAAGAAGGTCAGTGTAGGCCGTCTGCAATACTCTTAACATTCAACATGCATGGCATTGAGCTACACTCAAATAACATGGAAAAGAATCATAATGAGAATCCAGTCACACTGACAGTCTTGGCATCTTTTCTATGACTTTGGGGTTGTTTTATTTCATTTTAGTCTTGCAACATTTTTTATTAAATAGGATATAAAGTGGAGTTAATTCTTACCTCTTAAAAGAGCCCATTGTTAATAACTTGTTCATCACAGCCCCTTCCACCTCCCCAAAAAAGGAGCCAGTCTGCAAGGGAAATATGCAAGGGATTATCAGAAGTCTAGATGAATGCTAAATAACATTGGATGCAATTTAAACTGACATATTCTAGGATCCAATAAGATCAGCTTTGACAGTTACATAGATAGGTTTTCAGGACCACTGCTACATAAAAACTGAGAAGGACTTCACAGTTGTGGCAAGTCACAGGGATTACATTACAACCCCTGAGCAGATGTGAGGGCTTACACAATATATTGAGAAACATTATATAACATCTAATATCAGAAATAAAAGGCTTTCAAACCTAAAGCTTGTGAAGAAAACATACTAATCTGATCACAAACCCTTGTGATTAAAATGTTACTCAAAAAATATATAAACAGGTTTTGAGAGGATTTTATAAACAGTCATAAAAAAGCATTGTTTATAATTCCTGCATGACCTGTTTAAGGAGCTGGAACAGTACATTTCATCAATCCCATAAATTTTAACTCCATTCAGAGTCATTTCATACTTAGAACCACTCAGCCTGATGAATTACTCATTTCGTTTTTGTTCGCTAAATGTGGACTAATAAAAATAAATCTCTGTTGAGAAAACAAACATTCGCGTTTTGCATTTGGTATGCAGTATGGAAGTGACTCTATCATCCACAGTCATTCAGATGACACTAGAAAACCTTGCATGTACAGCATTTTTCTAGCTTGGGGAGACTTTTTTTATTTTAGAGCCTTAGCTCCCAGAGGAATTGGATATATTCTCTGCATTGTTTAAATGGAGAAATCCCACAATTTATGGGGGGGAAAGGGCACTACACTCTCAAATTGCATGGATTCCATAGGTTTTGTATGAACTAAACCCCAATTCCATTACAAGGAACTTAGCTGACCTCAAGTATGCACCTGGGAGTTTGTAGGCAGAAAAGTTACAGCCCTAGCCAGAAAAAGGCATTCCTCTACCTAAAAAGCAAGTATTGCCTTTTTTCTTTACACTCAGGGGAAACTTGGAACATTTTCCAAAACATGTGGGTGTGTAAAGTTCCTGACAAATAAAAGGAACATTTGTAGCTTATACAACTAAAAATACTAGTTCAAATAACCCTAGCTGACTGATGAGGAAAGATTATCCTAACTATTGGAGAAGTAATCAGTATCAAAAAGCCCAAACCATAAATGAGTTGTATAACCTTAGATAGTAATCAACCTGATTTATTGAGGAGGGTTTCATTCTTATAAAGACATTTCAGACACAATTCTCTCCACAATAACACCATTTTAAAATGTCAGTTGCCTTCAAAAGCAATAACATCTAGATTGTAATTATTTTTTAATATATTAGGATTTAGTTGTAATTCAGATTAATAATTATACTTCCCCTGAACAAGATTCTCAGAGCAGTGCAGGTAATTTTTGGAAAGTCTATAGAAAAACAGCACAGAAGCAACCTAAGATAGATGAGTAACTGATAATGCCACTTTCACTATCTCCAAAAAAACACAGAGTGCATATGTACACACATGTATAAATAACCATATATTCCTATAACTACGATAACATTGCTCCAGAATTATATAAACACAGAGATAACTTTATTTTCCATTTTGGACTTCACAGCTGCTTCTAACAGAACATAGTATTTAAGCAATTTCTGAGTTGTAGTTCAGATTGGATGGAAGCAGTAACATAAAATAATAAATTTTAATGCTCAATTTTGCATATAAGTAATATTATGAAGAAGAATTACTACATGACAATGTACATGTAAGCTTAATAGTTAATGCTCTAGTACACATTGGAAGGATAATAGTATGAGGAAATACTCCCTTGTATCTCCTTCATTTATTCCTTGCTAACAAACTTTCCAAAGACTCCACCTTAAAATGGAGCAAGGTAAAAAAAGGTCACAATTACTTTCGCATTATGCAAAGATAAAAAATACCTGTATCTTTTCACATTCAGAAGTGTTAGTGTTTCAATAATTCAAGCTTCTAATTTAGAATCACTCAGTTTGGTTTATTTCTGCCACTACCTTAGAATTTTTAATCTCCTCTCCAGTCACTTTTCCAATGCTTGTTTGTGACCAGTCTAGTCAAAACAAATCTAATTCACATGAGGGCCAAGCAGGATCTGATCCATAATCCTAATACATGAAGGAAATTGAACTTGAGACAATTCTGCCACAATTGGGACAGAGCAGACTCACACCCAGAGGGAGAGAGTAACTGAGCTCCTGTGAGAAACAGCTTATCCTGGATAAAGAATTTTATTTGATTTTATGTTGCTAATTCTTTAACATTTTAAGGCAGTGGCCTATTAAAAAACAATTAACTTTACACTAAGGGTTACAAGAAAAAAATGAAAAAAAACCCCCAATCTTTCACTTACTTGTCCATAGTCTTCAGATACTAAAATAAATCCATTGTTATCTATTAAGTAACAGTTGATTGTCTGAAAAATAATAAAATTTAAACTTAATTTCTTTTTTTTGAATACAGCAATTAAGTTAATTATTTTGTTTGCCCTAATTCCAAATGTTTTCTAAATGGATAAAGTCTTCAGGTTGTTCTGATGGCATACAGGATTTTTAAAGTGGATGTAGCTTCAACCTATGGAATATTAGTCAATTTAATTTTTATATACTTCATTCATGCAAAATAAAACAAAGATGTGTACAGAATGGGAGGACATAAGATAAATTTAAGCAAATATAAAGAATAACAGTCATAAGGTCAAATTTTTTACAATTAATTCTTAAAAGTTTTTTTATAACTAAGTTTCAAAGACAGAGCTTTGCTGCTCCTGTAGGCTTCTCCTGTGTTTGGAGAAAAACATCAGCGCAACATCATTACCCTAATGATGTATTAATGAAAACACAATGCCAGCCTGGAGGACCAACAAGGGAACAGGTAATAGTTTGTAATTTGTTCAGTGGGGGATGGGACCAAAAACTTCTGCAGAAGAGGCCCCACAGGTCTCCTAAACCTTTTCAAATTGTGCTTTTAATTGGGAACTGGATTTAGAGACAGGACTGTGAGCTTTTCATAGGTCAGACACATAAACTGTATAAAACAAGGCAAACTCAAATCAGGGCTTCCCCCCATATATGTGTGCACTATTTTAACCTCAAGTGAATTACTTGCTACAGGCAAAGTTTTAATTACTGCATTTCAGAGTTTAAACATAAGACTCAGCTCGGACCTTGATCTAATTAATTTTCTCTTCATTATTGGCAAATGTAGCTACCTCAGCATTAAATCTTTAATGCATTTCTGTTGGTCTAAATCAGCAAACATTTTATCATTGTTTCTTTAGTTCTCTTTAACATTTGGGTTAAGAAAAAAGTAGTATGGCTTCCAGTATTGGAATCATCATGGCCGTGGTTTTGATCCAAAACCTTTTCTGTTGCAAATGGGCTGCACAGAGACATGTTAAAATACAATTTCTGCTACACTCTGCACCTCCATGAAAATGTCTTTGCAGCTGTCAAGAGAAAAGCACAGAATCACAGAATGTCAGGGATTGGAAGATATCTCTAGAAATCATCTAGTCCAATCCCCCTCCTAGAGCAGGAAAACCCAGAACAGGTCACCCAGGAAGGCATCAGTTTTGAGAACACAGTCTGATTTTTCAAAAGGTGCTTAAATGTGTCAGATTCTCATTCTGGCCACACAGTAGTACTGCTCTGTGGGGCCAAAGAAGAGGAAAGATATGCAGAAAAATTGTCTTGAAGCTTAGTTTTAAAAAATGGATAAAACACAAATCAGGCAAAAGTTTGGAATTAATGTAATTCTCTTACACAAAAGCACTATATTCATTCTAACAGCTACAGACACCTCCATTTTCTACCATAACTGACAGAAAATCTGTCAAAAAGGCAGTTGAAACAACTTGTTTCCAACCTTTGATCTGCTAGAAAGCCCAAAATTGGCAAGTGCAACGTGAGAAGCTGATGATGCTGGCAGAGAATCTAGAAGAGCTAATGCATTCAGAAGAGGCAGCTACTTAACTTCAGTGGTGTGTGAAGGGTGGAATTTCAGAAGTAGACAAACACCAGAATGCAGCTCTCCCCAAAGTCAGTCATAAACCTCCCACCAACTTTATTAAGAGAGGAGCTAAATCAACAAAGAGCTCTTCTGTGGTTACATATTTTGAGTCCTCATGCATGAAATATTCATCTAAAGATAGTGCTTTAGAAGCAACATTACTCCGCTGTATAGAAAATAAATAAAAGTAGTTATGCTGGGCAAGAAAGTGCTGGCTTAATTTCATAGTTTATGGATTATCCACAGTTGGCAAAACACTGCCCTGATTCAGGAATTAGTGGCCATGTCTCAAATCTCTAAGCCACAGTCATTCACCAGCATTATTTTAATTTTAAATGACACCAATATTTTAGCATCATTTTCAGAAAAGGGCGTAAGACATTAAATGAGATGTAAAGATAACAGGGTATACATTTCAATCCATTTTAGGAACATTAACAAGGGGAAATTATTCATTCAGGACTATTCATTCATCTGCTTGCCAAAAAGATAAATAATGTTCAATATTCATCACTACATTAATCAAAGAGTTTGTAAATTCAGCTTAGCACTGACAGTAGGGTGCATTTACTTGCCCAATACATTAGCAAATCTCAAACAGAAGAGTACAGATAAAAGATTAATGCATGGGATAATAGCATCTGCATAGAACAGAGCTGTATGAAACAGGTTTAATTCACAATGTTTCCCAGGTATGGGGAATGACCTATACATAGATTCACCAAAGGGTTCAAGCTCAGTGAACTTAAGACTCAAAGGGGAACGTTCCATAGCTTGCAAAGTAGAGGAGGCATGAAGTCCAGTATAAACACAGCAAGAATGTTAACTGAGATCTGAGAACACGTTTATATTACAGTAACTTTGATCAGGTTCAATTCCTTTACATACTTTTCACACCTCCAATATATAACAACAGTAATGGAATGTAATATAGTTTCAGTTAAGATAAAAAAAAGAAAACAGAACATGAAATTAAAATGTGACATCAGGAAAACAAGAAAAAATGAGCAAACTCAAAGCTCTTAAAACAAATGAGCAGTAGGGGAAGATTTGTAATGAATTGTATATCTCTAATTTGGAACCCGAAGTATCACACAAACTGAACTAGTTCTCTATATGACCACTATGCCATTCTGTTTGCATTGATGTCTTAATACTTCAAAAGGCTTTCATTTTCTACCATAACTGTTCAATAGATGTTTTCTTGCTATTGAGAAAAGAGGGCTGTGAAAGTTAACAGACTGAAAGGAGAAGCTGGAATATTTGATTGAGTCCTATTAACAGGGTATTTTTCTATTCAAAAAGGGTTTGGAATCTCCAAATCACCAAGGTTTGTGCTATTACTGTATTTTTCCAAATGCTTACATGGGTTCTGGTGTTGTCAAGTCATAGTAGCTGAAAAGACTTTAGACTGATTACATTTTCTTTATACATGGGTGTAATAACAGAGGAACAACAGAGGAAGTTCTGCATGGCTATTATAATTAACTGCCAATGTGATAAAAAAGAAGAATGGATTGTTTCTGGCTGCACCTTCCTGAAAACTTTATCAGCGTATATCTGCTTCTCAGCAAGGACAGACCAAAACATTTTTGCAGCAAAGAGATCATCATTGCTTAGTTACAGTATTTGGACACCTTGTTGGAGGAGCATGTTTTAGACAAGAAATTAGATAATGCTACTATCCTGTCAAAAAAACTATCACAAATAAAGTAATCTCTGCCTGGATTTTATTCTCAAAAGCTTAGAGGTTTAGAATAAATAAAGAGAAGTTTTTATACTGCATTCTAACTTTAATCAGGCTACCTGTGGTTCCACTTCTGAGGCTTGTTGTCCCCGACTGGAAATCCATTGATGGAAATATTTAAAGCTGCTAGAAACAACTCAAGGTAAAGCTGCATGCTAAGTCTACAGGAAAGCAATGACATAAAAATGAAGCAACTAATAGTCCTAAGGTCTTTAATTTTCAATAGATGTCTGATTAACAAAGCATACATTACTATAAACTTATTTGAGGTATCATCAACCTAGTAATGAAATGGATACTTCTAAGCCACTATAAAAAAAAAGGCTCACTATCTAAATAGAATAATATTGAGAAGGTGACTCCAAACTACATCAAATTAATTTACTCTGAACATCTCTTTTACATTATAATCAACTTTATGCTCTAATGCAGTAGAGAAATAAGTGGGAAAAAAATAGCACTTACTTCGTCATCACAACTTATAGCACATCTGCCATCAAGAGATGCACACTAGAGATGACAAAAAAATCAATAAAATATTTTAATTTCTAGTTAGACAATTAGAAAATATCCCATATTAAAAATCAGTATGAGGACAGTGATAAAGACATTGATATGGATTACTGGTTTATGTGACAGTAATTGTTATAAAAATATCCAGGGGAGTTCACTTGTTCACCTGTTGTGTTCCTGTCTTCAGAGAAAGGGTGCATTCACACTGTAACAATTTCAGCTGTTTTAAACATCACCATTTCCCCCATGTGTCAGAGGCTTTGACAAGAACATAGACAAGAACATATAGCTCTCAAAAAGGGAAGGGTAGGATTTGCTCTTTCAGGGTTATTCCTTGAAATAGTTTCAACCTATGTTTAAAATACGGACGGCATTTCCTGATCTTTAGAAAGTATATGATAGTGCTCTTCAGTAAGTAGAAATCTTATATCCTGAACATCTTCAGTATAGTTAATTGAAAAAATGCAAAACATGAATTGGTAATCTAGTTTATTTAATTAATCTGTGAAATACTTGAGTAACCTAATGTTAGGAGATAGGTTTCTAGAGTACATGAAAAAGCATAAATCTGTATGTCACTAAAACTTAATACATTTCATGGTTCAGTCTGCAGTTTCCTTTTTCTCCTGATGAAGGACAACTCCCTATATATAGGCACCTAAAATTAATAATCTACTTGCTTCCACAAATACTGTATCAAACAGCTGATTTTGACCATCAAACTCTCTCTTTGGTAATGATGAATTGGAATGTAAATTAGAAGAATCAGCCATTATATACTTCAGTTACATTGTTTGTTTATAATAGTCTTGTTTGTGACAAAAAAGCCTGAAGATCATTATCTGAGAAGTTAAAAAACAACAAAGAAAATTTCAGCTTAAAGTGTACCTGTCTGCTTGCAGTCCAAAATTTCCGCTGGAAAAATTCAAGTTTCATCTGGATACCTACAGCTGGGAAACACACAAATAAAATCAGTGTGTTAAGACTCCTTCAAAATGATCACACAATTGCATTTTAAATCATTTACAATTTGGTTTAACATGATGATATTGCCAGTACAATGTGAAGAGTAGACAAGGCAAACATTATTCAAAAAGCATATGGCTCTACAATTAATGTAAACCCCACAAACTGATCAAATTTATGTTCACATTGTCTCAAATATATATATATATATTTTACTGATAGCAATATGTAATCTGTTTGGTTTGTGCAGAAACTACATGAAAATGTCACTTAATTTTTCTTGCCATCATTTTTATTTGGTCATTTATCAATGGAATCCAAAAAACTCATTTAAAACATTAAAATTGTTCTCAAAAAATGAAATTAAGAGCATTATGTGAAATAATGACAAATGAAGATATCTGAAAAATGCTGCTGGTTTTCAAATATGAAAAACAATACCAATGATACTAGTTTGTATTTATTTTTTAGGAATCACTTATCAAGGTACAACTGTTTTAAATAATATATTTCTCAATACCTCAGATGGTTAAATGTTTTTCCTAAGATCACTAAATCTTTCTTCCAACCTAATCTGAGATTCATATCAGACCTTGTACTACATTGCATTATGTTGTTTAACAGAAGCATCATGGTTCTCTTAAGCTCCAGAGGCACTTGATTCTTCTGGATTCACTGCCCTGTAACCGAGCAAATGATAACATCTCCTTTTACCTGTGCTGGAAATTTCTGAGTTAACACAGTTTCATTTAAAAGAAGTTAATATGATGAAGAATATAGTAGAAAGTCAGAGATGGAAAGGCTAAATACATCATCTGCTTCAATTGTTATTACCCACTATTGCTGCATCCCTGGACCATATCTTTACTTCCATTCCTTCAGAGAGCACAGCTTGTGCTGGGCTTTTCTGTAAAGATGTTTCTATGCTAGACCTATACCAGCTGACATTTTATTAATGGGTTCTAGTTCAGTGCCTTTCAGCTTAGAGGATATGTAATTACCAGGGTGTACATAATTACTAAGGTGAAATGAATGAACAGAGATGTAATGACTAATCTGTATTCATAGCATACAAAATCTATGGTTTTTAAAGCCTTGAATGTCTGAAGACCAAACCTACAGCAAACTCACTGTTCTGACTTAAAATGAGCAAAAACTTTAAAAAGATCTCATTGTTTTGGAAAATTGAATATTTTTTTTGTTGTTCTTCCTCTAGGATCCACATCAGGCATCATTTAAAAACATATTTACATTTAGATTATTTGTATTTGTTTTTGCAAATGTACACATGCTGATGTCATGCATATATTTTATTTTGTGCACACATGCTGATGTCATGCATATATTTTATTTTGTGCTAGCAGATGGGGAAAAGTATATGAAATTAAATCTGTAATGAACTGATACACTGGCATGCAAAATTACATAAGAAATTTTCTTATTAGAGCAGGTTATAAATAGTTTTCTGCTATCTGCAATTCATGGACATTTTTGCCTAAGAGAATAAGAAGATAAATCCATTTCTTCCTTTGAATGAACTCCAGAGAAAACTCTCTTCAGATAAATTGTATTATCTAGTAATTTATTTTATGGTCAATGAGAAGATGCTATCTGACAGCCGTGCAGCACATGTTTCCTTCATCTGTTGCCTTGAGGTTTATTCCTAGCATGCAGGTGATCTACATGATCTAACTCCTTCTGAAATGAAGGAGAAACATAACCAGTTTTGGGAACTTTTTACAATGTTTCTGGATCTTATATCAGCCTTTGAAATATCAGTTGCATATTACATTTCTACTGATCCATTTAATCACATAAGAATTAATGTAAAATCATTCAAGTCATCTTGATTTCAGTAAGAAAAGTTTATGCCTTGTTTTTCACATGTGAATGTTCCTGGTGAATTCCCTGAATGAAGCCATATGATCAACAACAGATACACTAATAGATGGGTACCCTGCTGAATCATGGTCTAGAGTTGACTACAGGAGTTTCAGACTCCAAACAGAAAAAGAATGTCATCTATTGCAAGCTTCAGGTGGAAACAATAGCTTCCTGATCATGGAGGATCAGACTTTTTTCTGAAAGATACATAATGAACAAGGTTTATAAACAAGAAAGAATTAAGATATATAAATTCATGGAGCGACATTTTTCCCTTAGCGATTTTATAATGGCATCTGCTCTTTTAACTGCTCAAGTTCCTGAAAAAAGGATTTTCAAAGGTGTTTAGTTTCTTTATGATTTTCAGGAGTGTTTATGTTCCTGAAATTTCAAATGATTCCATAACCAAGCAGGTTCCTAATCTGTTTCCTTATTTCTACAAACTCTACAAAGTGTTTTTTGCCTTCTCTGGATACACGGATGCCTTTCAAATTCTGTTCCAAACTCATTCATAAACACTAGCAACTTCAACCCCCTATATTTACTATAAACTACCTCTCAACAAAGAATCTTTAAATACTTACTAGATGTGATTAGATATTAACATTCTTATTTTATTGCTGTGAAAATTATACACAAAGGAAAGGAGTATCAGAGTTCACACAAAGATAGAGTCACAATAGTGGGGTTTAGAAAAAAATGCATGCCCCAAATCCTTGTTTCATCCAACATACATAGCACTTGTCCAAGACCAATAGTAAATTTAAACTGCAATATAACAGTACAGATCAATAAGAATGATATTAAAAGAAAATATATTATATTACATGTCAGTGATAAATCTCTGCATCTAGAGCTTATTTGAATAGTGGTGGCTGGCATGTTAAAAACACCTGTTATGCAACTCTTGATCAAATATCTTTTTTTGTTCTTGTAAACTACTAATGAAAGTATAAGAAACATTAAGGAATAATGGAATAACTGCTGTCCCATAATGAAGGGGTGAGATATCTTCAGGAGATCCTTTAAAAGTTAGCTCATGATTCTAAGACCTAAGTAGAAATGTCTTCTGAGTAAGTGCTAAATACACAGCTTAGAATCTTACTTAAATAAGAAGAAAGTGAATCCATACTGAAGGTTTTCTAGTGTCCGGCATAAATTACTTTCACATGAGAAAGAATTTGAAACAGCAACAAGATAATAACAAAAAAAGCTCATCTGTAAAAGATTCCATGTGCATGGTTTAATGAATTACACAATAGAACGCCCCAATGTAGAGAGTATGGAAAAATTGGGACTGATTTCTACGAAACATAGAGTATTTCTCTTCATGAAGACAATAGGAGGCAGGCAGCTGCAGTTTTGTTTTCATAGAATGATGAATTTTGATACTTACTTGGACAAACTGTGAGGGAAAGAAAAGAGAGTGAGAAATACTGGTCTTGCTCCCACTCAAGCAGATTCCCATAATTTCAGCAATAAGTAGTTAAAAACCAAAGGCCTGGACTTTATCAACTTAGTTACTGTCTTACTTTCTCAAAAAAGACTCAGTTTAATTTTCTACCTACCTTTTATAAGAGTTGTAACACTAATCTCCAAGGTACAACAAAAATGCATCTTAAATTATACCACACATCACCAATTCCTTGTCAAGCCTCCTGGGTTTTACCACAGAGATTAGAGAAAAAAAGATTGCACAATTTTTTTTCCCTAAATACTATTCAGAAAGGTATCAAGATGCTACCCATGTTTTTATTTAAAACCCCAAACCAGTAACTGCTCTTTATGTGGAATATATATGAAAGTATGCTACAACATTTGTAGGCTCGATGTGATCAAAATGGTCAAGGGATACAAGTTATTTTTCTTTAGCCAGGAAAAAAATAAAAGAGTAAAGATGAGGAGAAACGGTTTTGCCTTCCTTGCTGCCTTTCTTTGCGATGTCACAGAGAAGTATGGGCTGGAGCTAGAGGTTTACATGACATCAACAAATGTGAGCTGATGGAAGTGTATCAAAACTGTTTCTCCATGTAACACAAAATGTGTCATTTCAAATGAATATTGTAAATTCAGTTCTTCATTTCTATCACATTAATGATTTCAATGAATGACTTTAGTGCTGCCTGTGGAAAACAGGTAACTCCCAGAGACATCTCTCCTTTATTAATAAAGCTGGTGCTATTCAGCAGTGTATACCCTATGAAATAACAGATGGTTGAGAATTAGAAAGTTAAATACTTGGCGCAGTGGTAATTTTTGTAAAATAAGTAATTTCCTTATTCATTCAATCCAAGGCTGAGAGTAATATTTCTCCCTTTTTGTGGGGTGCTTCGAGGACTGATGTCTTTGGATTGGGAAGTGTTCAACCACTAGAAGCTCAGGGATCCTTAGTATCAAGGCAAACATGAAGAAAACAAACTAACTACTCAGAATAGTTCAGGATTGCTTGTCTTCATTTGAAAATCTCCACAGTTAAGTAAATAGATAGAAAGATAAGGATATCCTCAACATATTTATGTGAACAGAATTACATGAGTTCTTTGACTCTAAGTAGAAAGAACCATCTCCTACCTAAAATTAGAAAGAAAAATAGATTAGACTGATCTTTTCCAGGCAAGAGAGGAGTTGAATCTCCCTATAAACCTGGCAGAGAGAGTCCAAATACGTAACAAAGTAGTAAAAGCTAAAAGTATTTCCATACTTTGGAATGTACAGAATGCTACATAAAAGCAATATACCTGCAAGGTTAGAAAAATAATTTAAGGTCTCCATTCACTTTTCTCATGGAATACAGTACAGACTAAAATTCATTCTTATACATTTGAAGGACATTTCAGGCCCCTATTTCTAACATAATTATATTAATGAGGTTAACTTATCTTCAAAATTGGAAATCCTGGACACAGATTTGTAGCAGGATTTTTCTGTAATCTATGCTGCTTCTGTGTATTAAGCTTAAACTTGTCAATATTCTCTTCTATTTGCCTACTCATGTTACCTACTACTATCTTTTAAAATGCCTAATAACTAATGTGAAATATTCCAGAACACCTTTAGCTACTTAAAAATGGTTGATTGGACTTTTTGTTTGCACTTTAAATCTGTTCCAGTTCAAAATCACTGTCTTCAGTTTTTAGTTTAACCAAAGGATGAGAGGCTGAATATTAATCACCAGCACTAATATTGAGACACCATAACTGCCAAAAAGTAATCCTAGTAAGGATTAATGGAAGGCTCCCACAACCAAAGATGGTGCCCTAAGAAATACTCATAAAACATATGTATCATGTACTGTAATTAAAAAGAAAATGTAAATATTTTTTTAACTCTCCAAGAGGTCTTAGCTAACAAATGAATTCCAACAGGCACTCTATTACAGTGACAATTATGCTCCAGCATAATCCGATATAGCTATATCCCCACTGACATTCTTTCATCACATGCAGAATATATAAAAAAACTTGAATGAGCTTTCATCAAATGTGCACTTCCCAGACTACTTCTAGTCCCAGTCTCAGTTTACTTGCACAGCAAAATGCAGTTCCACCCTTCCAAAATTCACACTTCCTTCAGTTTCCATCTTGATCTCAGTTATCTTTTCTACTCTACCCAAGCCTTTCTCTTCTCATTCCTGACCATTTTCTTCAGTTCCATTCCTCAAACAGTAGACCCTCAGAATTTTCTTTTAACATGAAAAAATAACAGTTTAGGTCTCACTTGTTTCTTAATATACTGAAAGTACAAGCTTATAATCAGAAGCACTGAGCAATCTCAAATACCTGGTGGTGATACCTGTCAACTTCATAATGATCTCTTATAAGTAGTCTGTGATAAAAATCTTACATTTGACAAAAATCTGAGCCAAACTATTGAGCAGTTGTGCACTTTGTTCTCTTTTTCTTACAATAAAGCATAGTTCTATCCCATCAAATATACAAAACAGATATGCTTTTGGTTAAGATACTGGTATATTCACAAATGCTACTCAGTAATGTGTAGGTTTGATTTTGTTTCTTTTTTTTAATATTTCATTATCTAACTCATTTGAGATTTCTAATGTTATTTATATCTTTTTTCTTGGCATCTCCAAGATGCCTTCTTGCTTAACCTTCCAATGTTTCAACTGAATATTTAGGAACTTTTTCATTCTATTAATACTAAATTAATTTTAAATCCATATGAGTGTGCACTTACCTTTCCCACCTAAACTCTAATCTAAGTGCCTCATTAACATTACAGATTTAGTTTTCCAAATCTGAGTCTTTTATCAACCTAAATATAATGTGAAAAAAAAAATGCAAATTATCACTTCTAAACAGTATTGAACAGAAGATACTCTATTAATACTGGTATTGTCATCTTTTTGTCATCTAATAAGTGGAATGAGTGCACAAATCCATATACATTTTAAGTCCTTTATAAGTATCAGTTTATTATCTGGAACAGTTTTCACAGGTTGTAGCCTTTAGCTGGAAATGAGCAACACAAAGAATACTTTCTCTAACAGAGCTCTCAGAATGCAATGTTTAAATGAGAAAATTCTCCTTAAATGGACATTGAAAAGTTGTAGTTCTGCCTCTGCTTATGGTCCTCAAACCATTTACTTTCTTACAGATGATTTTTAGAATTGGTAGTGAAAAAGCAGCTGTTTGGATGGAAACTATTGAGATACAGAAGCAATGGCAACTTGTATTTCCTGCAGGCCAAGCTTAGACAGAAAGGGAGGAGATACTGGAAACTTGATGTGAGTCCAATTTGAAAAGGGAGCAGGATGATGATTGCTGAGAGGCCAAAGTTCATCCAAACTCAAACCACCAGGGAAAGCTGAAGGGCTTGGTTCACAGCCAACCTCTGACAAACTGAACTGTGGAGGGCAGCCTGTGATCATCATCATAAACCAGACTCCCTTTGACTCCCTGACACATATCTTCCTTCTGGAGGACTAATGAAGTAGGAGCAGGAGGAAACACAATGAGGATATAAATTGAGTGAAAACATAAAAAAATATAGATGCTGCTGACTGGAAGTCCGTAGCCTTTTCAGGAGGCTTTACTGAGAAGCTTGGAGGGAAGCAGGTTATCTGTAAATTATAATTCAGACAGTTCCACTCTATTTCAAACTTTACAAGATAGTAGCTGATGTGCTGCCAACATTCTAGCAAAGGACTCCCACAGAAATCTATTCATTTAGCCAGTGATAAACTTTATGTACCAGGAGCACAGCTCAAGGAAGCTCCTTGGAAATCCATATGTGATTAAAAAAAAAAAGAAAAAAAATAGAAGAAACAAGAATAAAAACCCTATGAGCCTGGGGGGAGCTAACCACTTGGCAAAATTACACTAACTGCACGTTGCTGGAATGATATATACCTTGCTCCTGAGAAGTACAAGGAGTACATTGATAGCACAAAATAGAGGTTTTGGCTCTTCCCATCTACATAACACACAAACTTTCATAGTACATACATGGCCCGTGAATATATGGAAAGTTATTAAACAAGCCAGTCCTTGGACACTGAGTGAGGAAATATTAACATTCTATCCAATCACATAATTTGGAGTGTGGAGTTATGATTACAGCAATGGAGTTATTATTACAGCAATGTTCTAGACAAATTATTTGTGCTATACTGTGATTAATTAATCGCAGCATAGGAAAGCAATGCTAGATTAAGAATTAAAGATTCCCCAGAAAATTGAAATAGAAGTTTTCTGCTGCTTTACGTTCACCTACTTTGTATCTATAAAAGAAAAGAAATACCATCTTTCAAGATTTAGTCAGTGTATTACATATAAACATCTCACTTGAAAGTTTATTCTGTTTCTAAACCCATGGATTCATATTGCCCAAAATATGAATATTTGCACATTAACTTAACTTTATTTCATGTGAACATTTTATTCCCACCATTTTGAAAACCTGCAAAGAAATCTTAATTATACCTCTTAGGAATAAACAATATTGGGGAAAAACATTTATCTGTTGTTCTATCTAACTGAAAGAAGTTTAGGTGGGAGAACAGTTACTCTGCATCCAACAGGTGAGGCACTGAGGGATAAGAATGACAACTATTTTAATTGTTTATTTATCACATTCCAGGGGAAAAAAACCCCTCAAACTATAATCCTCATAATTAATCATTATGCTTGTTTTGCTTGATCTTCTTGTGAATACTCATGAATTGAGAGAAGTCTTCATATAGCTGTAAATTAGCAAATATCTTATTTGTTACATACGACCTCCTTCATGTCACAAAGTACAATATATTTAGCCTATGTACAAATATTATGTTAATAAATGTTTTAATGGATACTCCAAGAAAAAAAAAACAAAAACCAAAAAATGCTGTTTTTAAATGTCAAGACTAAATTTAAAGATACTTACAGATTTTTAAAATTTTCTGAATAAAATATCATCATTGCTAGGGATCCAAAATCCACATTATAACCAGAACTGAATGTCTCTGGATGTGTTATTAACTTCTGGAAATAGTGTAAGCACTGAAAATACTTTCACAATGGAAGTACAAATGTAATATGCTTACATCACACAAACCATTATGCAGATGCTTCAACAAGTAGCATATTACAATTTATATCCTCATGATTAGTAGGATTTAGCTGTCAATAGAGCAGCAGAGAATAATTTATAAGTATAAATTAATAATTTTTGAGGGAAGTCAGTATCATGAATAACAGCTGTAATCCTCTTTTATATAATAACTTTGATATAAATCAGAAAGGTTTGCTGAAAGGTAGCTGTCTTTGATATTCCATTGAACTATGGATTTATCATGCCAAGTACCTTCTATTTCTACTAAGCTGCAAGACAGGTGCAAATTCAGCCAAGGCTTCTGTCTGAAAGGTGTTGAATACTGCTAGTGCTCACTGAGCTCTCTGAGATTTAAGGGATGTCCAGTATATGATAAGAATACTAAAAAACTTCCTGAACAGAGGTCCAAAGGAACACAAAAGTCCTCAAATTTCCACCAATACAGCAATTTTTGGCAAGAATTTTCATAAATTATGTTGTTGAATAAAGGCAAACCTTCCAAAGCCCAGGATTTTATAGCTGTTAAGGCATATACCAGAGGTGGACTGATATCAACAGGATTTATAGAAACACTTATTTCACATTGCAATTGGGAAACTTTAAGTTGGTGTTCTGAAGAATCTACTGTACTCCTAGTCATCAATACAAGTTTGAAATGCCACTTTTCAAAACCTAGGCATTTCTAAAAGATACAGAGTACAGAACTAATACGTCCTGCAGTAAAGGAAAAGCTATTCACACTTATATTAAGAGAAAGATATCAAACATAACCAGTAGAGATGCAGTAAGCTATAATAGTTTTCTATCAAACATAGTTAAACAGACATATTTTAAATTCTGATCTTGATTTTTGTATTTAAAAGTGTACAAATGGCCACAGAAAGAATAAGAGAATATTCCCATGCACATTTATCTGCTTTATTCACTGCTTTTACATGCAGATAGAAAGCACCTATAGGGATAGAAGACTGACTGCTGTGTGTAATGAAACTTCAATACTGTGCTGACTTCATAAGACTTTTATTTTAATTCAATCAGATCAGATTGTGGTACTGATTAGGATCATATCCACAAACAGCATTTTAACTGAGTTTCCATGGAAACACTATCTGTCCCTTCTTTCTTTTCAGACAAGGCTATGCCTGTTTAACAAGTTTGCTGAGGACAACATGTTTTGTTTAAGTTACATTAACTGGAGCCAATATTTCCTAATTACATTACCAGAAGAAACATTTACAGCAGTACTTTTACCATGGGAAACCCTCCATAGTTCAGCCCACTTTAATCTTTGAAAACCAGGAAACATCAGCACTGCCATTTCTTAAAATATGTTAACAGAATTTATATTTATAAAATAATCCCTTTTATTAAATGACAGGGTGGTCCAGTGGTTGAAGTACTGAAGTGGACTAAGAAGTTTTATTGTCTGTTCCTTCCTCTAATGTTTACCTGTTGTGCAACTGTAACCAAATCACCTTAATTTTGCCTGTTTATGAAATGAGAGGAAGGATATTTCACATTCCATGAAAAGTTCTTAGAATTTCATGAATGAAAGCAGAAATAACTAAGTATTCTTAAAATTATGCATTATAGATTGAGGTTCAATCCAGAAAGACATGCCAACTTATGTGATGTAATTTTGAGTGAGAAAAAGATGGCAGGATTTGATCTTTAAAACTGCTAGATAAGATAGGAAACCTGTTATCCCGAAGCAGAGGCAAGTCTTCCAAAAACATCACACGTACTAAAATTTTACAGAATAAGAATATCTTCAAAGCACATCCTCATCAATTTTTGGTCTCCATACAAACAACAGGAATAGTCTGTAACAATCTTTGTTTGTCTCCTATGAATGGATGTTCTAATCTCTCATGGAGTTTGGTCAAGCTGCATTCAGATGAAATATTACAGAGAATCAAACATTTTACAGCTCCTTCAGATAGGCTGGCATCTACTCTTTTCACATTATCAATTTAAGGAAGTCTGCAGAACTTCTAATTATATGCATCCTAATTCCAAAATTAAGAAAGCAGCAATATGTAAAAATATAACCAGCTGATGATTTATAATGGAGTAGACAAACTGTTTGGCTTCCATGGGAAAGCCTGTATTACAGCACCTTTTAGTTGAAAAAAATATAAATTTTCACTTAAGTGCCTATGTTTGGAACATGACATCTTCAAATCACCATGAACTAAAAATTACAGGGAGAGCTTTCTATTCTTCTTTCTAAAAGTTTTATAGAAAGGAAGTTTGCAGCAGTAAATAATGAAAATCTATTTAACATCATAATGACAATGAATAACAGAGCTATGGAAATTATTAGTTGCACTGAATAAGGCAAATGATGCCTAACTTCAGCTTGTAAAGGAAGCTAGCCCACATCTATCAATGAGTACTTTCAGAAACAGAGAAGCCAGTAGAACGGTTCTTTGAACACAAACTCTGCTGAAACACACAGATGGAGACAAAATGCATACTGCACAGCATGTTATAATTTTGAAAAGGGAAAAGGATAAAAAGTCTCAGCCAAAACATGAGTAACTCAGGTCAGCCCTGCCATTATGTACCAAAATAGCACAATGCAAAAGCAAGTGAAAGCAAATAACAAAGATCAAAATATACTCTTTTTTGCTCAAGACAGCTATAGCTCTACAATCTGAGGAAGATGAGCTAGGTTAGGAACTTCAGAGATCATACTTTAAATTAAATACTATTAAAGTAGAAGTGTCTTTGATAAAAAGAGATTTCACTAAATGATAATATTTATTCCCTGTATGTATACTTTAGTGGTTATGAAGCAGATGTTAGATACAAACACTTGAAGACAAAAAGATGAGTGCAATATTAAATGTTGCCTAAAATTTAGGGGCAATAATCTATTTTTATATGGTATTTTTTCTTTATATTTTGCCCACAGGCATTCCAGCTGCTGTTATAAATTTGTTTTTCTCTCAACTAATGAATGTGCTCAACCTAGAAAAGTTCATCCTTCAGCATCATAGGGGACAGTAAAATAGAAACCACAGTTAAAAGCTTGAATATAACTTGGGTTAGTACAAAAAGACCCCAACTAGACCTGACTTGGTATTATGACTGGCAGGACTTCATAATTTATGCCAGTCTTACTAAACTGCTTTGCTTCTCACTTAGCAGACAGCATGTCAGTCATTTGGTATGATCCTTTTGGTGAAGCCAAGCAAAAGCAAATACTATTCACTACAGATGCACTACTGCAGATATTTTATATATTGTAAAAACACAGTTTGTTAATGATAAAAGAAATATAGAATGAGGGCCTCTTGTGATTCTCAGCATGAAAATAGCAAACCAAAACACACATACAGAACACATGATGAAAATGGACATGACTACAATGAACAGGTAAAGAATAGTGTAAGAACAATGAAAATATGATGTTCCTCTACTGTCATTTATTTCCCATGAGATTATTCCAGTAAAGGTGCTTCATTATGCCTGATAGAAAATATACACCAGTATAAAAAGTTTTTAATTAAATTTTTAAAAATATTATTTAGCTCCAGGTTTAAGGTTTGCTCTATTAATTTTTAAGTCTCATTTAAATGCTTATTGTTTCACTTCTACATTTATTTACTCTCAGGGTATCCCAATATTTCTCTTCCACATTACATTTTTATAATCCATTTCCATGACTTTTAACAGTTACGCTTACATCAGACAGCTCAAGATGTTTAAATTACACTACCTATTAAAGGAATTTAATTATACAACCAGTTCAACTTGGACACATTTTTACTATTCTCTGTTAATCTATACCAGATTTTTCAGTATCATAATTCTCATTAACAAAAATCGCTTTGATAAAGGTTTT
The DNA here is from genome assembly GCA_013400935.1 of Turnix velox. Taxonomy (NCBI): domain Eukaryota; kingdom Metazoa; phylum Chordata; class Aves; order Charadriiformes; family Turnicidae; genus Turnix; species Turnix velox. The sequence goes on along the minus strand of VZTY01000366.1, from coordinate 396,292 downwards.
TTTTTTCCTTTTTTGCTTTTAAAGATATAAGAACAGAAACATGTTATCCTTTATAGTAGCTAGGTTTTCCAAAGACTTATCATCATGTCTGGAAATAGAGCCACTAGCTAAACTACAGCAATGAGAAGCATATCTTTATATCTGTCTTACTTTGCTACTTCATTGAAAATTTTGTTGAGGAGAAAAAGATATTTTGAAGACACACCTGAAGTCTGAAACCTGCTTGTAGTTTAAAAATAGGAGAGGGGGGAAAAAATCCAGCAAAGGCAAACAGCATGCCAAGTGATCTCAAAGGAATTTCAGTGCCAGCTGCTGTAGCAGTTAAAGTAGGATGAAACACAAACCCACAGAGAATCAAGAAAAGCAAACTGTGTTCTGCCTAGTACAGGTGATCATTATTGAAATAAAGAGCACCAGCAACAAGTAGAGTTGCCTGTCTCAATCTTGTTCATTGGAGTCATAAAGAAAAAATCTACAATATTCTTGCTCTGCCTGTCACTGACACTCCAGGTTCTATTTGTCTGTTCTGTTCTGAGATGTGCTAGTAACACAGCTGCTACGTACCAGTACTGAAGAGGTTTACAGCATCATGCATTGTGTTGTGTTTGTTATTGGTAGATGTTACATCTTACTTTACCTACTATAAGACCACTAAGATTCTCTCAAGATTTGAAAATTCCAACAAAACAAAATATTCTGTTGAAGCTGGCACCCAAAGCTACTGGGCACATTGGTCCTGATCTAATAGAATATTTATGTGTACACTGATTTTTAAAACCATGAAAATTATGTATTTAATATTTATCATTGGCATAACTTTAACTGTCAGGCTATTGAGTACCGGCTTAAATTAATGGAAGAAATTCCCATGGCTATTTCAAGTGTTTTGAGAATTACATAAGTTTAATTATTTAACTTTTTTTACTGTAGCAAATGTCAGCCCTGCTTCTGCAAGTTATTGTACTCAAGTGACTATTGTGTAGATATCAGGACAAAGATGGAGCCTGTGCATGACTATAAATTGGAGAGTAGTAGTTAAAGAAAAAGTAGCACTTACTGCACTTTGCAATTTTATTTCATACACTGAGAACATTTCAAAGGCCTTTTAAAAGAAGATGTTCAAAGAAATCCTTCCACTTCTGAGAACTAGCACATTCCATCAACCATCCAGAATGAATGGAAATTTCAGTTTTGTTCTTAGTTTTGTTTCCAGAGCAAGCTATGATCATAAATAGAAATTCTTATTGAATATAAAAATAAGAAAACAAAACTATTCAGTGAAAGCATAGAAAAGAACTATGCCTTCAATGTATGAATAAACTATCTAGAACAATGAGTGATCTACCTTCAAGAGCAGATAAAAACCATATAAAATGTACAGTTAAAAAAAGTGTAAACTTGTCCTTCTGTTTGCATGTATTTTTCTAGTTCCTGTTTTTATTCCTCTCATTTCTGGTAGCTTTATGTCAAGCAATATATTTTTCTGCTTCCTGTGACTATGAAATAAATTACTCTGATTATATTTGAGATACATTTTATCTGTGGATGCTCAACATGTACACAAGAGGTTGCTGTCATTAGCCATTAGTCATTACAAATAATTTGAAATTGAATCTGTACCCTCCCCCTCACTCTTTGTGATGGAACAAATATTCTAATGACACACAATCTACCCCTCGCTGCAACTTCATCTAATTTGCAATTAAGATAAGAAAATCCAGAATCATTATTCCCTATGCTTCTACTCATTCTGAAGACCCTACATCACTTCTACTGAATTTTAAACCTACCAAAGCATAGTCCAGGGCTGGGGCTTTAGCATTTTCCAAAAAAATATTTCTCACCTTAATATTTTTCTGATCATTTAGTTACAGGAGAAGGAGTGCAAACCAAACCAACTTCTAGCTCTGTTACATAAAAGTTATAATATCACAATAAGCAGTTGACTGATCTCCCTAATGGATTGAAAGTCTTGCCTCACTTTGGCAGAGAGAAATCTGAAAAGAACCTGCAAAAGACTAAAACGTATAGATGTCTATAGATCACTCAAGATCTAGATATCAACCTTAAAAGAACTTTCCAGTCCAAACTAGAAGAGGAGTCTGGGAATGAACTGAGATGTGACCTGAACTGAGAATGTGCTCACATAGGCAGCCCCAGTGAGACCAGCTGACACCAGAGCATACAACACACCAGTTTGGAGCTTGCTTTAAATGCAAGGCTGCTGGTTCCCGCATCTACTCCTTCCTTCAATGTAAATTTCCATCTGGAATGCAGCATGTTCCAGTTCATCTAGTCCACTATTACATCTCATGCACTGGCCTCTTCTAGAGGTGGCAGAGAGAGGTGTAAAAATTATCATAAATAATAAAAAGCACTGCCCATAGGGAAAAGTTTTTCTCCATAACTTGTGTCATTAGTGGTTGATTAAAGTCCTTAAGAGTGAAAGTTTATATCCCTTCCAAATTACTTTTTTGCCCCATGAGGTAGCTATGGCACCACATTATATATGAATCCTACTAATTGTTTGGCCCAAGGATAACTTCCAACAATGCATTTCATAGATTAATTATGCATTATATAAACAAGTACCAGATGGATCCAAGTAAGGAAAAACAAGCCCCTGAAAAGAGGAAAACTGGCCTCCTCCTTAAAAATACAAAATCACAACTGTTGTGTCTTTCTTCATTTCTAGGGTTACAAAATACTGTTTCTCACCTTAAAGGGATATCACCAAATAACTGATAACAACCCCAAGGACAGACCTGAAGAAGTTTTTAGTCATTTTAGTGTCTCTTTATTCTATATGGTAACTAATATGTGATGTTATTAAATCCTGGCTGATATTTACTCTCCCTTTATCCAACTTAACAAACTTAACTTTTCTGCAGAAAACCACACACCAACTTCTGGAAAACACAGTCAGCTTTTTAAGGCATAAATCTTCCTCAAGTCAAATTTGGTTTGATCCATTAGCTTACACTTCTTTTAGAAAAGGTACACAGAAATAGAATCCAGGATCTTCCTTCAATTTTTTTCAAGTTTTGAAATTCTAGTGCCTTGACAGGTACAAGGGCTGCCTTTGTAGAAATAAAAGTCTAAGGGCTTCAAGAATTCTTATGTCCTGTCACCTTTGTTTGCTTTACACTTGTGGAAAGGATAAAGATCTTTCTCCATGACACAATACTGCATAGTTTTTTAGGTGTCAGTTTTAAGACTTTTAACAACAGATAAATTAGTTTGAATTATCAATATGAATTATTTTGTGTCATGAGACAAAACGAAGAGGAGTCTGCAGTGGAGTTGCATTCAGGGTCTTGAGCAAGAGCTGGAGACATGTTAGAAGGAGAAAGCTCATACCATTTCCCTTAAGTGTTACAGATTTAATACTTTCCCACTCAATAACATAAGTAAAGCTATGTATACAAATTCTCTGCTGTGATCCTTAGGAACACTTTTTTATACAATCAAATTAGCCTAGTCTTGATATACAATTTGAAATATTTATACTGTTTCTTTTCTTCTAGAGTATGATTAACATAATTCTCCACTGTAAAAGAGAGAAATCTTACATGTACTCTCTCTTTAGAGCACATGGCAATAGCTGCATCAACAAAGTGTATGCTGGCAAAGCAAACATTGAAATGCCCGCACCAGCCAACTGGGATAGGATATTAATCCACTGGGTTGTCTCACCGATTTCAATGGGAAACATATCCTGTTACAGCAGGGCATAAGTTAATTTAAGCAGTCACAATGACACAGTTGCTGCACCACATCAGACAACTGCAAAGAATCTTGCTGGTTGTTTGAAAGGCCAGAAGCAGAATAGATTTCATGGTTATTCTGTTTCTGGCAAATCTCTACCTGTGTCACAACTATAATTTTCACCACATCAGACTTCTCTGTCATAACCAAAGTATTATTACTAATAAATGGGAATAGGGCATGGATTATAGGTTGGGGAAATTTCTGTTTACAAGATATGTGCATTTAGAGTTCTCTATATAAAAAAAAAATAGCCACATCTACATGAAATGCCGATCAACAGATTTAATCATATGTTTCCAAATCTGAACTCGGCAAGAAGATTTGAAAAAAAGTAATAGTTTCTTTTACCACAATTCAGAGCGCATAAAACAACCTCTGCATTATTGTTGGAACTAAACCTCCCACAGTGCTTAACTCCCAGTGACCTTGTCCTATGAACATCTTTTCAATATGGCACATGCTAAAAATAATACAATTATAGTAAAAAAGATTTACCTAAAATAAGGAGGCAGTTGAGAGACATTCTTTAAGCCCTCTATTAGAAGACATTAACTGCTGTAGGAGTCCGCAAGCCCACCTGGTCAGAAAAAATACTTAAAAAGACAAAACAACTGAAAAAAGAAACCCTTTGAATTCATGGGCCAGAAAAAAAAATTACGATACCAAAGAGATTTTTATAACGTTTGTACCAAAAAGGTATAAAAAAGGCTACCACTGATAAAAGGTATGAGTTAATGAACCTTTTCTCCATTTAGTTCTGTCTTCATCCAGTGGTAATGCTCAAGGTATGTGTGTACGTGTGTGCATACACATGCTTTGGGAATGAAAACAGTAAATAAATGTTCTGTGCAAGGTTAGAGAAGCATTTAATTTCAACCTGATATCCATTTAAAGTACTCTACAGATGATGTTTAAGCTTATCTCTCTCCCTTTGTAAAGCTGGAGTTCTTTATTATGACTATGACACCAGGTAATCTATATCTACAGTATTCCTCTACGCTAAGTCACAGTATTTCACCCTGGATCAGGACGATGTGTCACATATCATGAGTGTCAGGGATAGTATGGTCTTCCATTTGAAGCAATAATCCTAATATCTTTGAGATGAACCTAGTTACTTTACAGAATGTCAGTTATTCTACATTCTCCTTCACTACTCTGTAGCATCCACTGCTCCTTTGCTTGACAAATATCAGAATCAATACAGCAAAGCATACAATAAAAATAATTATAGCTTTCTCCTGTAGATGAGGGTGGCAGAGACTTTCAGTAACCAAAAGAGAAGATGGGATTACTTTCATTACAAAGAGGCATGGTGACAAAATAAGGTGAAGGATACAAACTGTTTCAAGGAAAACTCTGCTTGGATGCAAGACTGACAAAATTATTAAGGCAGACAATAATAGTAGGAGTAGGTTGCACAGAGAAGTGACAGAACCTCTCTTGCTGGAAATTCCCAAGTCTCATCTTAACAGTACCTTGGATAATCTTATGTAAGACCCTTTCAACTCAGTAGCTTGGATGTGATGATCTGTTTCCCTTTTCTATGAATACTTCTACAGTATTGCCTGTAATATGAATTTTGCCCTAGAAAGTGAGCTTTATTTTCAAGGGCACTGAAAAGCCAAATATGAACCAAGAAACCTATGTTACATATCCAAACAGTTCTGAAAGATTTTGACCACCTGACTTTCATCTCCCTGAGACAGCTGAGAGATCAAGTGATCGCTTGGCATTGAAAAATCTATTACATATGAGATCTCAGTCCTTTAAACACCTGGGAGTTCCTTCAAAATCACAATTCTTTACTTCTTTTATCGTTGCAGATTGGTACAGCATGAATGAGTTATACTAAAGAAGTAATAAGACAGGGCACCATACAAAGATATGAAGTACAATTTTAATATAACCTGCCATTTCCTTCCAATGCTTTAGAAAATAAATAAATCTCAACATTACTCTCAGTGACCATATCTGTAGGTATGCCATTTTTTCATAAGGAGCCACCAGTTCCACGTTCCTGCATAAGAAAATCCTGTCAACACAACTAATGGATGTCAGATGAACAAGCTTAGAAGAGCAAACAAATGCACTGTCAAAACCATGTCATCAGCCTGCAGGCCTATTCGGAGTGATATTATACACTCCACTGCCTCCAGTCACAGCCCAGGATAATCAGAATCCATGTTTAGAGTCAGCTGATCTTGCAACAGCACAGCTAATAATCCACCGCAATTTAGAAACTATACTGGATTTAAGAAGGCGGCTTTATTTTTATGGCTTGCATTTGAGGCAGATTAAATAAATCGAAAAGGCAGGGCTCTCAGGACATTATTTGTGTGTTACAGCTGTCCAGTCAGAGTTGACAGATTCTTTGTGTGGCCTGTTGACTGATTAAGAGGCAAAATAAGTCTCTCAGAGTCATAAATGGATGGGGGTAGGGGAGATGAGGAAGACTGTGACACAGAAAAAATCAAAGGCTGGTGGAGTAACTCACTAGAAATAGTTGCAAGCTACTGATACCATCTAAAACCCAAAAAAAACCCCACAGAAATGAAATTGGACAGACATCTCAGAAATTTCATGTATTAAGAAGAGAATTAAGTATTTGTTCCTGTTTTGCTTACAAAAACTGGACCAGATCTTCTGCAAGGTGAAGAACAAGCAAAGCAAAATGAAAGGTGAGATACTGAAGCATTTGGAGTAATATTAAAATTTTTATGTTCTCTAAGCATTTCCTTGCCAAATAGAATTAATTTTAATCCTACATGGGAAGATGTGTTTCAGTTTATGAAGCCAGTGTTTGCAGAACCGCATAATGAACCGAAAGTATTGCTTATCTTGCTTGCAAGAATCCTGAGTTTGTTTAAGTGAATGCAGGACTCAGTTATTGCAGAAGATAATGTATCATTTCAATATAAATATAATTCCATTTTTGAGTGAAAACTAATGAATGATTTGTGACTTAAACTGTAGCCTCAAAATAAAACTTTCATCTATACATTTGTGATATTCGGGGTTGTAATAAAACAAAATTGTCCCTTTAATACAGTATTCCCTATTTTTAATTGATGCTTGAAACCTGTAAATCAATAAGCAGTATGCCCATTGATTTTTCCAAAGGTTTCAAGGTGGAACAAACTAACTGTTTTTTTACTTTGAAATAGTAAATAGTAAAAATTATTTGAGGTCTCTCAAAAACAATGTTACAGAAGGGTTTCTCATTCAGACTCGCTTCTGTCAAAGAAAATCTGATTATTCAACATCATCTGACTTATTTTTTTTAATGTATTTCATGCTGTGTATAGAAACGTAGATTTAATTGGAACTTTGTCTTAAAATTAAGATCACTAGCAAGATGTGAAGTGCAGCTAAAATTGACCTGAACATCAGGGAGTAGATGATAATCATAAATAATAAATATTACTAGTAGTCCTTTTACCTCATTTATTTTTTAGCAGCTTCTTGATAAATGTTTGCTGATTATGTAGAAGCATGTATCTCTGGGAAGTATAGCTGGGATTCAGATAAGAGAATTAGGATAATAAGTACAAACATAGATTTTTAAAGGAGAAAGATAATTTGTATATCTCGAAAAATTATGTTAACTATTTTAAATCTGACTGCACAGTAACAATTCTTTTTAAGTAGCACAATTAGTAAAAACACGGAAAAATAAAATTTCTACTTGCAGTTCTGACCTGTCACAGCTCAAAGTTGCTCTTACCAGAGGAAACATTCCCATTTGATAATTTTTGAAACTAGATGTCATTCCCTTCAAATACCATTGCTCTGCTGATGGCAAATTCTCCTGAAAATCAGCAAAGGTTTAGAGTTTAATTTTAAACCTATGGAAGTACTAACCTCGCTTTGCATTATACAAGTGCTTCAGTACTATCAGTAATGTATTGCCAAAAAATGAACCATCTTTATACTATCTACATTAATCTTTATTATGGAACCATACATCCTTTGCTCTTGTTAATAACCTGTATATTGTCAAAAGATAAAAATTTTAAACTAATTTTTACATCTTCTTTCACTTGTGATACAGGCAACTGGCATTTGGTTTTGAGTGTCACCTTCTTCATATATGCAGCTCATGGATGTCCCAACAAATGCCTATGCTATACAGCTTCAAAGACTGCAGACTGCAAGAACAGAGGATTTACAGAAATTCCTGCCCATTTACCTCCTGAAATTCAAATTCTGCAGTTACAGAATAACCGTATTTGGAGAATCAACCAAAACTCATTCACTGGAACACCACTGCTCAAAATCTTAGATTTGTCCAATAATTCTATCTCAAGTTTGGCACCGGGTGCTTTCCAAAAACTACGGTATCTACAGGTTCTAAATTTAACCAGAAATGTGATTCATTACATAGAAAACAAGACTTTCAGTTTCCTCCCACACTTAAAAGAACTAGACTTGTCATCCAACAGCATTATCCGCTTGCCTGAGAATTTTGGAAACAGCACAGGGAATATAACATTGCTGTCTGTGAAGCATAACAAACTTCAGAAAATGGAACGAGTTCTGCTGGAGTCACTTCCAAACCTGAAAGTGGTTATTTTCAAAGATAATCCCTGGCAATGTAATTGTAATGTCTTTGGCCTGAAACTGTGGCTGGAGAGCTTTTTATACAGAGGTAAGGAATTCTTCAATTTTCAATTCAATGCACATGAACACCTAACCAGCAGGAAACTGATTTTCACTATCATGATTTAACAATGTATTCTACACCTTAGATCAGTGCCTTCAATTGGAACACTAAAATATATTCTTCTGCATAGGTCACAATATAGGTGCTTTCATCAATACAGGTAGCAAGCTAGAATTAAAGAGTAACTTGATATTGGTACAGACCAAAAGAGAGAAGCTATAAATATATGTATGGAATTCTGGAAATGCATGTGTGAGGGGTGTATGCACATACATGCATATCTCTACATATGCATAAAAGTACACTTGTGTCCATACAGTCACTTTTATTGTACCAATTTTTTTTTTGCTAGAAGCCAACTTACTCTTTGAAAGTTTTTTACTTGACACAAGGGTGTAATCATCAAGTCAGAAATCAATACCAATATTTCAATTTGGAGAATTCAAGATTCTAATTCCTCTATAAACTAGCACTCAATAGCTCTTCAATATTTTAATACTAATCTTAAAAACATATGTTACATCTTCGACAAGTTTACTCTTGTCTACTACAGCTTCCTAGTTTGTTGTTAACCAGAGGAGGTATGAAATTCATTGACAACTTCCTGACAGAAATGTGTAATGCCATCACATGGAATTTTATAAACAAAAGTAGCTTCATCTCCTTTTAAGTATACAAAAGAATTATATATATAAAAAAAGAATGTGATTGAATTATAAGACAATTAAGTATGAAAAGAAAGGATTTCTTTTCTCCCCAAAAAGCATGTTCAGACTCTGAGATTTCAGACAAGCAAGGCAACGTTCTTTTCTCTAAATCAGACTTTGATGCTTGCGTAAGATCAAACTAGGTATCACCTGTACACAGAAGTGACACAGAACACACTGCAGCACTGTCTATGTGAAGATGGTAAATGTTGCCTGTGACTGGATTGCCATTTCCAGGCATTGGAACTCCACAGGCCAGCTGGAAAACTGTACTGGCTATGTAGGGACATAATTAATCCAGGAGGAGTCTGTGAGTGAGGAAATGCCACTGCCAGAAGCAACCTTCTAGACTAGACAAGACAAAAGCCTAAATTCTTCTCAGGGCTAGAATCGTAATATTTTGGACCAGTGAAATATTTCATTATCCTAAGGCATTAGTTGTATTGATCTGGAAGCACTCCCTACAACAAATTTCAGCAGGGGTTCTCACATGTCTGTGCAGAACAATGTAATGATCCAAGACAAACATATCAGATTATCTTAATTACTCTGCCAGCAGCATAAATACTGTAGTTTATTTGAAAAACCAATACTGTTTTGAAATTCAGTGATGCTCTTCCATCTTTCTGAACATTGCATACATTACCTAAATGAAGGAATATGGAAATTAAAAATTCACTTCAGCAGGTTTTAAAGGAAACCCAAACATGTTGACCTGCATTCATATTCTCATAAAATTTCCCATGTGAATCACATGAAGGAAAATTAGTTACACTGCAAATTAATCTTATACACTTGTGATAAAACAGTACTATGGGCCTACTGATATTTCCTGTAAGTCCTAAAGAATTTTTACTAGAGAGGGAATATTGTCTTTATTTAAAAGTATTGACCGGTGTGTCCAATACAGCTCTAAAAGATTTCAGTCTTTTTGGCCAAATCCAGCACAGGCATATTCATAAATATACAGAATGCTTCAGTTCAGATGAGACTCTGGTCTTCCTTTCCAGTTACACAGATCTGAGTTACTTAAAACCATAAAAGGATCAGAGTCACACAATTTGGAGTTTTATCTATACGCACACTCAAATTAATACATGGGAGGTTTCTGGAACAATAGCTTGGGCCAGGCTATTAAAGACCAAGCAACAAGCTCTTATGCTCACTTCTGTCCTGGAATATCGTATTTTTGGAATAGCCGCAAGGTGCCATTTTGGATCCATCTATATTCATTACCTGCTTAGGCAAAGAATTTTGAGTACGAAAATTTCTATTCCTGAGTTTACCTGAAAGGCGAGTTATTTTGTGTGGAGAAGATGGAGAAAATTCAGATTTATTATTTAATTTTTTTAAAAATGTAAAACATTTGTTTTGGCCTTGTTGACTCCTTGATACACTACCACCCCTAAAGCCATGGTGTATGGACTATTTAGAAACCTGAAGGTTATGTTTGATGTGTGTTCTGCCATATGCTAAGAAGCAGCTGTATGAGTTGCCAGGACTGAGGCTTCCTACTTGACTTCCAATTTTACTAAAAAAAAAATCCTTTGAGAGAGAACAGAAGCTGAATCTAAGCAATCAGGAAATTTACCATTTGAGAACAGTAATAAACTGGTTAATCTTAGCTCCTTTAGCTTTTTATTTTCTTTCCATAAGGCTTGCTTCAAAAAATTGGTCCTGGAGACCTATGGCTTACTGAGCAACTCCTTTGCTTCATTGCAGTTAGCATATGATGTCAGTCAGAACAACAAGTATTTAATGGAATATTTAAATCAAGAGGGAAATCTTTACTAAATATATTGTTCTAATTTTTCTTTATGAAAAGAAGCAATTATATGATTTTGAATGGAATGAATTGGCTGGTAACAATGAATTTTTGTTTTCACTATTACTTACTTCTTGCTTTCATACCACTGTTGTTTTTAACTTTTACATCTATAAAAGCATAGATAACTTAATACCTGATGAATTTCTTCTGGCAAATACTCTCTTACTTGAGTGTAATAATCTCACTATTGATCTAGCTGGAAAAAGCTCTTAAAGATGCAGCTATAAATCTTAACATGTACAAAGTCAAGCCTGATGATAAATTTACTTCAGGTTTCTGTTGATTTTACATTAAGATAACGTACCAGAAACCACCATATCTTAAGAACATAAATCTGTGGTGTTTTTTTCAGGAGGAATAAGTGATGGCATTATCTGCTCAACGCCAGGGATTCGGAAGGGAAAGGATCTCCTCAAAGTTCCCTATGAGCTATTTGGAATGTGCCCTCTTAGGACAGCTCATGTTCACTTGCCAATTGTTCATCACCAACACCAACACCATCACCACACCTTTGAGCACAGGAGTTCTCCAAAATATGCCCATCACAATGACTACGGAGAATACGTCCGCTCAAACTGTGAACCCAAACCAAAGCCAAGGCCTGTTAGCTTGCGCCATGCAATTGCCACTGTAGTAATAACTGGAGTTATCTGTGGAATTGTGTGTCTAATGATGTTGGCAGCTGCTGTTTATGGTTGTGCCTATGCTGCAATTACTGCTAAATACCACAGAGAACATTTGTCCTCAGTCAAACATCATGGGACCCCTGAGGAAAAAGAGCCATTTGGAAGTTCCTTGGCTTGAGTTACTTTTATCTTCTGTTTCTTTAAAATAAACCCCTCACTTCAATTAAAGAGCTTGGAATGTAAATAGTATTGATTTAATAGAAACTGCCATCTTGGTTGGGTGGGGGGTTTTTTTTGCCTTTTCACTTATTTTTTTTTTTCAATGTAAGCATACATATTCTTTGGAATACATATGAAGAATTTATGTAGAAGAATGTCATTTTATATTTTGTGCATGTCTATTCTGAAGCCACTATTTAAAGCTGAATGTCTGAGATAGTGAAATCTTCATGTAGCCACTCCTTGTTCAATTCTCTGTTATTAGATTTTGATGTAATATTAGTACAAGAGACGAGTTACGCTGCACTTACAGTCAGTAACTAACATGGGTGATATATCTGCAAATTAAAATACAAAATAGCTACAAATGTCTGACAATATTTTATAATTTTAAATTAACTGGCATGTTTACAGTAATAAAATTCACAAACAGTTTTAGAACCAGGCAGTCTATGGCCATGGCCACTGATAACTTAAACCTGTGTTTAAAATATTTCCAGAGGCATTTTTTTTTTCAAATTCCAATTGGCCTTAGAAGAAAACAACTAAGCATTAAGTCCATTATCTAACTCAGAAAATAGGAAGTACCTTGTTAACTATCACATTTCCTTTTTAAATTACTTGGCAAGGAAGGAAGAAGGGAGCTGAGAAAATGCTAAGAAAAGAAGAAATGCTATACTGTTTCAGCTACAAGCAGTGAAAAGACCACATACAGCACATATGAAGAGACGCTACCCTTATGTTGCTGGCAAAAGACTTACTACATTTCTGAAGCCTCTTATTCCCAAATCCACACACAAGTGTTTCATTTTGCAAATATCATGAGTGCAGATGCAGCTGCCATCACAGTGCTGCCCTTCAGTATGGAGGATAATATAACTGCATGTTTACATGACATGTTCACTCTCATAGAGAAAACATTCAGCTGAATTCATTCAAGGGTCCACCCGACCTTTCCACAGCAGTTTTGCCATCAGAGGAAACCAGAGCCAAAAGCATTTGAGTAATATAAGTTTAGAATAGAAAGAATATTTAAAGTGTGCAGAACTATTTTTAAAAATAATTATTGCAAATCATTTTAAAGCATCCAAGAGAGATCAGTAACTCCATCTACCTTTTCCTTTAAAACACATCAAGGCTATTTGGGCAGATGTTTGATGTGTTTTCTAAACCTCTCCAGTGACAGGGGGTAATGATCTGTTTATGCAGCTAATACAGAAATCAACTACACTTACAATCTAAGAACTTTTCTTAGCATTTATCCTAAACCTTTAGGGTCGGTTTATTTCATTGGGCACAAGACTAGAGGATAGTGGCTGAGCAACAGTCAGCAATAGAGGCAAAAGAAAGCGATATTGTGCCATTCAGAGACCTTCCCTCTCCTTTCAACAGATGGATTCCAAGATGAAGTTCTGCAGTGATTCTAATAAAAGCCTCAACTGAGTAATGAGCTATATGGCAGGAGTAACATAACCCTTGCTCTTATCTACTTAGTAATAATTGCAACCTAAATATTAAAGCTCATTCCTCCATCTGCAGTTACTTTCACATCCAGAGAAAATTAAGCATCTCAGTCTTAATCTAAATCTAGCAGACATAGAAAACAATTAATTACTGTCAGTCTTTTTTTTAACTGCTAAGTACGTCATAATATTATTAGGCTCTCTTCATTACTCTCTGTGCTGAATTAAATAAATCAAGCTGCTTTAAGTCTTCTTGAAAGGCCATACTCTACTTTTGTTTTCCATTCTCTAAAACTTTTTTAGTCGTTCTACATTTTTTTTAAAAGTAGTACTGGGCATGTTACTTCAACTGAGGCATGAGAAGCACAGAATATTTAGAATACTTAGATTCAGGCTTTTTAAACCTGATCTTTTGATGAACCTGAAAATCAATTTACTTTTTTTGTTTTAAATATTCAGCAAAGCTTAATGAATAATCTATTTTCAGGGCTAAGTCTTTTGAGTATAGATCAAATTTTTCTATGCTTTTATCCTTTCACTGTAATAACAGTTTGCAAACCAAAACAGGTTTTCTGATCAAAAAGACAATTGCACACAGATTAAATACATACTTCTCAATTTGAAGTAATACAGAACAGGAACTTATTGCCAATGGTCCAAAAAATTATTTCATAGACACTCCAAATTAGCGTTTTTCTGTGGTAAAAACACTTGCATTCAAACAACAGACCCTAAGATGAAAGCTAGGAAACCTCAGACCTCCAGAGAGTTTCCACTCATAGAGTTTGCGAAAGATTCAGACACAGCCATACGGACTTCACACAGCCATACAAAGATCTCATTGCTCATACCTTCAGTCATATGAAAACAAGAACTGATTTTATATTTCCTAGTCAGGAATAACCAAAACATTTTCCCAGTCCTTAAAATATATCAGATCAAGTTTTTTCTTGGTGTAAGATGGTACAAAATAACAAAGGAGGATAAAGGTGAGGAAGAGGCAATAAAGGACAAAGCATTTAAAAATACCCTTTTCAAATCACAATCAAGATGCTTTGGGGATATGCACATGTAAGGATACAAACTGCTAAGGACTTCTGCCAGAATGCAGAGTATATATTTTCATTAGTTCATTCTACTATTGAAACAGAGCAAGCCAATCCATGTAAAATCTGATGCATATTTTTGAACTTGTCATTTGCTAAAAAAAATGAAATAGTGAATAAATAAATACTCCCCACACAAAAAATCTGAGAATTTTGATTTAAGGTTTATAAGACTATATGCATTATTTTAAAATTATGTATGCAGTTAATGAATTCTAGTTATTTCTGATTATAAACTAATAGACATCCAATAGAAAGAGGAATTGATTAAATTGCTTAAATTAATATATGCAAAACTTACTTGTTTTTCAGTAGGAAAAGCAGAATATTTGATCACAGAAAAATAAAGGGGACAATTTATTGACCATAACAACTACTCAGTATAGCAAGTGGAAGATATGAAGCAGGGATTTCCCCACACAACTGCCCTTAATTTGTACAGCTTAGCAATGGACATCTGCTGCTTAAATACGTTGTCTGCACAGATTTATTTTTCAGATGAAGGTTTCTGAGAAAGCTGTGTTATTTTTCCAGCAACCTCATGAGCACTATCATAGCTGACACAATATTTTTTCCTAATCTGTGTGAAAACCACTCTTCTGCCCACAGTGAACAAACTATCGGGACACACTACTCTGCATAGTGTTAACAAAGAGAATATAGAGACTTATCATGCTACTTTGTTTCCAGAAAAAGGGGCTAAAATTTGAATATAGAACAGAGAGTAAAAAGAATATACTGAAGTTCTTTGCAGAAATTAACTTTAGCATCAATACTGAAAGAAACTGAGCTTTAAACAGAAACAAACTGGCTTGGCATATGTGTATTTTCACCCAGAGCTTGCAAAGAAGGCATTCACAATTCAGCTTCACTACTCCCTAGTAGTACAATGACTTAATAAAATCAGGTCCCACTTCTTGGATAACAAAGTAGAACATTTGGTGACATTATACACAGCTTATCTATCATTAGCAACATTACCAAAAAATGGCACCACCTTATTTCTCACTAATAACCATTTATCTTTGCTCATCAGAAGATGAAGACATGCAGCCTTTAGTTAACCATCCAGACAGTATGCCTGCTTTTACTCTGAAGTTGGTTGAAAGTAGCACAGCAATAGCAATCATAATTGACTCTTGGTACTTCCTGGGTCTGTATTACCTGAAATGTGCCTATGTGCTCCCCAGATGAGACAGGCACAAACATCAGTCATCTGCATGTGACAGTTAAACCACAACAAGGGAGAAGGAGTAGGAGTTAGAAACCCATAATGAAAAAACCAATGACTACATACTTCGTAACTATCTTAAATGGAAGCTGTGGTTGCTGTGTCTCACTGATTACAGAGGGGCTCCCCAATGTTTCAGGGCTGTGTACACTATATGCTGAACTTTTTTTTGCGTAAGGCTGACATCCCCATTTCAAGACAAAACACACATAAGAAAACACTGTTAGTTTTTGGAAATACAGGCAACAGGGGAGGGAGGGGGAATAAATTATTTAATCTACAGTGATTTTACTGGTATTAATGCAGTCACATACAATGTAATTGCAGCATCCAACTTGCACAGCAGTATTAGAGTTTTTTTAAAGGACCTGACAGCACAGGTGCTGCCTTGCTCTGAAAGCAGGGATTTTTTTGCTAGCAGCAGAATTATTCAGCAATGTACCCCAACAATGACTGCTGTTAGATCACAAGGATCTTCCTTATACCTAAATTAAACAGTACTAAAAACCAACCAATCAAATAAAATGCTCCAACAGAAAAGTGCAAAAGCAAGAGCAAAAAGATTTATGCCATTTACTGTACACATTAATAGTATACAGATTGGGATACTGTTCTAATTCAGTCATCAGAGCTCCAGATTCTCTGAGAGCAAGTGATGAAGAAAGCCTAAGAGATCAGTAAATAGGGGTTAAAATCTCAAGTGAACACTAACAGAGAATTATCTTTAAAAACCCTCTTATTCATTTCACGCAGTAATTTGGCATGGTAAAATGAACCAAGAATAAATAAAATTAGAAATGTGTGAATGGTTGTGATTATGTCATCTAGCTTCAGTTTCCCTGGACAGTCAACATAGAGAAGCAAGATTGTACTACATGCTCTGAAGCATCCTGTGAAGCAGTTTACCTCTCCCTCCACATTACCTACAAACCCTGCTTCCTAACTCACTGCTCCTAACCAAAGTCTCTGAGTTGTTTAGTGTTATGCTGAACAAATACACATTTAATTTTTCCTGAAACTGAAAACACTAGTCTATATATTAATATTAGTTTTATGAATATAAAGGCAATATTAAAAATGATCAGGAAACTCTGGAAAAGCATAAACTAGTGGTTTTTCCACCAAAGCATGGAAAGCATTTTGAGGGATTTACTAAATGCTACTGCTGAATATAATCTTATGTGGCATATAATTTTGAGTCAAGATTAAGTAAATCACTGTCTAGCCTGACAAGAAAAACATCTATTTTAGAACTCTTCAAAATTTGGTTGGTGTGTCATTATGATGACATATTCATTTTCCCTTGGGCCTTCATACTAAAATGCAATTTTATAGATGGTACCATAAACTTTAAGGACCATTTATGACAGTGACATTTACTTGAATGTTTTTAATAATACCATGGTACCAAAATAATATATCTGATAAAATGGGGGGGGGGAGGGGAGGAAATATAAGCACTACAGAGCAGATTTATTTACTCTACTTGCTACTGCAACAACAGCACATTTAACTGTTTGTGAAACTTTCATTATATCTGCCAATCTCAGACATATCACTAGTTCAAGCTACTTGTGTTTAAATTATTTACAATCAATTTTTCAAAGTAGGTTCTGGGATTTTGTTCAAAGCAAGACATGCTTGCAAAATCCACTGGAATTCAACCAAAAAAGTCCCTGAGTGGAGTATTGATGTCACATTACATATACAGTTATTAAAATACTCCCCAAAAAAGCAAAACAGGGAAGGAAACCCAAAATTTTTATATAATAAGGGCAATTCTTTTCAGATAAAACATGCATATTTTCCTCCAAGAAATTAAAAAAATCTTCATATTCAAAGTACTTTAGGGATTTTGGTTTCTTCACTCAGAAATTTTAACATGAACTAATTGTATTTTTTTATTATATTTGTTCTTCACATGATGTAAAAAGGAGAACTACAGACCGGATGGATAAAGTCTTGCAGAAATTCTCTCTCTAGTGAGGGTTTAGAAAAAAAACCTGGTTTATGGGCTGAAGGACACAACATAGCTGACCTAGGCAGAACCTCTATTGTTACACAGCTGCTGGCGGTGCACGTGTTGGAACTCCTCAGTTGCGAGCATTGGAAGGAACAAGATGTGCCGCTGCCTAGAGGGAACAGCGTGCTTGGTTTGCAGAGTCTTTTGCATGACCAAGGATGCCCTGCTTACCTTGTGACTGCCTTAGAGGATGTGCTGGTATTTGCTTTAACAATCAGTAAGCACCTTTTGTAAGGTATCGACCAATCGGCACAAGATTCTGGTATGTTCCATAAAGGAAGGTATAAAAGCATGTCAGTAGGTACAATAAAGTGACATTTTGCTTGCATCAAGCAGCATCCCGTCTCTCAATCGCAGCAATGGGCCAGTTAAAAAAATAAAGGACCAGCCCTAAGAAGTTAGAAACTGGAAAGAGAAAGATTCTGGCTTTATCTGGGACAATTCATTTTGTGCTATAATAAGGATTATTTCTTCGCCTAATAAGGATTTTTGATAAAAGGATATAAAATAAAAATACCAGTAAACAGAAAAGGGTTAATGCTGCCTTTTCTTTAGATACAATAAAAGCTTTGGCATCTGACTACATAGTCTTACTTATTATATTTAAATACAATTTAACATTTATTTAAATAAATAATGAATATATGAAGTAACATTGAAGCATTAGCTAGTTTTTAAGCAGAAATCACACTGTTTTAAAAGGTGAAGTTTTCTGTACTGCTAAGCCACATAGAGATGTTTCTTTTCAAGAAATATCTTAAGTGAGAAATTATTTCTTAGTGTTATAGGATTACTGTGTAGCAGAGTACAGGCAGTAATCTAACACTTATCACATCCCCTGTTTTATGCCACCACCTACTATGAAATTAAAGGCACCTGTCATGCATTTGAGGACTGATTCCCTGGAACCTTCTGTGTCACATACCCATATAAAGACAAGCCACTATATAAAGATACGAATCATGGCTGCTTGAAAGTATTTCCCATTTTCTTTTCACCTTTTACTGCTTGGCAGGTGGACAAGAATGACTTTGAAAAAGCATTTGCCATCTGTAATCATTCTGACATTAATAGCAAATCTGTTCCCTCAAAAGTACTACAATCCAAGTATAACTATTATTCAACACATTCACAAACGGCAGAAGCTGACCCTTGTGAGTCTAGTAATCTCACAAGAGCTATAGACTTTTTGGTAGCATTTGCAACAGAAGATTCTGAGATTACCTGATCTTGAGGCCACCTGCGTGAGAAATGTTTAATAAACAGAAGAAAATCAAAAACACCAATCAAGAAGTTTTTAACTAAGAAGGAGAAGGGGATTCTCTCTGGGCTGATTTTTCTCTTCTGTTCAAGCAGCAATTACTGCAATCTTTCCTTTTATCTAGCTTCAGCAGCGAAAGAATGAGCCTGAATGAACGTCCCAGGCAATCACACTCCTTTGATAGGAAATGTCTGTAGAGATGCCCATACACAAGAAAAACTTGGATTTCTTTTCTTTTCAGAATTATGCTGAACAAGAGGAATTTTCAGATTACTAGAGTGCTTTAATTTCTCTCTAATTTTGCTACACTTTCTGTTAATCTACTATTCCAGTTGAGCTGACACAGAGCAATCAGAGCCAGCATCTTCTATAATACTAAAGTGTGACTGTATTGGTTAACAGTTTTCTTGTTTTTAAAATGAACAAATAAAAATACTGCTTGATTTTGATCGAGGGATCACAGAAAAGTATGTGAGCAGGAAGGATTAATTTAGTGTTTTCTATGTCCTAATTTCAGCTTAAATAAATAGAAAGACCAAAACAAAACTGATCACATACAAAATATTTTGGTAGAAAATTAATATAAAACCAGCTTGTATATTCCTTACTGTTGCTTTGGTACTACAGAAACAAAATTTCTTCACATTTCTGTTGATAAGTAGCAATAGTAACAAAAACTACCTACCCAATTATTGTATCTAGATTGAGCTAAATTTTAAACCATTTTCTACCTCAACATTTCCATCAAAGAAAGAACATGCTAGTGACATTCAAACTAGGTTTCAAGCAGTACCATCTTTCATGCACTTGCATATTCTTAGGTCATTTGCAAATGAAAGCACAGCCTGCTGCTAAAACAAGAAGACACTTAGAGACACTTAATATCATGTGGTACTATAGGGCTGCTCTGCNAGCCTGCTGCTAAAACAAGAAGACTGATACACAGACACTTAGAGACACTTAGTATCATGTGGTACTATAGTGCTGCTCTGTATCCTGCAATACCACAAATGCAGCCGCATTTCAAACTTGCCTACCTCTGCAAAAAACAGATCTGGTTTAAAAGGAAAAAA
Organism: Turnix velox; assembly: GCA_013400935.1. NCBI lineage: Eukaryota > Metazoa > Chordata > Aves > Charadriiformes > Turnicidae > Turnix > Turnix velox. The sequence continues at coordinate 376,318 of VZTY01000366.1, read as the reverse complement.
GTTTGAAATTTTTTTACTGGGAGGGTAGTCAAACCCTGGAAGAGGTTTCCCAGGCCAAGTTTGGCTTCTCTCCATGTGTGGGAACATTCAAGACCTGCAATGGTTGAAGATTTTTCTCAAGATCTAGTCCACTAGGACTGGACTAAATGATCTCAAGTGGACAAATCCAACTCAACCATTCATATGTACAATTGGTATGTACAAATATAGGCACAAAGTAATTAAGGAAAATTTGTGCTTAATTCCTTAATTCTTAAGCATACTTCTATTAAATAAAAATGGACACTTACTCCTCATATCCTTTGAACTACACATTTCAAATTACTATGAGAATAAAGACTGTATTGTGTGCTATTTGAACCTTCATTCTTCTGACTAGGCATCCAGAAATATTTGCTAAAGTTTGTTCATGTTTTCTCAATGAGGTTTGAAATTCCAGGTTCTGTTCATGCTATGAATAAAAGTTAAGAGATCTTGACAATTTGCAATTTTTGGACTGTTCTTTAATAAAGTTCTGCCCTAAAAAATTATGTCAGTTCTTTTATCTTTAATTAAACATCCCAAGGGGCTAATTTTCATGCTTTTTGTGAACAGTGATGACCTCTTTTAACAAAAAGGGCTTCTAAGGTGCTATATCGTGCTATAGTTTTTAAGCTAAAAGGCATCTAGAAGATAGTACATACATGGAGCTTCATTATTTGGAGTTTGCTTTTCTCCATAATGACTTTCACTTGTCTCTGTCCCCTTTACCTAGAGCTGTCTAGGTGAGCACTACCATTAAAAGTTTATTTTTGAAAAAAATCACAAAGGTGAAACTATCACCTTTCCCCAAAAGACAGGAAACAAAACCAAAATTATAGATAACATATGCAAATTCTATACTGTTTTTTTACAGATGCTCATTTATTCACGTCTTTGAATGTGATGTTCAAATGAAGGACCTGAAATGAGTTCATTTATCATGCAGTATCAGACAATAAAAGATAGTAACGCTATCTCTTGCAAATAAACTAAATTCTGCATACAAAGAATAAATACAATGCTGCTACAGTTATTCTTCCACACTTTCTATAGAAATTTGCATTCATGATCTCAAGTGAAAGAGGTAGGAGGGATTTTAAAAACAAATTACATGGGGTTTTGCCAATAAGCAAACAAATACTGACAGTGAACTGTTATTAGTGGGTACAGATGGTCAAACAGCAGCAACACCACTCAAGTTCTCTGTAGCAATAGTCTGGAGACTCATTGATTTTGGGATTTTCTGCTTATATTAAAGGGTTGAGTCTTCCCTACTTGCAATAAGCCTTGGTGTAGATTTGAACATCAAGTCAGCTATGATTGATATTTTTCTAAAATAACACAATTAAAAAACTAAATAAAAGGGATTGCAGATTTGTAGTAAAAGCTGGGTTTGTTCCCTTTTTTTCCCCTTGTGTGCAGGTCTAACTCAAGTTTCCATTTTACAACAATGTTCTAGTTTCTCTCTGCCAGTTTTTTAAATCTTTTAGGGATCTGTAATAAACAACACTCTGGCACAGCTTTATTTTCAGTCAAATCCCTCTAGGGAAGAGAGTGATTTTATATGAAATGTGTATCCCATCCTGCTTTCCATAATCCACTCAGACCAAATGGGGATGAGGAATACTTCCTTCCTTACACAAATTAAAATGAGATGTATTTGCCAAACTTAAACTTCGATGTAGGTATTTGAGAATGTTACCCAGAACTCTACTTTAGTCTCTCATGTCTGGCTAATAAAACTTCAAACTTCTCCCATTCACCACTTATTCAGTTTCTGCCTCCAAATCCATTTTACTTACAGCAGAGTATTATCAAGCTTGTAAAAAAACCTAAAAATTTAATTAGATACTGAGTACTTTGTTTAAAGCTTTCTTATGGAAAAAGCATCTCCAACTTAAAGAGTACAAGAATAATGCATGGACTTTGTTGTCTCTGAATGACTGTAGCTGGCTGAAAAATGCTTTCATGGAAAATGGTGTGTACAGATCCAAAGAAGCTTCTCCCCCCCAAAAAAATCCTGAAAGCAAGCAACCCCACAAGAGGGAAGGGAAAAATTATTCAAAGCAATTTCTTAAAGATGCTTCATGCTGAAAAAAGAAAAAACAATCTAGTGCACAGTTTCTAAAGTTTACAGAAACAAAAGTAAAATAAACCACTTATGTGCATCAGAATATTTTTCATGGCATTATGCATTTATAGCTATGATGGAAAACTTTTACAACCTTTGTCATTAAAAAGCTTTGAAGACCCTGTCTTTACTTTAGTCAGAAAGTATGTGACCCAAGGAACTGTTGTTTGATATTCAGCATAAGTATTGGGGAAATGGAAGCAACATCTGTCTCTGTCTCACAGATACAACCCAAAAATGCCAAAGCTTGTTTGCACAGTATTAGAGATGGTTGCATGTGATACCTCCTCCAAGTCAACACTAAATTAAAACACTGGTGTGGAAAGAATAGATTTTATACTGCCTATTAACCCTACATGTTTTGCAGATGACAGTAAACTGCATAGATTAATCTTTTGCTAACTCCAAATCATGAAGCATGCTAGAAATAACATGTAAACCATATTCACTAGAAAAACTCCCAGTCACATCTTGAGCAATCTGTAGATATCTACACTGACATAATTTATAAATGCTGATTTATGCTTTAACAGGAGTATGAAGTCATAATTCAGATTTTCTGTCATATTGTGGAAGAGTTCAGGAATTTGTGAACATTGTATTCATGTGAACTGCATTCAAAACAGTATCTTCCTATTGACTCTACAACACCTATTATTATCAGTAGAGATATTCTGAGTGTGAGGAAACAGACTTCACAATTATCTGGCACATTCTTGTTTTTTCAGGATTCTATTCACCACATCTCATTGCATTTTAAATAATATTTTAAATATGAGAAAAATAGGATAGTTTATGTTATACATGCTAGTTACACTGACAATGGTTATTCCCATTAAGTCAGACTCTAAACCCCCAGAAAGCTCCAATAATCAATGAATAAAGGATCATGTTGTTACAGAGAGGAAGAATTAAGTGCTCTTCACACAAAGTCATTCTTTTGGACCCAACTACATCTTTCCCTCCACATCTCTTCTCAAATGATGATACTTCTACATTAAAGTCCTGCTAGCCTGAAAGAGAAAGTGAGGAACTTCTACAACGCTTTTAAAACATTTAATTAAACAAATAAAATACAATAATTTTACCTGCAACAACTGGAGATTTTCTGTCATCCAAAAGTTGAATAGCAGTACTGGCTGTCACTACATTGCTTTTGTTTGCTATTTCTAGAGTACATATTAAGAAAGAAAGAAAAAAATTTAATAACATATTCCAGAATAAGGAAATTGAGCTTTCCCTTGCCTGGTTTGGTGTAACAGCCCATATGGATTTAGCGCACAGAAAAATAAGTTAATAAGGCAGCCAATGTTATGATCCCAGCATGCACAGAACATACATTAGAATTTCAGAATTCCCAGGCATCCCAACAAGAAGCTTAAAACACTGTAACAAGTAATCATTTCTTGCCTACTCTGTTAAAACTGGTAACGCAGGTGAAAACTACATTAACGCAGACACTTGTTCCGTTGGACTTGTCTTGCTTAAAATATCAGGCTGTAAGTTAAACTTGTGCAAATATTAAATGGAAACTGTCCCACTGCACCTTGAGGTTTTTCTTGGTGCCCCACAGAAGATGCACTAAGTCAAAGAACCAGTAAATTTGCTGCAAATTTCAATGCATATTTTAGATTAACATTTATGATTAGCTATAGAGACCATTAGGTATTGACCTGCTTGTCATCCTTTCAGCAACCTATATGGCTCAGCATTTAAAGAAAGATAAAACTACAGACCTGTACTAAATGGGATTGAGTAAACAAAGCTCCCGGGTATTTGCTCAGCAGCTCTTCTGTACCAGAGTGGAAAATGGTCAGCATTAAAAATGTTCTCCTTATCTTCAGCTGTCAGGAAATCTCTTTAGAAAGAAGAGAAAAAGCCCCACTTTGTGGCATGACACAGTTTCTAGCTTTGAAAGACAAGAAAAAAATTAAATGCTATCTTTTGTGAAAGAAAACTGTTTATGACAAATTTTCTAACGTCATTTATTCAACAAAAGGGTTAACTTTAGTCCCTAATATATGCCTGCGACACATTTACAACTGCTATTGTTGTGAATGGTAGAAAATGTAGTAAAAATCATAATGTATCTAAGTACTATGAAAAATATTCTTACTGAAGTGCTCAAATAAAATTGCTTAGTCTACAAAGCCTTATTCTCTCAGCACAGCAGTAGATCTGCGAACTGCACAAGGCAGAAAATTGGAGATTCAGTAGTTTGCTGCCACTGGCATTCATTCTTAAATAATGAAAAAAATTCATTTAATGGCCTACTTCACAAACAACGTGAATGAGTGATAGTATGCAAGTACATACTTTGCTCTTCAGTAATCTCAGGGAATGTTAACAGAGAAAAGGTTGTGTCAGTGAAAATAGCAAGTGAGGTCTGCACGCTGCTGTTCTGGTTTACTGTAAAGTGCAGTGCCATTGATCTGCCAGGCTACTCACAATGCAACAATATTTTGTGGTCATACAAGTATCATAAAAACTAACATTCAATAAACTTAGTTTATCATAAACATGCAGAACACATGTAGATCTGCCTGTAAGTATCAAACTTCTTCCTGAGATGTTAATTATGGCACCTTACTTTATAGCTCTCCTTTTTAAGAAATCTGTATCTCTACAAGATAACAACTTTTCCACGCAAAAGAGAAAACCTTTGAATGATGAGATGTCCTGATTTCACCTATTTCACTTCTGTCACTTGTCACTTTCTGAAACAGCTTATACATTCTTGATTATAGATTGGATAGAAAAAAATCTTCGAAGTGGGGGTAAAGTGAACATACATATGTACTACAGTGAATGTATATAAACAGCTCAGTTCTCCGTATGTTCTAATTGAAGAAAGAATCTAAGGAATTCTACAAAGTCTTTCTGACTTATTCTACTGATTTTAGCATGCCAGCATAAAACTTTAAAAGAATGAGTAGATGATCCTCCTAAAAAAAAATTGTTATTTTTTTCTTCTTTTCTTACATGGCTGCCAAGCAGACCTTTGTTACTTACTGATTAGTAAGCTGCTCTGGACCCACAAACAGGTTGATACGAGATAGTCCAGTCCGTGTTCCAAGGAAGGCAACTTCCACTCCCTTGTCAGAGTTTCTGAAATAGAGCAGAACACAAGCAAAGATAACATTTCCAGACAGTAAACAGATAAAGCTGTATTACTGGTCACAGCAAATACAAATGTTCAATTTTTTGTGAAAGATTATTTTTAGTTTCCTTATTTTTTTATGGTTTTAAAAATTATTTTCTTAAAGTCATGCAGAGTTTAGGAAATGTGCAGTTTAGAAGTGCTATTTAGATCAAGAGTCACTAAGCCAAAGCAGTCAACTTCGAAGGATTTGTGGAGAAAGATTACATGGAAGTCATAGACTAAAACGGTGTGGCATTGCTATATACCAACTATTTAATAAACACTGGCATCCAGTGATTCAAGATGGGAGGGAATTTCAGATTGTGCTTCTGGTTCATTCAACACTTGTCCAGGGCATGTATGCTCCAAGCCACGGGCATATCAGGATGTTTTAGTTATTCCAGCAGTTCATCAACACAGCTGTTGAAAATTCACCCACAACTGTCACAATTTCTGTCACAAAGCTTGCTTACTCTGATTTATTTAATGCTAGACTGGTCCAGTAAGCTTCAATTGGTGCAGTCACAACTGCGTCAAACAGAACTTCTTGGATCAATTCTTTATCACCTGTGACAATGTATTAAAATCAGTAAACAGATGTTCATACTGAGAATTTTTTTTTACACTGTACTATGTTTTCTGTGATGTGCATTCATGACTTTAGCACTATTATTTACTACATAATATTAGAAGGCATTTTGCCACAATCCAATTTAGTCACATATACAATTCTATTGCACTAATGATAATTATAGAGTTTAAAAAAATATTGTTCTCCACTTCAAGTAACAGATGCTCACATTTGCTCATGACTTAATATTAAAACAATTAGGTTTACTAACAGTTACGAAGATTACGTTGATGCAAATAGACCGAATATGCAGTTATCCATCTGAACTTCCTCATTTCTGCTTTCCAGTTCAGAAATACTAATTGCATACACATTCCCCCTGGAATAATAATGAAATATCTGGCATATTCTTTAGAGACATAATCCAAAGATTTATTCAGATCAATCCTGTTTAACTTATAAAACCAGATGGAGCAATAATATTGCATAGTACAAGAGAAACTTGGACATTTGGTTCATTGTTGGCATATTGAAATCAGAAATCTGTATCATCAGAATCTTTATTGATACCCTGGAAAAAGCTCAAAACCAAATAAAATTCAAAAGCGGCATCAGCCAAGCAACCCAATCTCAATTTATCTCTGGTTAAACTATGTAGTTTTACATTCTGTAGGATGTTCATTACAAGAGTTTTTAGCTGGGGTAAAGCCTGACACATGCACATTTAACAAAATACTTGCATTGGAGCAAGGGCTCTTTTCCTGTGAGGTAGCGTTTAATTGCTTCTAACTGAGTCATTTGCCGGTGTTCAGGATGCAAATCAGTGTTGCAATAGGACCTGCAAACATGTTGTCAAAACATTAAAAAGTTTGTATGTTTAAGCATAATCTCTCTTTGTCTTTGAACATACAGAATTGGGGTCAGCAAGCACAAACAGTATGAAACCAAGAAAGGTAACAGACACCAATTTCATGCTTTGTTTAAGGCTTACCATTCATCTGCTAAAGACACATCAGGGTGCTCTAAATCATGTAAACCTGTAACAGGAATAATAATGGCTTATTTAGGAAGCAGTCTGGGAAACAGATGGTTATTTACATATACTCCATAATATAAACTCTTCTTGGAAAGTGCATTATTACCAGAGTGTAATAAATCACAGTAAACTATGTTCAAATATACTTCAGGGTCTAACAAACTGGCAAAGGCAAATAAATAAGATCTAAAATTGAAAAGGTACGAAAAACTTTTTTTGTGTGTGCCAATACGTTTCACTCATACAAGTAACTCACAAGATATAATTGAAGCTTAGAAGAAATCTTGATCAAAGAGAAAGGCACAATGCTGAAAGACTTCTATTTATTCTCTTTTTCTAGTAGAGTTATCTATGCTAAATTACTTAGTTCTCATTTAATGAGAGTTTTCTCTCTTTTTTTCCTAAATAAATCTTGTAAAGAACAAATAACCTTAAAAAATAAGCACACATCCGATGAAAGCAAACAGCAATTTAGGGGATCATTCAGAATATTTTTTCTGGACTAACAGGTCATGCAAATGCTTGCAAATAAGAACTATGTCATTAGTTACGCAGCACATTGAAAAAGTACTTGGGAAATTATAAAAATTCTAGAAACATTTTTCAATCAACAATGAGAAAATGGGGTTCAGAAGTTAGAGTCTGTGTTCAAATCCTCTGAGTACATAATAAACAATGACGGAGCTAGGAGCTACGGTGATTAAGGAAACCAGGGAAGTCCAAACTAGAATTATAATTACAGTCCTTTGGGAGGACAGTGAGGTGTCAGTGACAGAGAATCAGAGTGGAAGAAAAGGAACAGTTAATTATGGTTATGTTAACATTTCTGGTGATGCCCCTGGGAGGAAATATCAGCCAGACTGGCTGAGATGTATGGCTGGATTAAAGAAAATAGGCAAGAGGTACGTTTGGAACAGTTTGGAGAGGATGCAGCTCCAAGTCTCCTGCTGCGCTCTTTTTCTATCTAGACATGTATCTGCTGTGCAAGTGACTCAAAATTTAAAGCATTTATTTTACATCTCTCCTGGGAATATGACCATATTAATAACCCAAAATACAGTTGAGAAACAAAGACCTGAAGAAGTTAACTATCTTGTTTAACATTATTGACAAAATCAGAAGCAGAAGTGGAAATAGAGACTTAAATATAAAATAAGAAACCATTCCTCTATGGATTCTGTTTTTCCTCAGCAACTTCTAAAACTTCACAACCATTTCTTCACTCTCATGAAATATGTCTGATCTTCCTTCATCTAAGGAACTTTGGACTTGATCCTGTTGCCAAACAACTTTATAACCACTTTCCACTGACTCCTCCACTCATTTTAATTGTGGACTTACCATGACATACCAATATAAAAAAAGAACAGTTCTTCCCCCAGTGACTTCTAATTTTATTATAAAAATTTAAAATGTAAAATGTAGGTAACACCCAAAGGGATAATGGCTCTGAAAGATTTCACTGTGTATAGTCTGTTAACCAAAGAAGGCAAAGTCATTACCGTTCTCTCAGTGGTTATTTAATTCAGACAACATCACAAATGATTAACATTGAATCCTGCATGACTTTCCAGAGTGCTGAGAGGAGGATGGAAGCTGAAAGCCTATCTGAAGAAGATCCACACAGTCTGACTATGCTTAACGCAAATGAAGAAAAAAATCTTATGGAGTGAAAGATCTTAAAAGGAAAAGAAGAAGGAAGAAAAAAAGGTAGAAAAAAGTCACCTAATTCCCTTATGGATCTGCAGACAAAAGTACAAGCCGTCAGGTCCTCCAAATCAACAATGAAACTACTGTGCAAGCAACATGAGAAGGTGGGTATCTTACCTTCTTCTACAGTTACATTCCCTCTAAAGAAATATTTTCCATGTCCTCTGGAGAGAGCCACACCTAAACTGTGCAGAGAAATAAAGCAGACCTTGAAATCTGTGAGACAAACAATAACAGACATTCAGAGCTATTTTAATTTCTAACATTCACAGCTAATGTACTCTGATAAACTTTAAAGTTGTTTGTTTCCAGACTCTCACTGATTGTATTTATTGTTCCACTTGCTGCTTCAATGCAGGTGTGTCTGCAAGAACCGGCTGCATTTATGTGTTCTTAGAGGTGCAGCAAACCCTTATTCTCTGGCAGACTAATAAACAAGCCCATCCAAGCTTGCTGCTTCACCCAGCATGAGATTTCTTCAGCTCAGTCTTGAACATGCCCATGGTCTTACAACAAAGGGGAAAATTTTCTTTTGTAAATCAGACTAAGCTGTTGAGAAACTATGTAATTGTGGGGATCAATGGAGCTACTGACAAGAAAAGAATTTCATACGTGACAACAGCATCATGACTCCTCTTGGACTAATTTTTCTGTGATTCACATCTTTAGCTAGTTTAATGTTTTTGCATTGACTTCAGATTCATGAACTCTCAACAGTTATGCAGTTAGTTTTGGACTACCTTTTAAAATACTCAAGTCGAATGAGCTGACTAGAGGATTTCATGACTCTTCATATTGAAAATAAACCCCAAGATACTTCTATGTTCACACATTCAAGGGGAATATATGGGGCTAGAAAACTGAGAGTAGTAAGTATAACTGAAAATGTATAGGCTGATACATCATTTACACACAGGGACACCATCATCATGAGCATCCATGCTGCAATCTATGACTTGGCTGGGAAATGGGTTGAACAATAAGCATCTTTGACACTACCATCTATATTTTAATAAATTATGACACTTCGGGATCCCTGAATCTGAACTCCTACCCATCACAACCAGATACAGACCATACTGGGAAAGGCAAGACACTTATCCCACTTGAATTCTGTCCTAATAATCATAACTCATACTACTTGCCCATATATGCTTAATAAATAGGATAAGAATAATAGTGTCACAGGGGAAAAAAATAATTAAACAAAATCCAAAAAATCCACACAACAAAAACCAAACAACAAAAAAATAACAAAAATGCCCACAAATATTTTAAAAATACACCAAAGCAAAAAACTCACCACCTCTATGTGAATTTTAGCAAGAATCAACACATGCACTAGAGACCATAGAAATGTGTCTATATTTTCTCTTTGTGGAAATAAAGCTGGAGTTCTGTGAAACAGTTCCATTGAAGAAAATTTCAGTTGAGTATTGCAGCTATCAGACTGCTGATTCAAACATAAATTACAGTTATTTCTTTTTATTAATGGGTTATTTGTAATTCAAGTATGAGTATTTTTAAAAATACTTCCTGTCTTTCTTCTTTTTTTTTTTTCCCCCCCTCCTCAGATGCATGCCAAAATATCATGGCTGACTTACTCAGTTTTAGTTATACAAATACACTGAAGGTTGTTCAGAGAAACAAAATATCCAACCTCAAATTGGAAGTGAAATACTATCTCATTTTACATTACATTTTTGTTGTGGAAAAAAATGAAAATGGGGCTCAATATGTAGTTACTTAAATAGATTATAGTATTTATAGCTCTCCAAGTAGTTGCAAAAGCCTTTCATTCAATGTAAACCTCAACTGAATATTTTTTTAATGAAACGTAAGCCATGACAAACACTGTGAGTTTGCCTGTGTGAGCTTGCACAAACTTTCCATCCCTGGAAAAGCTGAAAGGAATGCTGCTTGGGTTCCTTTTCCCTGCTATTTTCAGCATTGTCCAAGGATATGTCAGTGTCAACTTTTGCTGATGAGCTTTTAATGAGTTCACAAGTTCTAAACAAATGCAAGTCCGATGAGTTTGATGAAATGTCCATTTATTATGGTCAGCTCTACCTGAATGGAGTGCCCTTGATGTCTGTGTAATAGTAGTCATTTGTCATCACCAATACCCGCTTCTAGATTCAGAACAAGAAAGTCAGAAGAGGAGGGGGGGAGAAGTCAGTTTGCTATAACAAATGCATAAAGGATCAAGTGGTTAGTCAATGATAAAATTGCAAGCAATATTTAGATTCCGTGAGTGAAAAAATATGTACTGCAGTGAATCATATTTATGGTAATTTTAAAAGTTGTTTAAAAAATTAACTTCTTGCTCTAAACTTAGTTGGAATAATATTTTATACATTGTACCCCTTTGTCCACTGTCTTCTTCACTTCCATGGAAAATTTCCCTGTTTTCCGATTCACCATTGCATTCCGGAGCTGAAACAAAGGAAATGGGCATCAAATTCTTGTGTAATATCTGTAATTCTTTCAATTCTGAGCAACCTGGTACACTCCCTTGACCTAAGCAATCCCTAATTTTCATTCCCAGTATTAACAGCACACACTGAACAACTTCTCACAGATGCAAGTAGCTGAGGTTCTTAAGATAGGAGATCTCAGTAACTTCCATAATAAAAGAGCTTTTTGTGTTGTAATCTAGATCTTACTTAGGACAAACAGTGTAATTGACTACTATTCTACCTTCACAAGAATGTAAGATGGCCTTTGAAGGTCCCTCAAAACTCTAGCTGGATTTAGCTGGAGTTAGACCAGGGATCTGTATTTAAATATTTTAACAATTATAACTATAAAAGGGGAAACCTAGCTTACCCTTCACTATTCATTCTGCTTCTGCCTGATACTCTACATTGTGCTTCATCCTAAACCTAAACTAGCGACAGAAAGCACACCCTGACTGCATCAGAAATTAGAACTAGCAATCAGATGACAGCCCATATGATCAGTAACGTATTTGAGAGGTGAAGTGCTCTGTGATTACCACTGCTTGTCCCTTGGTGTCCACACACCTACTGCAAAGTAATTAATATTCTCTGTAATGGAAAGCCTGGGTCAATCTCAGTTTTAAGAATTGGCCTAGATCTTTCATTGTCAAAATAATCCAAAAGGCTTTTAAAGTGTCCTCCAAAAAGGGTTTTCATTTCTGCATCAAGTGAAAACTCAAAGCAGACAGAGAAAACAAAAAATTAAGCTGAAAGAGGGTTTATACACAGTGTTTTAACTGCTGCTCTGCGAGTTAAATGTGTTACTTTTTAGATTAATACAAACACTGCTTTTCAGTAACTTCATTCTTGCCTCTACATGAGCTGTAAGCTCCCAAATCTGTGCTGTGAAGTCCTTTCCCCATCATCTCTAAAAAGTTTTCCCTTAGCACACACTTCTTTGCTCCCTAGGAAATAATTGTCTTCCTCCCAGAGGTTACCAACTGACACAGCCTTTTTCCTATGTAAATATGCCATGATGATGACGATGATAAGTAAAAAAACACTCAACAGCTCTTCTCTCAATCTATAAGCCCAAATGTCCCTAACAAAAGGAACCTGTGCTGCCCTGGTAGCTGGTCTAAGAGCCCAGTCTCTGGACTAAAACTGATGAAAGAAAGGAGAGGGGTTTTGAAAAGTCCTCAGCCTTAGTTTTTTGAATTTACCTATTTATCAGTTGGGGATTTCAGGGAAGAAATAAGAAAGTTACTATCTATCTGTGATACCATCAATATATGGATGTATTTTATTAGGATGCTTTTAGATTGAAGAATGGAAGAAGTGACTTCTTTTGCTTATATTTTCAATGGCACAGATACAGAAAGTTTAAGGTGGTTGTTTCATGATATCTTAAATTACAAAGTGAAATAGCTATACTTGTGGGATTTTTTTTTTGTGGTAAAAAGCACCTAAAAAATTGTATGTAAGTTTCATGACAATAGGAAAATTCCACTGTCACTAATTAATTCAGGTTCCTTCATCAGGGATACTCAAAATACAGAATACTGAAAATTGTGCATTTTTATGCCTCTTCTATGGCTTATCTAACTGAACACAATTTTGGATATTGTGTTCTTACTGGAAAAGGATCTCCTGTCCCTAAGTTCCTCACACCAAATTGGTCAATTCAGTAAGATTTGAATGAAAAATTGTGAAGATAGTAATATCAGTGCACCGTGCATCTTCTGGAATTGGGGAGGAACAAAAAGAGAGCTACCAGACTTGCCAGTGAAATATCTGGGTTTATTCTCATGAACAAGTCGAGCGCAGCTGACATCAATAGCTGAAAACTTCACAGCTCTTTAAATGTAATTCTGGGGCATCTAGATCTGAATTAACAGTCTTACTCTTCTGTCAGTGAGTGTAAAAGACTAATTTCTAGCTGGAGGCATTTGCAAAATAAAGCATGTATTTTACTGTAGATTCTTTTAACAATACATAATAGGTAATTCTAGAAATATTTTCCCATTTTAAGTTTTGTGGTTTGGTCTTGGAGATCTGGTCTTAATTAACCATCTACTTTCTAACATTTACAGAACAGTTCCATTTATCTTTAACATGGTTTTCATTTTTCTCCTATTGGTCCCTGCAGCTGTCTAAGACCCATTCCTCCCACAAGCCTCAGGCAAGTCATAGATTTACTAAAAGGGCCTCCAAACTCTCAGTAGTGTTTAAGATCAAGTCTGCATGTGGGATTTGGAGTTTAACTTTTTTTTTTTTTTTTTTTTTTTTTTTTTTTTTTTTTTTTTTTTTTTTTTTTTTTTGCCTTGCTGTGATTACATTTCTTGGCTTTGTAATCTGGTTTCTCGGTTCTTCTGCAGTTTCATCTCCCTCCTCAAATGCATAAAATAAATACTGCCTCAGTTGGCTTCAAGCCCCAAAACATTCATTCATGGTCTATTTTATTTGGAAAAAAGTATTTCATTCAGCTAGAAATTATAATAAAAGCATTTTAAGAAGTGAGTTAATGAGAAAAAGGTTTCTCTCCTAATTGAAACTTCTTGTCTTTTTTACTGCATGTTCCCAAACTTCGCTGGAAAGCACTGTTAGTTTAATAAGCTGGTTTTAAGATTTCTGTTTTTACTAAAATACAGGAACAGGAAGAAAGCAGGTACTGTTAACCAGCAGAAAGACCTGATCAATAAATATTTACACCAATGCTCATGTTGAAAAAAATGTTAACCTTTGGTCAGCCACCTTTTTCTTACTGGAAGACTAGAGAAAAACCTGTTTCTTCATCTTTTCCCAGGAATATGTATTATTACTCCTTCAACTAAATATGACAAATCAATTGCTAACAACCCAGTTGCACTGCTATGGTATGAGATCATTCCATATACATGGAAAACTGTGTAGCCATTAAATTAATGTGCTAAAAAGTAAGAAAATATTTTAATCAGCTTTCATATAATTATTTAATGGAAGAAAAACATACCATCGATAGTCTATGTTATTAAAAGTAGCTATGTGAATACATTAATTCTTGCCCTCTACAGTTGAATTAATAACACTATACTGCCCAAAATCAAGAACATCAAATACCATGCCTTGGGTGAAGAAGAGCCACATGCTGCACTCCAGTCAATGAGTCACTTCAAAGATTTAAGTGTCCTACACAATATTTATCATTTTCACTCAAAATCAACAATATTAAGGATTTTTTATTATTACAAAAGACCAAAAAAATAACACACACATTTTGGACACTCATCAGAAAAGTTGAATATATGGATTTTTTTTACAATAATCATTTCCTCTGAATTCCATACCCATTCTAGCTCTTATGCTCACCATAACTCTTTCTGTAGTTCCAATATCAGAATTAAAAATACGTCTCAAAAAAATTTTTTTTTGTTGGGATGAGTCAGATAAGATGTATATCTTTCAGTAAAATGTGAAGTAAAACTATTTGCAGCCTATTTTTATAGAAGTCAAAAGTTTTCAGAAAAAAGTAGCAGAGTTTAGTGGTCTCAAAAAAAGAAAAAAATACTTATAGCTGTAGCTAGACTTCTTGCTTTCATGTGTATTCAGAATCTCAGTTATAAATAAAACTTCATTTTCAGTATCATAGTAATAATTTGTTAGATTAACTGGACAAACAAATTTCTACTAAGATATGATTGAAAATGATGGATTAAGACTGTATAAATTAAGTGGATAAAGCAGTGGAAGGAAGGAAGAAAGGAAGGAAGGAAGGAAGGAAGGAAGGAAGGAAGGAAGAAGGAAGGAAGGAAGGAAGGAAGGAAGGAAAATCATAAATATTTAAAAACTGTACTTAACAACAGCAACAGCATTTGGAAGGAGAAACTTTTAAAGAACATTAGCAGAGGAACTGGTTGAGAAATATGTAATCAAAGGTAAAAGAAAAGGCAGGGTACAACACATGAAGTCAATATCATTGCCAAGATTGCAGAAGGTTGCTGTAGTATACAGAAATCTAATGAAGAAGTTTTAAATATAAGAGGCACAAAAAACTACACAAATCTATATAAGAACAGTGAAAAAAGTCTGAGTGTGCACACCAACAGAAAACTTTAAATAGGGGTAAATAAGATGGCTTCCTAGAAGAGGACGAGGACAATCTATCACCTGATAAAACAGATGTTGCTTAAAACATAAATAAACTGTTTCACTATTCGTGAAGGGGGTGGGGAGTGGGAGGAATGCAAGATATATATTTTTAAGGGAGAAAGAAAGTATAGACTTATGACAGAGCAAGGATCAAGAAATTAGTACATCTGAAGACTGACAAGACTCCAGGGGCAGTTGTACGTGATCCATCCCAGATTTCGGAAGGACATGACAAAGTAAATATGGGAACCTTCAGTGGATATATTCAAAACCTCTCTGGAAAAGTAGATGTATGAAGGACTTGAGAGAAGCTAACACAGTGCTGATATTTGAGAAGGGATCGAGGAGGCATCTATGAAAAATACAGACATGCAGTCGTGACTTTGGCAGTAGGGAACTTATGGGAAAAACTGAATTACAGGACAGAAAGGGGAACACCTGGAAAGTTACGATTTAATTAAGGACAGTCAGCAGAGATTCACACAAAACGAATCTTGCCTAACAAATCAGATTTATTGAGGAAGTAACAGAAAGACCAGGCAAAGGTTAAGCCATCAACATAAGGAAAGCTTTTGATACAGTACTGCAGAAAAGGCTAACCCTGCAAGGTAAGAAAGAATAAGATAAAGTGAGAAGTACAGAGTAGATGGAGCACTGAAAAATGGATTTAACGAAACAATTGTGTGTGTAACAGCTGACAGACATAGGATGCATGTTTCTGCGGCTACCCATATGTCTGAAACTTGGAGTGAATCTGTGTTCTGAACAGAGGTCCAAGAATCCGATTTTGTTTATTCATCTGATGTTTTTTGATTTTGTACATTAAGGAAAAGAGCTCTCATTACACCCACTAAGGAAACAGGGCTCTCATGTACAGAAGTTAAACTCCTTCCTTCATTTCAACTGTTGTCTGGGCCAGCCCTAAAGAGATATTCTATTCCCTCTCTAGCACCGCATTTGCTATCCAGTAAAAATACACAGCGAGATGCCAGGAAAATACAAGGCTGATGAGTTTTACCAAAGGTACAAAGAGTCTGTGTTTGTGGTGTATGTATGGAAGAATAAATAAAAAATAATTATAAAATTCTAAAGTAAGTAAAAGAAGTTACAGTATTTTCCCTTCTAAGAGAAGTCTGATGGCCTCTCTAGTGATTATCAAACAGCTTCCAGTCACAATCGTGAGGTGGAACAATGTTTTCTGACAGGGTTTTAAAGAACATCACTTACCACATCATCTCTGTCTTCCCACTCAACCTCAGAAAGATCCACACTACTGTAGTTGGGCTTCCTTCGTTTCTTTCCCTCTTCATACTGCCATAAAAAGTGTGAAATATTTAGCACATCTTGTTTCATTTGCACTAAGATTTTGTATCAGTAGTTTTTAAATATTTGCGGTGTGTGCGCTGATCATATGCAATACACATTATCGGAGGCACCTTAATTCATAAAAGGTGCACCATGTTGCTGCATAAATGTTGCCTGTGAATTAAGAAACTCAGCATCTCTACCTTCCTTTCCTCATATGGAAAATAAACTATAAGATCATTGTCTCATGTATATTTAATGTCTCAAACTAGCTCATTCAGCTTTTCAGGAAGTTACATTTACTACAGTCTTATCAACAAACTGTTTACCTATTTCACTTCAAACAAGATAATATGCAAGTCTTGTGGAGTACAGTGTTAACATTTGCTGATACTACACTTTATCTTCAACTTCATGAGGGGAAAAGTAATATAATGATAAGTTATAGGTTTTTATCACTAGTTACTGTTACATTGTAAATTGCACACTTAAAATAAATATTCAAGTGAAAAATTAATTTGACACTGAGGTCTTTTTAATGTAGAAAATTCTGCCCTCTGCTGAACAATCTAAATCAAAGAGCCTACTGGCATGAGAATAAAATTCTTGCTTGGCAGAAGAAGGAGAAAATATTTAGGAAAATCAGGGAATAAAGAACTGGTTAAGGAAAAAACATGGTAATGTATTCAGGAAAAAAGGAAATATCAGAGAGGATCAGTCTAATGTGAAATCTGGTCTTCTGTGTTTTATGTTGCATATAAGTAGGAGGGAAAACCACAAGTCTTCTGTGAGGAGATATTGGGATATTGTGAAAAATCCCTAGGTTACTTTTGTGACTCCTTAACAACAGCATCACAAAAGGATAGAAATCGTACCTGTAAGGCAGTATCTACAGCTGATTCTCTGCCCTCAGGGTAGGACCAACTGTATCAAAAACAAAACCTGTCATTGCTTGAGACAGCCAATTCATCACTGGGGCCAGTGATGCAGGAACTTCCTATCACAGAGACTACAGAGGCCAAAAAACTTTCACTCTCAAAGCATTAAGAAGGTTATTCCTATTCTGGCTTTTTCCTCTCTATTAAAACATTCTCATGTGAATCCTACACCTGCTTTTGTAGATCATAGTATCTAAAAAAGGCATGACAATCTTCAAGAAGAATAGTAAGCTTTTTAAAATACTGACTACTGGATTATAATCATAAAGAGATTTTGAGATACTGGTAGCACTGTAAATTTTTTTCTAGCATAGGCTTCACTAAGCCTCCTTAATTTTTTCTTATGATAACTTGGATACTCCAATTATTTCTACAGATGATTCTTTTGGGGAACTATCTGTTACAAAATCCTGAATCTATATTAATTATTCTTCTGAATAACAGAAAATCCTAGCAACTCTGTTGGTGTCAGTCTTTGACTAAGCTCTGAGAATACATGCAGATGCAATTGAAGAACACTCAGGAGCTTTCTTTAGCCTTCTGCTAGAACCCTCCTTTCTTGTAACAACAAGGTCATCTGCTTCTGCCATAAAGATTTTCTGCTTTCAGCACATTAGATTCTGAATCCAAGCAGCTCAGTGCTACAATTAATTTTTCCTTCATGACAGCTCTGATAGTCAAAGAGATAACTACACCAACTAGTGAAGTACAAAATTTGCAGCCAATCTATTGAATTCTCACAAGAATAAAACATGATAGGGTAACATCCAGTTCATTAGCAAGGTTTGATTTTCACAGCTGTTTTACAAACCTTTCATTATGGCTGCAGCTATATCAATATTATCTTTAATCCACTCTCTGTGGCTACACCAATTAACAAAGCAAATTTTTGATCTGATTTAGTCATTTTAGTACAGAAACGGTTACAGTCAAGCTCTGAAATACTGAGAGCTGAAAAGTGTTACATAGAAATTCACTGGGATCATTTGAGTAGAGCAAATAGCTCCTGTACTGGTTCCAAAGTTTAATTACATCCTTACCCACAGATGTGAAAGAGCTTCTGGGCTGTGCATTCTCAGACACATGTGAAAATCCTTACTTATGAGAATAGGAGTCGATCTTGTATGTCTGACAGCAGAAGTATGCTTCAAGCATAAGGTATACCATTTGCATCATACTGATTATGGAGTTTGTATTTATTTTAATCATCTAGATTCCACACCTTGAACTTAAAGGGCAAGAACAAAATCCATAATAAATCAAACAAAAGAGCTGGACAAAGCATCCAAATTCCTGCAGCAAAGCCAGAACTGGAAGCATTCACTTCTAAAAAATTCAGATAAGCAGAAACAAAGCCAAACCCCAAAGCTAAAGCAAGGGTTAGGCTCTGTAAGTACTCAAAGAAAGTGCAGTTCTTAAACACATCTAGGGATTTAGGGCAGGAACTAATAAAGTATTGAGCAGTCTAACCCCTCTTACACTTTAGGGGCTACTGTTTAATTGCTTGCATGAATGCATCATGTGAAGAGTAAATTTATGGCGAATTTCAGAAAAGGATGACAATAAACCCAGAATAAAACACAAAAATCAACTTCCAGAAAGAAATAGATACCAAAAAATAGCAATTTTTACAGCTGGGTAACTTTGCTTACACATCCAATCTTCATGACAATATTACTTTATACTCCACAGTAATTTTATGTGTCTTTATGCTTTTATGTCAGTAGGGCCTAAAAGATAAAGTGAATCAAATATGAAATACTTCATACCTCTGTGGTTTGATTGGCCATTCTTCTCTGTCTTCTTTCTAGTTTTACTGCTTAAATAATGTCTTCGTAAAAATTATTCATCGACATGGACAAGCTTTTAAAAATGGCACTTGTCTACATCTTTTACTCTGGTAGCAAAGCTAATCTAACCTTTTGTCTCTGAGACACCTGGGTGAAGTACAAAATTCTGATTGAAGACTAAAGCCAAACTCAGCTACAAGATTACTATAAAGCACTGAAACAAATTATTAAGGAACCCACAGATAAATATAGAACAAAGGAGCTCAACCAAATTACTGTGATTTAAGTGTGTGAGGAAAAGAGGCAGATTTAAACTGTGTACTGTTAATTTACTTTGGCCAGTACAAAATATATGGTGAGATAATACAGTAGTTCACCTCATGTGAGTAAAAAAAAAAAACACCGAAAATTTTTCAACATGTGGACTCCAATATAAGAATGTTCTAATCTGCTCAACACTACTTGATAGCTCAAATGCATTTTTGTTTATGGAAAGAAAGCAGGAAATTATTTTGTTTGGAAATCAGAATGAGCTTTATCTTACTCAGTATCTTTTATTTGAGGCTTGGCCAAACTCTCTTAGCGCTGGATGATTCAAACAACATGTGACATGTACTGTTTAAAGACTGAATCACATTTTTTCACCACCCTGTATACAACCATTTACATGTGCCATTATTAAGCTCTCTGCTTTGAATTTTTTTTTTTTTTAAATCACAGGCAGTCCCAAACCATCTGCATTGAATGTGACTTGCCATGTGTTTATAAAGTTGGGGTGTAGCAATCTAGCAATCTGATCATGGAGGGAGTGAGCTACATTTTAACAGCTCCAAGCTTCGGGTTTGAGGTGACTGGAATTTCTCAGACGTACTCCGTCAGGATAATGGCGAGGTAGGAGAGAGTAAGTTGCTGCGATTACAGCCTTGGAAGCATCAACAGATTCTAGTCTACTTGGTTAGACACACTTGTGGAATCATCTGCAAAAAAATACTATAGCAAGAAAGTGTCTTCTAAACAACAACCAAAAGCCAGAGTGGAAAAACAATTTCAAGGGAGAGCTCTTCCTTTCCAAACTGCTATCATAGGTAGAAAAATAAGGATTCAGGAAGTAAAAAATGCTGCAACAATCAATTAATTTTCATCTCTTTTAATTAGTACTTCAAAGTCAGGATAATACATAAATCTAAATAGGATTTGAGAATTATCCCTGGTTTCAGTTTTATTTAAAAGAGACAAACTTGAATATATGCAAATATGTTTTTCTGAGCTTGAATTCTACATGATACAATTGCATGTATAACTGTAATTGACATTAAGCCATCTTGTAAAGGTATTCTTGTCTACAAAGTTTGATATAAAGAAGAAATAAACAAATATCAGAAGAAAATTCTGACTGTCTAAAAATACACCCTTTTCCATATCATCACAGAATGAATATGATGTCATGATGGCAATTCACTGGTCCAGCCAGATATTTGGCTACCTCCCCTCCCTAAGAGTCTGATGTTAACATTTACTTTTCAGTGTAGCTCTGACTCACGTAACACAAGGACTGTAGCTGTTGGAGTGGAAGCTGCATCTAATCTAACTTTACATGGCCAATGCAACAGCTGATACCAAGAAATTCTACCAGCCATCCATTCTAGCACAAACTGATGCTGAGTCACACCATTCCTCATCGAGGTGACTGTACAAGGAGAAAGCTCAGTTTACATAAACTTCAGGAGCAGAATCATCCATTTTTGCTACCAGTACCTCAAAAGTATTGTCTTTTTTGCATAAAACTAGGTAGGAGTGTTACTGTTGCTTCTTTCCATGACTCCAAAGGAGATGCATCCCTGCATGTGGCACTTCACAAAGAGTCATGGTCCTCTACTATGTAAATGTGCATAGAAAAGAAGGGGATTCTACTTTTCAGCTGGGGGTTGTAATAATTCCAAAATTGTGAATTCCTTTAAGTATGGATTAAGTACTTCAACCTTAGTCCATTAATAAAACAATGTTTCTATCATAAAATGCTTAGAGTTTAAAAACTACATGACAGAATTCAGCTAATGTCTTTCCACAATAGTGGAAAGAGGAAGAGATCACTTCAATTGAATGATTCTTACTCTCCTG
Organism: Turnix velox; assembly: GCA_013400935.1. Taxonomy (NCBI): domain Eukaryota; kingdom Metazoa; phylum Chordata; class Aves; order Charadriiformes; family Turnicidae; genus Turnix; species Turnix velox. The sequence goes on along the minus strand of VZTY01000366.1, from coordinate 354,987 downwards.
TTTATCAGTATCACCTGCAGTGAATGAGCTTTCATTCACTATGTTCTACACAGCTCCAAAACATTTGGTCCGGGGATACCTGTGAAGCAGCATCATATCTCAATGTAAATCAGTACTAATTGGCTCTTTTGTGATACATTTAATTCACGATTTGTATCTAGTTTGTAGCCCCAAATGATCTTTTACTGATATGCACTTAATCTGGGATTTATAGAACACTCATGAATGTCCAATCAATACTAAAGTTGCTTCCTATACAAAACTCCTTATATTACTATTAGAGAAGGTCATATCTTGATTTTCTTAGAGAAATAGGAAGAACAATTTCCCCTTCCAAAGGGAAGTTCTCATGACAAGCTTGCTATTTATGATGTTAATCCAGAAGTTCCTAGGTTATGGTTGGCAGCAAAACCCAGTTATTTTGGAACTGATTTTTCATGTCAGATGGCAGCAAAAAGTTGTCACACTAAAATTTTCAGTAATACTGCAGAGAAAAGCTGCTGACAGGCGCCATGTCATTTACTAGGGAGAAAAGAATAATACAACTGGAAGTTTTCAGGCAGATAAAAAGTAGAAACAATTAGATGTATCATGTATACAGAACAAGCCTCTAGTGAAGAAACAGAAGAAAGTAATTCTCATGCCACATGTATTTAAATTACTCTGTGTACTTGCAATCATAACACAAATTTGCATTACAAATGGTGCAGTAAAGTTTAGATTGATAAAACAAAGCATGGAAATATACACAGGGTGAGAAAAAGCAAACAAAAACCACTTTTAAGTCCCACACCTATAGACTGGACAAAGCATCCGTGGGCTGAGCTCTCATTTTCAGGTGGGATGCAGTCAGTTAGCAACGCAACATGTCTGTGATTTACTCCACTGCAAAAAACAATCTCTCTATTTAGGATTTTATTTGCACTCTCAGGACCTTATCATTTGGGATTATGTAAAACTGGCAGCTGCTTATAATTATTTAGGGTTTGAGAAATAATTAAAAACATCTGCCTTTATCTTAATACTACCAGACTTAAACCCATGAGCTCAGTTATACCTAACTTCAAAGCTGAAAGTGAAGAATAAAAGAAAGCTTCACATATTGCTAACAAATTTTCTGTGATTCATTTATATGTATAACCAGTTATTCAACAGCCTTCAAACCTTTAATTATCTTTTAAATATATGTAATTTTGCACTTCTAATTAGATAGCAATTTAATACTCTCTCAGGGATTCAGATGGGCTGTCTTTTTTGAAATGTAAACTGCAACAGGAATAATCATTGGCATTCAAGTGATTGAATTCTTCAGTTATTTAAATGAACGTGAGGCATTTACACTGTTCAAATAATTTAAATATTCTGCTGTCAGCTACAGCTGTAGAGTTTTATGGAGTCGCTGAATAAAGCAAGGGTAAGTGTAGGTTATCTTACGTTCCAGGCGGGACTCCCCAGAGAGAAATGAGATTTGCTGCTTATGAAAGGCTAACACTGCTAAAGTGGGGCATTAATGTTTCCCCTGAGACTTGGATTTCTCTGTTTTTCTGTATTAGGAAAAAGTAATTTTTCCCGAATTTACAGCTGCAAAAGACTTGATACTGTTTTAGCAATCTTTAAATACTCCGGGTCCTTTACCTTATTACAATATATTGTGACAGTCAGTATCCTGAATTTAAAGTGGTAATTTAGGCAGCTAAACCATCAATATATTTTGTCAAGAATATAATATATACATGAGGTTTGATTTCTACGTATAACTTTCATTATTAAGATTGATCAGATTACATAAAGATATGTATCATTTTATAGAAAGCAATTTATCAATTAAACAGGTTTACAGTGATAAAAAGAGTATTTGTTTATAGATATTAAAAATAAAAAAATCACCACCACTAGCCTTCCAGGGCTTACACTGAGAGCATGAATATATGCCACATCTTAACAGAGGAACCGAAGATTTTGATTTGGATTCAGAAATACCACAAAATCCTTAATTATCATGGAAGCTATTAGAGTAATTCCAAAATCATAACACATTCCTAATTTTACATTTATATAAAAATGGCAGAATATGAATAGAAGCTGCAGTGCTACTCAATAACATATAAATTTGCCTTTAAGTGTATATTTCGTTTTGTTATGGAAGTCTAGGTCTTTGTTCAGGAACTTCAAGTATTCTAGCCTAAATAAACCGAGTAATCACTGAAAACAAAATCCATCTTTAATCCCTATTTAAAAATACAGATTCCACTGCCAACTATGAAATTTTAAAAAGCCACTGACTTTGCAATCCTGATAGTATTCGTTGAAATGAAGACAAATATTAAGACTGAGAGGCAACTATAAAAACTCCTAATACCGGCTATGATTCATAAAGGTGTCAGACAAAGGCAGACACTAATCTATCTCTCAGTGGCACTCCTTAATTTCTCTGTAATCCCACCACACTTCCCTAAGAAAGCAGTTTTCCTCTGCCACCTACATTTAACATAATGTATAGTAACAGTTACAGTAATGAACATCATCCACAATTAATATGGTGGTTGTTCTGAAACCCATGTAAAAAGACATTTCGTTTCCTACTCTTCCTTTATATACTGTAATCTCATTTCTTTGGCATACCATAACAACACATCATGGCATGTTTTTCTTAATTTAGAATTTAGTGCAGTAGCATATAGTACACAGCAAGTTCTAACAGAAAAAAACAAGAAAATAATCTGAGAAAAACTTTGTCCTCGTGGACAATCTTCAACCATATGTGAGGAGCCTCAGAAATAAAGTCATGGCTTTGAAAATATCAAAATTCAGTCTTGATGTCACAAACAATTTTTTTTTCTCTAAATGGTAAGTTGTGTTGTAAAAATAAACATACAATTCAAAATTATGTCATGAATTCCAAATATGGTCTCATGGAAAATGAAACACTACTCTGTAAAAAAACAGACTTTTAAACAAAATTCGGTATATAGGAGTATTCAGATGCAGTAATTCTTTTTGTAAAAAAAAATTTAAATATCATTGCTTTCAGTCATAGCTTCTTGAGTTACTAATGGAATATTTTTAACTAAATTCACCCTGAAAAGGAGGTCATGTATACAGTAAATGCACCACAGAAAGGATATAATGTGGAAAAAAAATTGAATATCCATATTTACTATTTTTTTTAATCTATTCTAAAATCATTGTTCACTAATTGTTTAAGGCTTTAAATCACGTCAGAAAAATACCAAAGGCATTTATTCCCCCTTTAAATCCTACTTGAGATGAGTTTCTGGATATAACCATGCTGCTTCTACAGCGGATTGCCCATCTGCCCTTGTGAAGCGACACGGCTCCGGCCAGCCGGGCGGGATGTCGCGGGGCTCTATGTCACGGCCCCTCGGCGGTACTGGGGCGCCACCGCATGGTGGCATGTTGCCGGTCCAGGGCTCCGCAGGTGCAGGCGGAAGATGCTGCCATAAACCTCTTAAAATACCTTTCTCATCAGCCTTCCTTCATTGACTCCCCACCAGCTGCCCAACCAGCAATTCTAGCCTGAAGCCAAGTTTATTAAAAAAAATACAATAAAAGCCAACAGGAAGAGAGGAAACCATCAAGGAAAAAAAAAATCTAATTTTTAAATATAAACCAAGTAGGATAATCAGCAGGCAAAAGGAATGTTTTGTGATTAAATAGACTTGGATAAAAATCTGGCATGACAGGAAGCTCTTGTCCACAGCATTTTACTCTCCTGCTTTGTGTCCCCTAAGACAATCCCTGAAAAAGCAGGATGTCAGGTTCAGAAGTTGCTGGGATCAGTGACTTGGGAGTCTAGTAATATTCCAGCTTTACATCACCACAGGAAAATATAACAGGGATATAAACCAGTGCAGATCAAGTCAGTAATGAGTTTAACTCAAACATAAACTCAAACTCACCCAAATAACTTTAATTTTATATCATATATTTGGAGACCTAATTCTAGTCTTACACACTTCTTTTCACATACTTACTGTCACAAATCTCATGCAGCATTTTGCCACTAGTTCCAATGGTATCAGGATTTGGCCTGAAATATTAATCTGAGCGCCCAGGCCAGCAATCACTTCACTCTCCAAAACTCTGCTGAAGTCGACAGAAGACTCCCATTACGTACTACTGACAGAACCCAGAGGTAAAAACAACTCTTCCACAAAACCAAAATGAACAGACCATGAATATATCACAAAGAGTTCCCTGTAGCTGACAGCTTATGGGCTACTGACCAACATTTTGATTTTAGAAAAAGAGGCTGCTGTATAAGTTAAGGAAATAAGTGCCGTTGAGGATAACAACTTTAAGTCTAATTTAAAGATATCCACTGTTCCTGGTTTTGATTGCCTTCTGTTTATGACAATATCCATTCTGTAATGAATAAATACTAATATACTGGAATGAAGTAACTTGCCGGAAGAAAAAGAGACAGAACAGCAAACACGTGTTGTTCAGACCCTTGCACTGCAGATAAGGAAATTCCAAATATATATTGCAAATATAAGCTGTCAGATGTAACTCTGACACTTGAAGAGTTAAAAAGCATTTTTAGGAATCAAAAAAATTTGATAATGTCAGAAAAAAATACTGCATTTATAGCCAATTTAGAATGATTCATTATAAAACTATCACCAATTTTAATAATGACAGAGAAAAGGAACAATCTTGTGAATGCAATTAAAAATCATGAACTAAACCCAATCTTTTACCACATTTTTGTGTGCAACAAGACATTTTTACAATAACTTGTCACACAGTGGCATTTCTCAACAAAGGCTCAATGTAAAAACCTTGGATTAAAGAAGAACAACATGTATTTCAGTGTTTTACTCACTGAGGATAATTAGCATAGAAAAATAAAGAGCAAATCATTGGAAAAGATGCAGAATGCTACAACAGTCTAATTTTGGATGCAGTCCGCTTTCCTTGGCTCTTTTAAGCAACTTTTCAATTATGTGATGCTGTTGGATGTGATGCAAAAGCTAAATTACACAAACAGTGACTTTTCATGGACAGGCCACCTGTGGTAACAAGGCAGTGAAGATGTAGCAGAAGAGACCTGAAAGCACATTTAAAATCATTGTACACAATCCAGGTGCTCTCAAAAGGTTTGTATAGCCCCTATTGCTGCCTCTTCTATAGTTGCCAAACACAGCACAGCAGGCAATCTCAGTCAAAAAAGCAAAGATTGTGGTAGACTGGATGACAAATAAGAAGTCAGAAAGATACAGAGAAATGACAACACAATACCCAAATGCAGGGATGCAGAAAAACATTACAGCAAGATTGAAAACGGATGCTTGCTAGCTGTGATGAGAAGAATAAATGAGGTAGCAATCACATATTATTATACAAAGAAATAGGTTAAAAAAAAAGATCAGGAGCTCCTGGTTTTCACATTCATAATATAAAAACTCCTTCTAATGAAATTTAAAAATTTAATTAAAAATAAAAACTGTGCATAAAATGGTTAAATACGGAAAATCGTTCCTGTGACAAGTCAAATTGCCAAAAGTGAGAAAGTTTGCAAGGATACCAGAAGTATTCACTCTACTTAGTCTGAAAGTTAAAATATCAGAAATAAACGTTTATTGGCAGAAGTTTGTCTGAAACTCTTAAAAGTTACACTGACTGCTGAGAGTTATACTGACTTCTTCAGGAACAATCTCATGTTGGATACTGCTGGTATTGGGACTCTGGACTAGAAGGGTCTAGGTGAGATGAATCAATCTCATAAATACTACATTTCTGTGCTTGAGAGGTAGGTACTATCTCATAGAGACAAAATGCATTTTGACTGAGGCGAGAAATGCTTAGGGTATTGATTTAGAGCTTTCTATCTTTCTTAAGAGTGAACAGTTTCTACTGAGGCTGAAAATTTTTCACTCCCTAATATTTATATATTTGGGTAGCAGTGCTCTTATTTCCTTTAAAAGAAGAAAATATAGATTCATCATCCTGTTGGGAGTGTAGAGGTGGAAAAAAAAAGGTCACCAACTGAGCATGTTGATTTAACTGGCCAGGGTCTGAAGTGCGAATACAGTTTTAGTTTCTTGCAACTACTCATTGGTCAGCAATTTGACAAATTCTCCGCAGGTATTTTCTTCCTTTCCACAGCTGAGAAAAATTCTACCATCCAGAATCAAGTGCTAATATTCCTCAAAGGAAAAGGACAATAAAACCATTTCTAAAATTCCTTCCAAGATGCTATAATGTCTGCTTTTGCCGTTAGATTTTCACACATTTAACACTGAAGTCACTGAGAAAATGTTTGTCTATTGATGGTGCAAGTCTTCTGTTGAGCTTCTCATACGCTCTACTTTAGTTAAAAAATAAACAGAAGTACAGTAAGAGCAAATACAAAATTTGTGTAATTTGTAGCCCAAATCTTAGAAAGACAAATTATTTTGCTAATGACTTAATAATTAGCACTTTTCAAAAATTTCACTTTTATATTAAATTATCCATCCAATTAATATTTGTTTTCTACTAAAGCATTGTTGAAATAGAACACTGGATGAAGCATTTGCATGGGGAATGCATATGGAATCTATGTGTACATGGCATTGGAATCAGGAATACTGATGTTTTGCAAAGAGTTGATAGAAGTGGAACATTTGCAAGAGCTGCTTCTCAACAATGATGCAATCAAGAATGTACCAGTTTCTCCAGGGTGTTAAGTTGATAAACATTTGCCTGATAGACATCTCTATTTTTGTTTCTCTGATTCATGCAAACAACATGATAAGGGAGACTAAAGGTAAAATTTACTGCTATTTATCTTCTAGTACAAAAATCCGATGTCCCCTTATTTTGCTTAAGAATATTCTTTGTTGAAATTTCTGCGTATATGTTAAATTAGCTTAAACACTTTAACATGAAAAATAGGGGTTATTACACAGCACCACTGCATTCTGGCATTCCATTTCAATATAAAATGAACATAATGATAGCAATTTTTGGCTTTGCTATTTTACAGTAATGGAGGACTGCATCTTTTGTAAAAACAACTCAGATGTTCATTTTCTCCCTTTTTTTTAAGGGGCAAATTCTTGTTAAATTTACCTCTAGAAATAAAATTATGTGATTTAAAGCAATGTAAGTAACTGGTCTGTTGTATTTACTTTTCTATTGAATATGATGCCATTAACACTGAAAGAAAAACAAATGCTGTATATTTGGAGAGAGAAAACAGATCAGTAAATAGTATTCTTACCAAAGGTCTGAGCTCTGGATGGGTCAGAATATATCCATTGTTTGTGATTGCAAAAGCATATCCATGAATACCTAGCTATAAGAGTTAATGCAAAAGAAACATTAATTAGCATGGTCACCAGAAATTTCTTTAACAAAAACAGGCAGGGCTTAAAGTTGACATTCATAACACCTCTCCACATTTCATTATAACATATGCAAAGCTCTGATCCTTGACATTCTGTGAAAATGAGAAGCTGTCACCATGATGGATTCAGCATATAGCCCAATTTAAAAATGGAGTAGACACTAGTCTCTCTAGGGCACTTATTTCTGTTTTCATGCTTTAGAGTGAATTAAATACACACATACATAAGACACTGGAACAACGTGGTATAGACCACACCATGTGCCAACACAAAGGGATACTGGAATTTAGTAAATTTACACATAGCCAGGAGTGGCTCAGTTTAGCTTACCTCAGTTGTTGCAGTAATGTTGTAAAAAGAATTATTTAAATCAATGGCATTGATTGTATAGTTACAGTGAGCAAACACCGGCCTGTCACATGTAATATTTACATCTACCAGCTGTAAAGATATCCTACCTCATTGTTTATTCAAGTTCAGAAGGCAGCCTATTTCTATTAAAGAAACTCATGTAGTTTACATATTTGTACTAAGTGTGACTATAGTAGATCATTTCAGAACTTTATGAGGCCCACTGGTAAAGGTAATAAAATTTAGCACTGGACTTATTTAAATAATAATACTAGTCTTTATCAATATGGCTGTTATACAGTTGATTGCACTCACTGAATGCAATAAATGTACCTTCAAATCATTCAAATCATGTGGGGATACAAACACTCCTTAGCATAAACTTCCTACTAACATAGACTCTTTCTGTGGCTTTGGTAGGTAATTTTACCATGTAAAGAGTATGTATCACATTAGTTTTTCACCCTTTTTAAAATTCTGAAGTAACATAATGTAACGTTGTATGTATCTTTAAGCATCTTGATGCATTGGGGTATTAAAAAAAAAACCAACAAGCAAACAAAAAGCCAAAACCAAACCTCCAAATAATTTTGCTTTGGCAATTGCTTTACATTTCACACTACCAATAAACTTTTTATTTTACTTCAGTACATTCATAAATGCTTTGCTGAAGGGGTCCTTAGGATTTGTCTGGCATAGAGCAATGTGAGCAAGTTTGACAAATCAGAGTAATTTCTAAAACACAACTAGGACAGCAAATACGTTGGCTTTTGTAATTTTCTGGAAATATAAACCAGAGTATGATATTATGGCAAGGTCATAGAGAAAACATACCAGGTAGATTTATAATGCCCTATCACTTTGTAAATGATTGTATACAGTCAACTGTATCTGCCATATAGAAGACTGTTTCATAAATTAGCTGTTTTCCTAAAGCAATAAACTTGAATGAAAGTAATACAATGTGATATGTTCTTGGCATCACTTAATAAGGGAAGGATAACCAAAATAATAACAGGGGACATATTTTACCTATTATAGTATGACATGTGAACTAGCTGTTGGCTAAATATCAGATCTCAAGTATAATTGTCTGTGTTGATAACTGCAGAATGACATCCAAGCAATGGAAGTCAGGTAAGGAAACATATGTGGGTGGTATGCTTCGCATGAAAAAAATATTTGCCTATTGGAAACATACCCTGGATTCCAAGGGTAGAATTTTATTACAGGTTGTGCAATTCTTGAAACTGTACACTCTCTGCACTTAAAATGTTTGGTTTGAGAGACAGTGCAAATCACAGCAGTATTGCCATTTTAAACTTTGAACTCTGTCTAAATACAGATCCAGAAACAAAAAAATTTTTCTAACTGCTGTAAAATGCCACATGAAAATTGAGCATTATTAAATCCAACCCCACCTTATTCAAGAGAAACTGCCACTGACATCTGGGGAAGTTTAGTCTAGATAAAGACTGCTGAAAATAGCTCATTGTTATTATTCATCTTCCTTGGCATAAAATCCACCTCATCCAAGCTGAGAGAATTCCAGGTCAGCAGAATACTATTTCCAACCAATCATTTTATATCCCTGTGTGAATTTTATTTCACATGCTGCCTCTACAGGAATGGGTCCCAGGGGTGATTATGCTCTTGCAATTGCATGGTCTCTTTACTGTTCAGAAATGTTTACGATATGTGAGACTGGAAGTTATAACTCAAGTGATTTCACTAACCTAAGTGTATTGCATGATATTGGTGTCTCCTGTAATAATCTTCTCTTGCATTACATCCTGTAATATAAAATGTACCTTCAAATAAAAAGTCTAAGATTCAGAAAGTGAGTCATATATTGCTTCCACAGAAAACAGTGTCTAAAAAAATATAATACCATATAACAAAAGTAGAAATTTTAATTTTCTGCCTATCTTCTCTTTTTCTAAATCACTTTAACTCTGCTACAGTATCTGTTAGCCAGGCCCCACACTCTCTCTAGGTTCTTGCATTCAGTATATGCCCAGATCTTACTGAAGAGTTTTTAATAACACCATTGTGATACGGTCTTTTCTATTCACCCATGCACAGCCAGGCTTCCACTTGTGCAATTCCTAGAACATAAAACTTGGTCTGCCCATAGGTCCATAGAAGATGGCTTCAGAGATTGTTTCCTCTGCTCCAAATTTTGTATAGGAGCAAATTTTGCTTCTTTCTCTTCTACCTTATACTGAGGTTGCATTTCTGCATACACAAAAACATAATATGATTTGTGGTTAATTAAATTGGGTGGTTACTGTGCTGAGACTGTTCTTCGTTACTTATCCTGACCAGTAAGTGACTTTGTTCACAACATTCTAGTACCAATTTGTCGTCATCTGCTGCCTCTTCCTATACTCTTCAAACATTTTCCATGTGGGGTGGTCTTTCTGTTCTGTATCTGAACAGCACCTAGCCTAGTTTTTCCCAGGTCCGAGAAAATTACCCCAATAAAAGTTATTGCCAGTATCTTATGCAATATTTTTATCAAGTCCTCATTTAATTTAAACACTTCACCTACTGCATATTGATCTACCAAATAATTTTCTAAATGCTGATGTGTTCATATTAGAATTAAAATCAATAGGAAGATTTCCTCATAACTACAGAACAATACAGAATAATCTACAGAAACAAAGGAATATGCAAAGGCACTTACAAGTTAGCTTATTCCTCCACCTTCTCATAAATCAGTAAATGAAAGGAAGGCAGCCAATTAAGAGGGAGGTATGATAAGCAGATTTCTGCTCAGTGCAGGTACATATCAATATTTAGTCATTCCAGTTGCTGACCTCTTTAATAAAGGCTGTGTACAGTATAGCATTATGTGTTCATTTGTCCTGAAAAAAGATTCTGCAAGAACTAACTGGAAAACATTAGTTTAATTTTCCTTTCTGAATAAACAAAGTAACTCTAGTGCACAATAGTAAAGATTTTCAGACATAAAGAAGTAGTGAAATGCTAATGTGTTGCATTTAAAGGAAAAGTAATTAAATCTTTGCATTTGCCTGAAGCTGACTTTTACTGAGTTACAAACACTTCATGATAGAAGACATGCACATTTTGCAAACTTTTATGATAATTATTTTTTATAGAATTTCCTGGTGGAGTTGTCTGACTTTGGAAAAATAAGAGAGAAACATCTAGTAGGAGAAAAGAAACCACTAGTGTGATTAGGTAGGAATTAAAAGTCTCACATTCAGGCTACACTTTTCATACAGTTTTCACTAAAGTTATGCAAATTTTATTAATGAACTTGTTTTTTCATGTAGTTCTATCATTTCACTGATTTTATTACAGTAAATATTTATACTAGCTTCTAGAGCACTCTGTGATCAGTAAAAATGTGTAGGTCAAGCACATTATGTATTTTGACACCAAGGATTGCATTTGATCTCAGGACCAACAGCAGTTAGCCATAACACAATACAGAGCTAAGTTTTCTGACAAAAATGAGTGAAATAATGTAGCTACATTAGTATAAACAATATCAACATGCTGCATAAATTATATCATATTATATCAAGTGTAAAGGAAATAGTATCATTTGTGTACTACCTTGTATTTTGGAATAGTTTTTAAAAGCTCTTTAACTGGAACATCTGTGCCAACAACTCCCAGAAGAATTCCTTTAGATCTCTGAAAAGAACAGTAAAAGATACAGTTAGAATCATGATGATAATGAACATTCTCATCACTCATTTCACATTGCAGCTACTCTGAAGAAGTGAACAGATAACACACTAATTATTTTGAAAGTGAGGGAAGCTGAGGTTGGTATCTCTGATCAGACTCATCTGATCAAACAGACATTTCATCAATAATATTGCTTCATTCTACTTTATCTGTGATTCCCACAGAAAAGGCATACACACTTCAGATAGATGAGTGTTTCAACAGAAAAATTCCTCATGCAAAACAGTTTTTAAATTAAAAAATCCTGTTAAAGATGTTACTTCCTTCTTTCCCAATTTCTCCTGCCATTTGATTAACATAAAAAGAAAGATTAATGATTGAAGGAAAGTAATGTAATTTTAATAAGCTGTTAAATTAGTAAAGATAAACAAATACCTACATAGTACACATCATTAATTACATTTTGAGTCCATGATATAGGAGGACACCATTACAAAAAAAGTAATGTAGATTACCTTCTGTAAAAATTTTATATAGAAATAAGAAACCCTAAGGCTTAATATCACCCGAGATTTTTCTCTTAGATGAGATACCATTATGGAACTACAGTTTCTTGAGTATAAGTACATATTTGAAGCTATTTGTCCACATATTTATGCTAACAAAAGGATAGTAACTTTAGACAAAAAGGAAAATTTTAGTCTAAAATTCTGTTAGGTCTCTGAAGGAACTACACTGTCATTGCCCCATTATCACATGACAGAAATATTTTGAGTACTTACAGTCTCATTTTGCTTACTAAATACTGGCATGGCAACAGTTGTCATCAAGACCAATCCCTGATCATCAGCAAGCTATATTTAAAAAAGAAATATTATCTCTGAGAACTAAGGAACAGTTACAGACACAATTTTCAGTTACATTCTCTTAGTTTTCAGCGAGATAAGGCAATTTATCTACATGACTTTCATGTAGTTAGACTCACAGTCAGTACAGCACTGCCCAGCCTCAACCACATCTCAACTACACCAGCTCTGCCCACCCACCAGCTACATCAGCAGGAAAGATGCCTCATCTTCACTTCTGCTGCAGTCTCTCATGAGAGATATGAAGAGGCTGAAATGCAGATTGTAGAAGCAGCATGTGCAGCAGCAAAGCAGCTGGAGCTCTGTTCTACATCTTTCCCAGCATTAGCTCTGCCAACATTGCCTCAGGCTGTTTTCTCCCAGCAAGGAACACGAGGTCATGAGTTGTATGCACTTTGTTTATGGTCCAGTCTCAGAATGCATCAGTTAGCACAGTGGCAGAGAGGATGACAGCCAGTTAGTATCCCAGGAGCATCTCTGCTCCATCCAGTTTCAGTCTGCTGGACAAAGAGGTGGCACGAAGCATTAGCTGATTCCGCACATCAGGTTTCAACATATCTCTTCAATTTAGGGAGCAAACAGACCTCCTGACCTCTGTTCCACTCAAGGGAAACATGTAGAATGCTTAGAGAGTGACATTGCTCCAACTATTCTCTTTTAAAGCCACCTGACCAGACTACATCATTGCCAGAAGGCAAAGTCTAACTGATGCTCAAGACAAGCCCTGCGCTGTATGTCTGTAGATCTTCACTGCTTACAACAACTCCAGGAGGAAATTTAGAGTTACTGTTTCCACCCCTGTAATTTTGGAGAGTGGTAAAAGTTCAAAAGGATTACCCAATATTTTAAAATATTAAAATATTTATAACTGGATTAACATCTGGTTATAATCACATCTAGAGACTTTGGAGAATACAAATGAAGTCTGCTTTGCTGCATTTCTCTGTACAGCTAAATGGACAAGGCAAAAGAGAATCCTCCAGGGAAATATTGCAGGTGACAGTAATTTCAATTACAACAGCAATGTTCTCCCACTATCCCTACATCAGTAGCACATTTTCTGTACTTGGGCATTATTTACAATCCGGGGTTTTTTTAATTGCAGAAATTCTGATCTTTTCTTAGCAACAGCTATCAGTTCCCAAATTTTCAGAACAAAAGTCAAATACTATAATCAAGATAATCTATGAAGAATGGTTCACATTAAGAAATCAAACAAACAAGATCTAAACCATTACATGTCTTGCAGCTTCTGGTCTGCTTCAGGAAGTTTTCAGTTCCCCAAACAAATGTATTTACTGACACATGGCACTATCACATGATGAAGAGGAATGTTTGCAGACATCAGACAGGAACAGAAATGGAATTTGGGATCAAGAAGGTTTATTTCTGATAAGGAATCAATAGGAACATGAGGTGGAACAAACTTATGATTGAGTCCATTTCCCTTTTTAAAAAGGAAAAATCTCCAGCACTGGAGATTAAATAAAACAACTGGCACGATAAACAAACTGAAAACCATGAGGAAAAACACTGGAAGTTCAGGAGTTGCATTTGAAGGACAAACAGAGCTGAACCAGGAAAAGAATTCACTCTCCTTGGCCAGATTACTACAGTCAAGCAAACTGACATGACTCATATAGAGAAGAGCCTTTTGAGGTATAATAGTCTATAGTCCCAAATAAAATTACACCAGGAAGTGAAAAAGCATTTTGCTGATTATGGGGTGACATCTTGGAGCATTTAGAGATTTTATGATTGCCCAGGGTTGTTCTCTGACATTATGTATTTGTCAAGTATCAGTATAGTATTATTTTACAAGTTCATTCACTCTCAAGAGATTACTAGAAATAATTTATTAGATAGGATGTCGGCCAGACAAAGAATTGTCAATAAAATTTTAAGGTGTTTGAAATTCTTTAAATAGAAGAAAAAATTCTGAGGGAACAGGTCATTGGCTCCCAAAAGTAAATATGGAAGCAGGCATAGTATGGCTGCCCTGTAATTATAATATCTTACAGTTCAGCCTGTTTGATTGTTTGTTTGGTATGGATATTATTTGTCATATTGTTCCATGGAGTCACCAATTCAAGAAGCAGTATTTGTGTCACAAAGAATGTTAGGACTGTGAGGAATTAGTTGTTGAGTAACACAGATTTATTCCCTGGGCAATGACATTTTTTCAGAAGTACTTTGAAATAGTAGAATGCTAGCCACCGGGTATTTCTGCAAAGACAATTCAGGCAAGAACGTATTAATAAATTGAAAAGGAAGCCATGATCTAGGCATTTTGCATTGATGCTTTCTAAGTCTGACAATTTCTAACATAGAGCAAAGCTATGTATTAGCTCACGGAAATTTTTGAAAAATGTAGTAATTCTGAGGGGAAAAAATAATATGTTCACTAATCACTCATAAAAATTCAGTTAATACTAGTAAGATTCAGAACAAACGCGTATCACCAATATCCTCTGAAGTGGCTAGGTTTTTTTTTTATTCAGAATGACGAAATATGAAATTATCAAGTCTCTGAATTACTGTACTAAATTTAAAAATTTAGGTCATTGTACAATTACTATTCAACCCTTCTTCAATTGTTTGTTTTCAGTTGTCATAGTCCTTATGAATCTCAAACTCATCAACTGGACATCACAAAGTCATTGTGTCAGAAAGTAATTATGTAGGCATGTAAAAAAGTGTAGACAAACATTTCCTATGGGAAACATCCTGAAGATTGTTGCATTTGAGGGTTTTTTTAATAAGCACATAAAGCTTGTTTCTAAGTGGGCAACAAATTACTTGGTTAATCAGGGGTTTGGAGTTTTTTTATATTATTAGCAATCTTCTTGCAGAGTAAGTCATCTTCAAGATGAACAATAGAGGATTCTGACTGCACAGCAACAAGAGCCTGTATCCCTGAAGATTTTCCTTATAGGTACCCCTTCCCTACAGAACAGAAAATTTGTGTTTTTATCCAAAAGCGAAATTGGCATGTTTACATAAGCCTTACACATTTCAAACCAAAACTTTGACTTTACCTCATCACAGGAATTCTGCAAATATTTTTTATTTAAGAAACTCTTTATCCATACAAATATTGGAATGCTTTAATTTGCAAGCATGGGATGTAATATTGAGTAGACAGCTGCTTCATAAAATTAAGTGGTCACTGTTTAGGAAATAGAAAACAAAACCTAACATCTAGTTCAGTTTCTTCTGCTCCAATGCAGCTAAATTGTACTCCAACTGATTTTTTCAATTAAAGACTGTAGATGATATGAACTGTAATCACCATCCTCCTTAATGAATTGGAAGGGTACTTTCATGAGAGGATACACAGATTGTCTGTGTCATACATGAAGGGATCCTTTCATCATAAACACAATCACTCTGTGCTTTCTCTGAATTCAGTTCTCTCAAAACTCCACAGCCTTCACTGTTCCACTAATCCATTGATCATTATTGCTCTATTTCCTCAGACAGGGTAGGACAAGTGAATGTGGCCGGACATCAACAACCTCCTTCCAGGGGTTTCTACTACACTAGCTATCTGATAATAAATTCTGCACAGTAATGTGAATGTAATGTGAAGGCCCATTACAGTACATCCTGTGGCCAAGGCACATTATACTGGAATCCCTGAGCCCAGTCATACCATGTCTACAAAAGCAGAGTTCCTTCAAAGTAACAAATTTTTTCACATTGAAATTTCTTCTCTGAAAACCAAAAAATCCTCTTCCCTATGCTGAATGAGCATCCTTTATCAGTACAATTTAATTTTCGCACTGCCACAGCTGCTGTTCTCTCAGTAATTTTAAAAGGTCTTTGATTTTTTACCTTTCTGTCAAGCTGCGAATTTCTGATTTAACTCTACATTTGAACACACTACAAACTTAATCTTCTGCTAAGAATATAAATTCACAATAACATAATTCCCTCAAGTGTTTATTAATAAACCAAAAGCAATAAAACAAGCCTGAGCATAGCTTCCACTCAAAATAGTCATCAATTGTTTTTATTCTTGTCCTTAGCAGAAGGTATTTTCATGGCTTTCACATGATGATCAAAACTAGTGTAAACTCTTCTGTCAGGTGATTCTGCAAACATTTAAGCAAAACTCTGACTCCATTTAAGCAGAACCATCACTGGAAGAAAAGTACAAGGCAACTGTAGCCTCAAAGAGCTAAGAAATGCCAGTGATTTGTCAGAGTTTGACTAGACAACAGACCTACAAAAATATTAAATTGGTGCAAAAAGACTTCATGAGAATTTTTTTCAGTGAAATATTATATGTACATGGATTCATGTGTATGGGTATATATGCTTATGGGAGACTACTGGACTGCACAGCCTCTTCGTTTTCCTCCAAGTCTGGAAAGACATCCTCACATAAAACACAAGAGCTTTAACTGTTACTATTCCTTGACTTTCTAAATACAAGATTACATTGGTAAAATACATATATTTCAAAGCATAATTTCAGTTCATTTGATGTTTAAATTAATTATGCTATGGAATATTAATTTTTCAACATGTTCATCTAACAGGATTGCAGAAAAGTAAGTCTTTGCAGTTTTTCCAACTTGTACAAGCATGTTTTGTCTAAGAATTGCTAGGCTACTTTGCATGACATTGACAAAAAAAAACAAAACTAGGCCTCTAAAGAAAAACACAGCTTTCAGCTAGATCCAAGAATTTTGTAAGTCACCATCTACAGTCTCAAATGACAAATACAAGAGACGGCATTAGTGGTTTTTCCATTAAAAAGATCTAGTGCTAGCAGTTTTAGACAGGAACCTGAGCAGGGAGGGTGGGCACCAAGTTTGATACAATGCCTAGCAAACAGGAGGAAGCCTTTAAAAATCATCTCAAGAATGAGGAAGAATGTTCTCCAAGGCTGAATGGTTTGGCAAAACTTCCTTTCTGAGAAAGTCGTGATTCGTAATGCCTAGGAGTAATAGTTTTTATAATTGGAGAAAAACTTCTCTAATTTAGAAACAGATTCAACTGCTACAGTTTCTCTTGATGTACAATGTTACCCTCCTCAGAACAACTCCAAATAAGTCTACAGAAATAAACAAACACACATTCATTTACATCTCACACAATGCAAATAAACCAAAGAGAGCCTACCACTAACATCTGTCTCCCAGTACAAAAACCAAGGCAGGCATCAGAATTACTTCAGGGCCACTTATATAGGAAAGAATATCCATATCGTTAAGGCATTTAGGGAAATCTGAGGAGGATTCCTGAAACATTTTCTTTAAGCATGCATTGTCAAGGGACTTACAGTATGCTGACCATAATTTCTGACACAGTTACTAGTGCCCATATCCATTACTGTTAATACAATGTCATTCCATGAAAACTATATTTAAAACTGCAATTTACACGAGTAAAATTTCAATACGGTTTCCTGAAAGCATCACTCATCTCTATATACATTACAGAACTGAAAGATAGTAGCTTCTTGTCAGCAGAAAGAAGATCCAAATGAAAGCTAAATTAGAGTTAAAATGTTTTCTTGATGATTGCTTTCTGTTTCATTAGATTCAATTTATCTCCTATTATTCTACAGAAATGCTAAAATCCCTAGTCATGCACTTCAATGAAATAGCAGATTCGCTAATTTTCTATTTTCTATTCCCAGTGACAGTTAATTCAGCACTTCAAAGTATAAGAAGGTAAATGATGCAGGGAATGAAAAATGATGCTCCCAAATGGCTGAAAGATGATAGCATCAAGATGAAAGGAGGGCAAAGCTCTACTTACAGAAGTAAAGGGATAACACAGAAAGAGAGAAAAAAGCTGTCAGGAACTTTTGGGCAACAAATATCATCAAAACATTTCTGTATGGAGGAGATGTGGACTCCATTCATGAGAGAACCATTAAAAAGAACTTTCCTAAGCGTTAATAAACATGACTTCTGATTTGTATGTCTAATTTATTCACTTCTACCTCTTCACACAAGCTGAGTAGAACAAAACATCACAGCAGCAGTAGGACAACAGATTTTTGAGTCCTGCTGTGTTTGTTCAAGAAAGCAGCAAGTAAAGCTTTCCTGCTAGGAAACAAAACACCTTTGTGGGCTATTAGGGAAAAATACCTTTTTCTCATCAATGAATTCAAAAGCTGCTTTTCAAACTGTTACAAAAATAAGGGTTATTTTGTAAGCCAAACCAAAAAAAGCCTGAAAATTAGTACATTAGTACACAGCCCTCTGAGTTTGTTACCTGAAAACATGCAGAAAAGCAACATAAAGGACACACAAAATTTATATTAATTTCTTCCATTTGTTTGGATAGGGGCCCTTACTTTTAGATACATTCAAACTTCTTAGAGTTATTTTCTTCTGAAAGCAAAAGAACCACACTAAATCTGCACTTCTATCACCTCAAAATATGTTTGGGCTGGGTTTTTTGTCTTGTGGTATTTTCTATTTTAAGTATAGGATATATCAAGTTCAAACACTTCTGAATTTGTAAGAATTTGATTTAGAGTAGATTTAGTTTTAATTGTTATTCAGCATCCATAGGCATTTGAGATCCTACAGATCTTGAAAATCAATGGCTAATCACCATAGGAGATGGATTAAACTCTGAGAAGACTGTAGCGACGGTGCTTCATATAAAAGACATGACACATTTAATTCAGATGACCAAGTATTTATAACTGATATAAAACAGTGAAGGTAAACTTGGAATGCCACATCTTTCTTTCAGATAACTCGAAGATTAAAGACAACATGTTTAGAGAGACATGACTGTTTGAAATGTTTATAAAGAAAATATTTGCAAGATGATACATAGATTCCAACAAAAATACAGAGAAGTTCAGACACCATATGGCAAAACACATCCAGCAGTGACTAAGTCATTCATAATGACATGCATCAGCCATATATGCTGTTCTCCTTCACTTTGCAGAGTGCCATAGATTCTCATGTTTTGCTCGTAAGTGATTAGCCATGCTTATGAAAAGCCTTATTTTTGGGAGGAAGCCATAAAAAGATATTGTGGTTTACTTTTATCTGTCCTCTCCCCCTATCCGATCCCTTCCTTCCTACCCCTCTCCTTCCCTCTACATCAAGTAGTAGTCAAGTAGACAGTATACCATTATACATGCACATACAAAATATGTGGCTTTAGCTCTGTGTTAGTTTGATCAAGGGGTAAACACACTGAAAACTACCATTCTTGACCTTCCGTGAAAACTATATGTTATATGCTTTTCAAGTAACCTCAACTTGAGTAATTTGTAGCAGAATTATTCAATAGCTCAGAATTATGGACATCAGAACATACAGTACAGCAGCACATGACACGACCTGATAAACAGCCTCAATGCTTATAACTTACTGAACCATGATTTTATAACCCCACTTTGCCTCTTCTTTCTGCAAACTGTTAAGAGAAAGCATTTGGCATAAACTTTTAGACAAGAAAGTAAACACAGAAAAGCCAATTTGTCAATTAAGAAGCCAGTCTTTTGAAGCTACTTTTCCAGGAAGCTGAAAATAAAAGATTTCTTTAACCCTCTATCTACAGAACAAAGAAAGCAACAATGTTTGTTACCATACCCCATTAGGTACACCCTGCAACTATCAAAAGACAAGAAGAAACTCTGGAGATACAGAGAGATATTACCTGCAGATTTTGAATACAGTTTTCTGAGCACCATGAACAAGGAAAGTTCAGATATACACAGCATCATGACTTGGATCAGCAAGTATTGTTATTTTCCAGTATATTTCATTAATTTTATTACTTTTCATCACAAACCAGTATCTAGATTTTCTATTTTCTGGAATATAGAAGCTTGAATGTGTGAAATATGCAAGGATGATGCAACAGGTATCAAGACATCATTTGAGTTTGCTGCAATCTTTGTGCTATCATGATGTGCAGTGGGGATTCTGGTACCATATCATATTGATGCAGAAATTGTTTAAAGGCAAGACCACATTACATAAAAACTATATGAACCTATCAAAGAAGTCAAATGTTGTGTGTATTGAAAGGTGTGTTGATAGATACAGTGGGGAGCAGTGATTTCTTCAGTCTCTACACTACAGAGAAAATGATTCTGGCATGTTTCATATGGAGTAATTTGGGGTTTTTTCAACTCTCACTATTCAAAATTGTTGATAAAACAATTTCCCTGTTGTCTTAAAATTGTAGGGTACTATATGCTTTATCATTTAAAAATACTTCCTATGTTTGAAGTGCTGTTCTCAGCAAGCTAGCCTTGATATCAGCTACCCTCAACACCAGAGCAACCAGTGGCCTGTTCCACTCCTCACCACTGTACTATTTCCACAACACCATAGAAACATGAAAGACTGGTGACTACTTTGATTGACTAAGATTTGATTAAAATCTTTTACCTTTTGAGCCTGAGGGAGCTGGAAAACAACAAAACAGAACAAGCAATCATTATACATTAAATAGCTGCTTTAGCTGTTGTTTTCACAAAATCACAAACATAATGTAAAAACAAGTATAAAGTAACTAGGGTTATATTGTCAAATGCTTTGACTTACTGAGAGCTTATGAACTTAGATTATTATTTGACAGCTTCTCTAGTAAGTATCACGAAAGCACCATGCAACTTGTTAAACAGAACAACACTAAAAGAGGTACAGATTTCTCATCAGATATGGTATCACACTTGAACCCTGAAGTGGTTCTATCTTTCTGCACACAAATGCAATTCAACATAAACACAATTTTAGTTTTAAAACCAGCTACTCTTGGTTTGATCTAAACCCACGCTTATGAGTGAAACTGACATTAAGAAAGAGAAGGAAGGAAAAACAATGGCAACAGAAAGTTATGGACACCTTATGCAAATGAATTGGTATATATGCATAATAGACAATAATGTATGCATAGAACAATACATTTCTGTACCATAACACAAGTATGACTCTGTACATATATGCAAATAAAAACTAAGAGTTTATGCATATATAACACACAAATGTTCTTAGACAAGTTTAGTCATACCTGGTTGTAAGTACAGTATTTATGGTACACAACAACACATGTATAAAAGCCAGAGAAAGGAGGCAATAGACTCCATTACATGTAAAATATCTTCTTTATCAAGAGGTAAAAAACAGGTTCTGTTTTCACTTTAGGAAAAAGAAAACCCATTGTAGGTAATGGAGAATAACTCAGAAAAATAAACTATTACAGGAATAATAGAGTTTTTTCTTTTTCTGAATTCTCCTTACATTCATACTCATAAAAAAACTGACCACACAGCAATTTAGCCATGTGCCAAATCCACATTCTCAGAAAATTTTTCAATATAAATTGCATTTTTACAGGCATCAGCTGTACATAGAAACAGTGAGGTGAATCAATACCAAATGCAAAAAGACTATCAATATTTCCAGTGAGTTCTGACTCAACTTCTGAACTAAAATAAACAGAAAAAAACCAGCTCCCATATAGTACCCTGCTAAAACCTAATGTCCACATTAGCATATATCATGAATGAAAGTGTCATATGATCTCTTTTTCAAGAATATTGAAAGCAACCAGCCATGGTTTCTCTTTTCACAAAATAAATTGCAATAAATTTTATCTAAGAGACAATTGATGCAAGTAAAATTCTTTAATCCTAAAATTTAAATGATCCAAGAGCAAAATACAAGCAATGGTCACATTGAAGTATCATCTATTTATATTTCTTCAAAAGCCTATTTTGAAACCAATTTATTCTATAGAATTATAATAGTTTCTGCAGAAATTGTTGGTGCCTGATGAAGCATATGAGCTATATCCTGTGTAAGAGCTTAAACCATTACTTAGAGCAGTTTAAAGTCTTTCTGAATGTTTATCTACTTATTAGCTTTTGACTCTGCTAAGTAGAGAGATATAATGTGAACTTTTTTTTACTATTGTGATACTGCAACTGGATTTCTTTGTAAGACATAGCTGTGTTCTTTTTTGGAGGGAGTAGTTATTGGGTGGGGGGCTTTTTAATGCCACCTTCTTGCTAAATACATGGAAAAATTACAGGCATCCTTTCACAGTATTTATTCCACATATGGAATAAATACTGAAGAATTCTACAATTTGCACAAGCCAAACTCATAGCAAACTCATATGAGGTCATAATGACCTAATTTGTATGCCATATTCTACAAAAGATTACTCCAATTATGGGGATCCAAGGCAACATACAAAATGTTAGGTACCTAAGTATTATAGAAATACTTATTTCCAGACAACATTCAAACTAAAAACTTATAGTGAGAGGTTCAATGAAGATGAGGACAATAGGGGGAGGGAGTGGGGAGAACACTGAGCACCTGAAAAAAAACCCATCAAAATCCAAACCAAAAGGCATTCCTCTGACTAGTATACAAACAATGTTCTATTTGTACTTTAAAATTTAGTTGAATCCTCATACAAATATTAGTACTCTGGGGTGTAAACTTTACTGTTTGTTTTCAGAACTTGTGTCTACAACTAAGTTGAGTCCACTTCCTTTCAGATACATATGATTTGGTTAACTATTGCCACTTGAGTGGATTAAAGCCAGATGGAATGCAAGTAAGGATTTCCTATTAATAATTACCATGCAAACTAGATACGACCCATTTTTCTATACCTAACTTCTGCATGTGAAACTATCCCTATTACTTTTACTGAGATTGTTTCCAAGAACACAGTAATAGGAGGTCACAAATCAGTTTTATATTATCTGTTGCTGAATTTAGTTTGTCAGTCTCAATTACAGCCTTACAAAAAATCTGGACTGTTAGAGTATTTCCATGCTCTGTAGTCAGAGCTTGATTAGGAACAATAGGGTTGGCAGATGATATTTATATTCCATTTTGGACTTTCCTGGACTGTAATTCTTGTCACTTTTCACCTAAGTTTCCGTATTTGGATTTGCAGTCTTTTCCTTTAAAAAAAAAAAAAAAAAAGCCTGCCTTTGTTATGGCCAGACAAATCTTCATCCTGTTGCTGATTTGAAACTTGGCTGTTACAAAGTCCTATATGTCAGCAATTCAGTTTAAGAATTCCTTTGAAATAAACTATGGAGGTTTGCCTGACATTACCCCTTCTGGGAGGCCATAGGAAACAAATAATTTTCCTAAGAATAACAGTAATAGTCCCCTGGTCTGACCCTTTATTGCACAGCCTAAAAACTCCCCGTCTCTGTGCAAAACCCAGTGGGTACCTCTGACTCCCGTGGTTTGCTTTATATGCTGCCAAGAGGAAGTTTTGCAGTAAACTACGTGATCTTTCTCCAGCTCTCAAAAAGAACTGCAGGTCTTTCAATGCTAGCTGCACCTAAGGTAAGCCATGGCATTTTTATTCAGCTCCAACCATACAAAATTACTTCCCATTCCTATTTATTTTTCACTAATGTCTCTTCCTGACTCTGGTGATTGTTTCTAAAGAAGATAGATAAGGCATCACTCTGCTTTTCTTGCTGCTCGTTTACCAGCTGGAGAATATATATTGTGTTTAAACATCTGTGGCTGAGGTGCAGAGAAGCAGCCTGGCTGTTTGCTGTATCCTGGCTGTTGAAGGTTGGGTTAGGAGGAGCCCTCCAAGGAAAGCATACCTTCCTCCACCCAACTGCTTGGCCAGGTATGGCAAGGACAAGAGCCTGCCTATAAGCACAAGGGCAAACCCAAGAGTATTGGTGTGGAAAACTGGAACTGTGTAAATATGCTGCATCCTAAAAAACATTACTAGATTAAGGAACAAAGTTAGAGTACAAGGTCTTTAAGGATACACTAAAGAAAAGCAGGTGGAGGGGATGTTTTTTGACTCATAACCTATCTTACCCAGAAAACTCCAATTTTCTTTACTAAACAAATAGTTTTGGTCTAGTCTGTGTTATAAAAAAAAAACAAACCTTCATATAAGGCAACTCCCCTGAGGCTCACAGTATGCTTTCAGTAACATAGGTCAAGAATTTTACCTCAATATTCAAGTCAACTTGGTGTTGTGTGACACTACATAACACGGAATAAATAATTGTAGGAGGTTTTCCAATACTGTTATTGCACACACTTTCATACTTTCCACATTTGCAAATAATTTAGTATGGTTTTGAGCCCTTCACGGAATGATGTTTGGTATTACCAGAAAAAGAAAAATTATAGACACCACTAACATGGTAATACAAACAAAATCAGGCAAAGGAGTCCAATTCCAAGGCTGTCTTGGAAATCCATTTTCAGGAAAGGTGTGAAATATTGTGGCATGCATGTAGATTCTGCACCTAACAACACAGTAAAGAGGAAGATGTCACACAGATTGGTGAAATCTCTCAGAAAAGAATGAGACAAAAAAAGACTTGGACACTTAGTGTATACATGTGCCAGGTGCACTATAACATAGTGGCATCATATGATATAATTAAATGTAGGATTAGATGGTGGTTTATTTAAGTGTATAAAGGAAAAGTAGCATTTCATGCATCACAAGGCAGGCTTCCACAGTTCTTCCCAAAAATGGTAACAAATTGAGAGAATAGAAGGAACATTCAAACTACCATTTTTTAGCAGAAAATGTAAATATTCTGGTTTTAAATGTACTTACTCAGTTGTTATAATATACATGGTATATATATTTTTCGCAAGTTTTCTTTTGCAATCTATGCGCTCATTCTCTATTTCCTAGAACTTCACAGAGGCATTATAGATCACTACGTGCATACATGAAGGAAGAAGAAAAATGCGCTTCCTTCAGGGATATTATTGAGTTACTTTAAATATAAAACCAGTGGCATGAACCTGCACCTTAGTGGGCCAACATCTATAAGGAAAATGGACTTGATTTTTCAAGCAATTCAATACCAAATCCTTAATTCACATAAATTGCACCACCACATATTTTGCACTAACTATGGCATTTTAGTCAGGGATAAACTGTGCACTGCATATAAAGTACACTAGTCAGAGGAAATGGAAATGTTGCTATGGAGAAAAGAGCTATAAAATATAGATGAAAACCACAATTCAAGTTATCTCTAAAAAGAATCCTGAGAAGGGAAAGAAGAAAGAAGTTAGCTCCTGTGAAGTATGCAAAACAGAAAAAACAGGAGCCACATAGGTGTCAGACTCAAATTAAGAAACAACAGAGCACACTAAAAAATTCCATATACATTCAAAACAACTTGGTAATAAAATGGCTTCACCCTTTGAAGTTTTATACATTTTCCAAAATACGTAACTGTTTATTGATGTGAACAACTGAATAATCTCTAATATGCTGCCTAGTGATCTTTTTCAAATGAGAATAATTTTCACAAAAATTATTCCTTGGTATTAGTATTCAGTTTCTAATCCATATTTTCTTGTCACTAAATAAGCACTCACATTAAAAAAAGCTAGTTATGTAAAAGATAGCCTTTAAATGATGTGGCCCCGTAGGCTCTTCATGTTGTCACTTAGTATAAAGTCCTTTGGGATTTTAATAGTTTACCTAGAACTAGGCAAAATAAGCTAGTATTTAGGATGATTACATTTTCCTTCCTGAAAAGATAAAAAGACATGAGCTCAGGTAAAAAATGGTTCTTAAGAATTGCAGACAAAACAACTCAAAACCATTCTAAGCTTTCTCCTGCTGATAGCAATGCTGCTGAAGATCAGGTATTAACTGACCGAGAAGATTATCTTTCAACTAATCACTAAGGGAAATATCTGATCTGACAAAATAGAATGGTGTGGGCAAAGGATGAATGCCCTGCTGTGAAACAGCAAGAACATCACTTGGAAACATCCTACCATTCCTTGTAGATTTAAGAACATTTCTGAATAATTTCTCCAGAAGTTGCTAACTTTGAAGCAAATATCAGTCATAATGACTGTGATAAAAATTAACTTTAATGTGTATACTGCATTGTGTGACAGAGTTGTATTTGCCATCTCTGATTACATGGGAATGAAAGCACTAAATAGCTAACGATAGACAAAAAAGATAATATCCTTTTATTCTCTCTTCATTTCATTTTTGCACTGAATTCTGCCACTACTGCAAAGCTCAAATTGCACCAATAATTTAATAAATCTTTTTTATATTATCAGGTTTTAACTCCAGCAGTGCAGATAAAGTATATTTTATCTTCACTTCCCTTGTTCTTCTAGAAATTCAGAATGAGATCAAAGGATGGGATTATACGCAGTTTATTGCTTCCTTACATTATCATTTACTCTACAAAAATCCGTTATGTGAAAACTAAAGGCAAATACAGAGAGAAAAAGGTAATACATCTGACAAAACAGCCACAATTTCCTTATAATTAACTCAATTTCACTCAGGGTGGAAGCAGTAAGATCAAAGACAGACAGTCATTAGCTGTGAATGTTGTTTTCAGTAAGAATAGAAATATCCTCCTAAACACTGGATTCACCATAGCATATAGAGATCTAGAAACAAATTCTCCCTCTAACTAGTGACTTGTCAACTTCTGATTTTATTTCTGTGTCACAGCAAAACCAGAAAATTCCCTATGAAACAAACTGGAAATGAAAAGCATTTTCTGTCCTATCACCTAAAGGCATTGCACATCATTGGCAGGCTGCAGCTGGAAATGGTCCCAAGCTGCTCTATCTCTATAGTGCAGGTGTCTGCAGATGAGACCAATACCCTTTTGGCACGAATAAGCCTGTTAATCAAATTCAACAGCAGAGAAATTCTTGGTAATTCATATATAGTAACTAGTGGGGGAACATCCAGCAGGCAAAACATACAGAGATTTGGAATTATATTGATTCTTTTTCACATACATCCAATGAGCTTTCCAGTAAAAAGAAACTGCAAAGCAATCATGTTGCAAGACATACCATGTTTACAGCAAAAGCACCAAAGAAAAGCTTAGTGGTTAACAACAAAGTTCAAACGTTAATATCATTGCACTTGATGGCCCTGAGAACAGCAAAATGCATTCTTTTAACATTGAAATCATAGTGAATATTATAATTTTCAGAATTTAATCACAGAATGTCCTTTGTAAATATATCCTCTTTGAAACACTACTAGAACTATAAATAATGGACTGCCAGAATGCTTCCATGAAATTAAGTTTAACTGAATATAAGCAGGGACTCCAAAATTCTCAAGAACTGGACAAATAATGCTCATGGTTGGAGGCCTGTAGAAGTGGTTACTGCAATTTGACTGACTTGAACAAGTATTCTAGCATGTCTTCACGGGCTGCATTTCATCTCACAAACCAACCATATCATTGCATTGACCTATGCTGTCTTACTGTATCCTCACATTCTCTGTCCTTTCTAAACAACTAGAGATTTTTACCTAGTACTTTGAACATAAGCTATATGAGGAAGCTATCATTATTTAACACTGTCATCATACAGAATCTGCCATTGCAGGACTTTAGTGGCTTATTAAAATTTGCAGGCCTTGATAATATCAGTGACAAAATCTCAGTTCAAGTAGGTGATGCGAAGAAGGAGAAAATCTGCAGTAAAATGTTCAGTATAATAGAGATCTTAGAAAACAGAGAGTATGAATAGTCACATAATTGTGTAGGGAATAGTACCAGAAGAGCATTACTGAGAATTACTATATAAAAGAACAAGCTTATATGGTTAGGGAGAAACCGGGTTATTTTTTGGAAAAAAACCAAAAAAACCCAAGAAAACATCATGATGAAATATGACAGTTTGTAAAAAAGTAATTTCACTTAAACATCAGAACATGCAAACGAAGAGGTGGAATAATGTTTTTCAGACGTCAAAGCACTTAAACGACGTAAAGCTTCCCTATTCTCATATGAGATGATTTAAAATCAAGAAGTAAAATATTCCCTTAGCTATCAAGTTGTGAGATTATTTCAAGAAGTGGATTTTTACTCTATTTAAAGCAATGTTTCTGCAAGAACTACTCCAATTTGAAATCAGATCTTTAATCTCTCAGTGCTCCAGTGATGAAAGATGAATAGAGACCAAGGTCAAACTGTAGTTGCCCTAGTATAAAAAATACAAGTGCATATATAGCTAAAACCAAGATATAACACGGCTCTGATTTTTATTCCATAGTTTAACGTAATGCTTGTCTTATTTGCACCACACCAAGAGCAGAGCTGCTTAAAAGCTAGCTTTACTGTGCTGTTACAGCTCCATGCTGATGTCTCAGGAAGATGATAAAAGTTCTATATCAAATCCTCCAAGATCAAAGGATTGTAAAATGGATTTAAAGAAATAAACCACATATCATGAAGTTTGAAAAAGTAAAATTTGTATTATGCATTTCTCATGTAAATGTACACTAAGAAAAAATAATTATAATAGTAATCTGTTTCAATGGAAATAAAGTACTATACTATAATATTTATAGTCTGTGCAAAAATTATAATGACTGTGGGGCGAGAAGTGAAGTGTCTCAGCATGTTCCACATGTTTTTAACACTGTTTCTCAGGGCTCTGGAGGCTATTAAATTTAATGAACCCATCTGCTATGAAATAGAGGTCCAAACATAATCAGTTTTCTCAGTGCCATATAATACAGATGGCATTCTACGTTCCACATCCCCAGCAGGAAATTTTATGCTCCTCTTTAAATGTAGGACTTTTGTTTTTGTTTCTGACATTTCGAACAGCTTTTTGATGTATTGCATATAGCGCTTTATAGTGTAAATACCATATACAGTGATACACATGAAAAGTGTTAATTCATAAGTATAAATATTGCTATTTCCTGACATTTTTCCTAGTGACTTTGACAGTTAGCAATTAGCTCTCTACAGTAACATTCTTTGCTTAATGCAATCACTGAAAATTATCCTAATAGCACAAATTCCAGTGCTAGCAGTGGAGCAAAACAAACACAATTTATCAAATGAAGCACTTCACTTCAAAAACTGAAAGGTAGACATATACATGTGCATAGGTGCTGTCTTTGCTTATGCATATCCTTAGTTGCATATATCATCTTTGCATGGAACAATGCACAAATTCTTATTTGAAGTATCCATATTCTCATTAAGTCACCATCGACTTCAGTTTCCTTCACATGATCCAATTTTCATATCAGGGGTCTCAATTTGTGCATTTTATTGAATGCACTGCACTATGATTCTTATATGAGCAAGGACTCTAATCACTCGGCATTCCTTTCACCGATTAGCACCCAGCTGACTAACATAAGTAAATCAGACATACATTTTCTAAAAAAAAATAACAATCCATTGTTATTTTGATCTGCATGTGAAAGATAAATGCAAAATTCTATTCAGTTGAGATGCTTATTCATTTACTATCTTGACTATCTTGAACACTCATTACATTTTGACAGTTGATGTAGATCTTACTGAATTTGAAACAGTTGATGTTGTTAATGGTAGTTCATTTATTCTAGATTCAGCCCTAAAACATTAGAACTGTTTAGGAGAAAATGAGTGTAATTAGGGCAACTGGAAATTTCTGGCCGCAGAACTCACAGAAGTCCTGGCTCAAAGGTTTTTTTAATTGAACTCTCAGTGAAGATATCCACAGACAGCCCATTAATCATCAACATAAAGCGATGTTGCAGCTACATATACAATTGTGCATTTTTTTTTATTGTGTACACAAGTAGCTGTATTGATCACCACTGATCATATTTCAAGCACTGTCCCAAATCTGTAATACAAATACTGCAGGTAAAAATTGCCGGACCAGATATGGGCAACTTCAAACTGCAATCATGCTCTTATAGAAACTTCAAAAAAAAAATAAATGGTCTGAGCCATTTTATTTTTCCAGGAAAACTAATCTGGACTGAAATGCTAAGAAGGCATTCTCTGGGCTACTTCCTTCTTTTTCTCCCAAGAGAAAAGGCAGTGTCTTGAAAAACCTTATTTTAGGGGCAAACCTACCCGATGGAAGTCCTGATATCTGTACATGGGATTTTCCTTCTCTAACCTAATTCACTGAAATGTCAAAGTAAGAAAAGAAAGTTCCCATGGGAACCTCAGAGTCAGTCACCAGTGATGACATTCTCTGATAAAGACTGTAAATTGCTAGAGGTTAAGAGATGCTGGCCATATCAGGGACACTTAGAGCATGTAATGGAGTCCAAAGTTGTATTGGAGAAACTGTAGATTTGTAATTTAAAAACTTTACTAAAAAAATTCCTGTCATTCAGTTCTGCATATCTAAATACTGTAGCCATACACTGTCATCTGAATATTCTGATGCATTTTAAGGCATACCAGCATTCTGATCTAGAAGTTAGTTTTGAAATAAAGGCATGGAGATCCTTTCATAGAGGTAAAAATGCTAATTTCACAAACTTACTATAATAGCACAATTAACTTGTGCCACCAAAATTATTTGAAGATAGCTCTGGGAATAGAAGTTGTCGCAAACTGTTTTGTTACTTCATAAAAGCTTTTCTGCACAAAGAAAATGTGTGAATTTAAGAAGCACTAAACACCATTTTTACATGTAACCTAAAACTCCTCGACTGGAAAAAAGCCTGCATAAAGCTTTCAGTCTGTAGGAATTTCTGTTATAACTCTGTATGTTATACACAGGACTTCATGTATACAGCATTCCTTGCTTTTCTGGAACTGGTTGAGAATTCAGCCTTTGACAAAGAAATGTATCCTAGAATTCTAAACATTCATACTTGAAATGTTTAGATTTTGCTGTGACAGCAATCTGAAAAGTGTGAGATTCTAATAATTTCTACTGAATTTCTGCAAAGAACCTGAACTAGAATAAAAGGAATGACCATGGAGTATTTGATTTGTACTTTTTAAAGGAAGATAAATAGGGGGTTTGGGGGTTTTTTCTTGGTTTTTTTTTTTTTTTGTATCATATATGTAATAATGCAACTGTAGCATCCATTGTAAGCATTTTAGAAATACTTTGTCTGGCCTTTAGCTACCTTAGTTTATTGCCCCCATAAAGGAAAGTGTGGTTTTTGGAGAGGTGCCTTTCTAGCACAGTATCAGACTTTTAGAATTGAACTAAAATAAACAAAGTATGTCCATGACAAAGTAGGGATAATACAAATGAAGAATTGACATGCGGAATTTTTAGACTGAATAACAATATAAAAAGTAAAAACAACTCACCATTGATGTTATGATGAATCATGACTGTAATGACTAAGAATGCTTTTCTTTTTTTCAAAGTAACTCTAACAAATTCTGAAGTACCAGAGAGTCATCTCAAATTATTAAATGAAATAATAATTTGCTCTTTTTATGCAAAGGAATCCTCCAACTGGAAACTGAGGAGAGACAAGATGGAAACGTACGCCTAAATGTGCTCACAGCTTGAAACTAATTGCCTGAAGGAGATAAACTCAATGGTGCATTAGATCCAGAGAAAATATTCAGGTACACTTATGAGAAACAAATTTCACAAGGAAGTGCCAACAAAGGTCCAAGTAGGTCAAATTATATGACTCAGTAAGCAAATTCTCAATCACAAGCTTTTTAAACTGTGTGAACTTGGGAATCAGCCCAATCTTTTTTCATTATTTCCTGCAGCAAAAAGTAATGTTTCTGCACATTCCAGATGTTACTTAAGAATGAGTTAAGGTTAAAGTTCTGTGCTTTGAAAAGGATTACCCAATCCTCAAAAGACCACCTTGATACATTACCTGAATATTCTGATGCCCATGCAAGTTTGCTTTTTCCCCCAATATATTCACTTGTATTGACTTGCTATAGATGCACTATATGCTTAAAAAGTCATTGACCACTTGAAAATTGTTATCTCCCTGAAATACTTTCATACTTTAAGAATTCCTTTCTACATAAGAAAGCATACCTTTGTAAGCTTTCAGTTAGAAATTGAATTCTGATTTTAGGTACTTATTAAAGCATTTTTACTTATAAAGCATGATGCACTTGTAGGTCTTTTTCATGTCAAAGCAATGGTATCAGATCCAAACATGAGCTACTTTTGAGTTGAGACAGACCTATTGTATCTCTTCATCTAGGAGACACATTTCCCATCTGTAACCATTTAAACTAGCCCTTAAAGTACCTCTAGGTTATGCAGCTGAATAAGAACAAGGAGCAAGACAGTATCATTTCCTATTACACTCCACAATCAAGCACCATGTGCCTTTCTCCTCACTTGACAGCCTGAATATCCTTCCCCATAGAACTGCACAGATCCAACAAAGCTTACTCACTTCTAGTGCACATCATACAGCTGACTACAGAAGTGTGAATGGAAAAGAGAACAGAACTAGGAAAAGGTGTGGCATTTGAGATCAGAAGACTGGTACCAACATTTTAGTCTGAAATAATGGCAGTGCTTAAGCTACAAGCCTGTTAGAGGACTAGCACTCCAGCCAACTTTAGAGTTAGCCCAAGATAAAGCCTGTAAAGATTATTTCTCAAGTGAATGATTAAACTAAGTACAGCAAGCCCAGTTCTTCACATACCTAAATTCAAATTATTTCAGAAGCATGTTCGGTTTCTCTGAGACTCTGAGAATCCTAAGATTATATCACTCCTATGCCAAAAGATCTTTTTTGGAAAGAAGTGAGAGCTTGAGTAACTTCTAATAATGTTTCCAAGACTACATCATGCTTTTAAGGGAAAAACATACAATGAGTTATATGCTGGAGGATAACTTCAAGTCACCCTAGAAGTTGACTAGTTATCTCTTCAAACAGGTAAGAAACACTGGGGAGAGATCAAGGCCCGGGGGAAATAAAAAGGAAGCCAGTTCAGCTGCCTGCAAAGTAAGGAATCACACAGAGAGTACTAGTATCAACCCCCTCAGAAGTCAGAGGTGTGACCCTGACTGACAGTGCTAAAGGCAGCACAGACCTGACATGCTCACAGGTTCCTCTGTGTTACACTCTCTGCAAATAATGTCTTGCCAGGAATTGCCAGTTCTATAAATGCCATACTTTAACACTAAGTGAAGCATCTCAGAGTGCTAAAGCCCAGCTAAAAAGGAAACTGTATGAACATTTTGCAGACATCCTCTTAGAGGAAAGATGAGCAGCCACAGGAATTAGATGCCTTTAGTAGTAAAATTCTCCTGGGAATATTTCTAAATGCTATCAAATACTTATACGATCCTATTTCTGGCTTTCACAAGTGACTCTGTCCTTGATGAGAACAGTCTGGGGCATTAGGGGAAATGTTTTATTCCTAAGACTATTCCTCTCCAGCTTTATTCTGTCTGGATCCTAGTATGTCCCAGCCTAATATTGCTTGCTCAGAAAGCACATCTGGCCAATTAGCTCCGATACTTGGAATGCAAAAAAATACTCCATGCTGACAGGAAACAATGAAACTGATTATAACCATGTATATGAGAATCAAGGCACAGCTATTGAGTCACCGCTAGATGATAAGAACATCCAAGCTGTCTGGAAACGCACTACTATTTCCAAGCTGATGAGGTCCAACCAACAGCCATGGAGGAGCAGGAACTCAAACTATTTGTGACAATCAACAGGTTAAAGAACTTAGAGGATTATTTAGATGATAATTCCAATGCCAAGACACTAGCAATGGCCAGGGGATGTGTCTCTGAAAAGAGTGTTCAGGCAGCTTTTGCTAAGGTGTGACCACATCAGGTTTGTTACAAGATCCCCTTCATTGCTAGTTCCAGTTTTGCAGGTGACCACCCTAGGTTATCCTGTTCCATTTTCAAAGCAGTTTTTTGAGGGTACAAGAATAAAGGAGGGAGAAGAAATGTAACTTGCAACTAAGCAGACCATGGTATTCTATGTTTAAATCTTTTCTTATGGCATTCAGCCCATCAGGATCCTGATTAGAGTCTTAAAACTCGTTTATTTTGATCAGTTTTCTTCATTGACGAATGTAGGAACTTGGTTGTTTTTTTTGTTTTCCCATGTTCTCAAGATTCCTTCTCTACATCTACACTCCCTCTAGTGTTCTTCTATTTACTTGCACTTACTCACTCCTGTATTCGTATTTCACACAACATTGTTAATTTTCCTTAGCCTTTCCACATATGAGAAAATAAGTTAAACTTATCTGAATATTTTTCTCCCTGCAATGATTGAGGAAGTACAGATAAATAGATTGAACAGATAGTGAAGTGTAAAATAAATTTTGAAGCAGCAGTTTGTACTGCATTGTTAGGTTAAGGGGAAGACTTGGTGTTGAGAAAGGAGGGAGATTTTGTTTGAGCACTTTCAATGCAAAATTCATTGGCAAAGGTCAAGGAGCAGAACTGCATTGGAGTACCACTTACATGGTACTTCCTCCTACTCTCTCAGCAAATATACAAACTCTCTTCAGCATACACACACCAATTACTTCAAGCATATAAAAGTAAGACATGAAGATGAGCCAGGTTTTCCTAGTTTCCTCCCCATTTCACGACAAGCCCTGAAGGGTTGATAAAAGATATTTTTTGTTTGTCTCAGCCTTATGTTTCAATGAAAGGGAATGAAGGGAAAACTGGGAGTAAAATGCTCTGTAACAAAAAATAAAAACCAAGCCCTCAAAGATAAATTAATTCACTCCAAGCACATAAATACAAGCAACTTCTTGTTTCTCCTTCATTATTGCAGTTTAATTATTTATCTTACATTAGCCCAGCCTAAACTGAAGAAAAAACCTAAGCAATTGTGAAAACAAAGCAAAATATTATTTCTAGCGCAAGTTTTTCTCAGAGAATATTTTAATTACTTATTTAAAACCAAACTCTCTACAAGCATTACAGATTCAAAGAAACACCAAAAAAACCAACAAATATCAAATTTATGAGAACTTATCTTGCCCCATATTCATGAAAGTAAAAACTGAAAACAAAAGGAAAAATTTTCTGTTAGTCATCTGTGATCTTCTACCGACTTTATCAAATACTTGGCATCACATCTACTAAATAACAGATATTTGCTACAAACTTTTGCTCTGCATTAGAAGTTTATCCGGCAAACTTACTGTGCTGTCAATATATGCTTCAGTCCACACGACATCATGTTCTTGGTCAATAACCTTTGGTCGGCTAAGAACATGGAGATACTCCATGACATTTTCTTGGACATCAGCTAAGGTAGAGATTTGAGTAAAAAAACCTATAAAAATAAACAATTCCAAGTTATGAGGGAAACAGATTAAATTAGGTAAGATTGTAACAAAGACTATGATGGAGTTTATGTCTGCTATGATCACTGCTCCTTTATTTTCAAATAAGAAATGCAAAAAAGGAGTCTCAAAACAGTAGCACTTGTTAGAAACAGAAGTCTGTGAAACTTCTGTCAGTCTTGAAGGTTTAGGTTCCTAATTGTGTTACAAACCACTGCATTGTCAAGTCCTAAATTCTTTGTTTCCAGAAAAAGTTTGTTACTTAACAGTAAAGATTTTGTTGAGGCTTTTTTGTTTGTTTTTGGTTTCTTGGTTTTTTTAGTTGGTTTTTTTTTTTTAACTTTTCGCATGCTTTAAAAGTTAANGGTTTTTTTTTTTTAACCTGTAGCATGCTTTAAAAGTTAAAATTTATATCAACTTTATCCAGTAATGTCTCATCCAGTTTGGCCAGTTTCAAGAAAAATTAGAGATTAAAGGTATGCTTCCAAAAGAGTAGATGCTCATGCTCTAAAGTGCTTATTCTTACAGAAAGTGACTGAACAGATAATCGCAGTATCTTATTTACAAATGGCAGGTCATAGAAAATGCAGGCTAAAACTAGACTTGCTTGGCTTAGTGATCACAGCTTTGCTAATCCTTTAAAACATCTCCTACAACCCAGCAGCACTGAGAACAGCCAAGGCCACCAGTATTTGATCTGCCACCACTTCCTATTGAGTGTTAAGTCACCAAGTATTTTTATTCATCAAAACTTGGCAGCTGGAGCCACAGCATGCAAGGGTGACAAAGGACCGACAAATTTCAAGGCAATGAATTCATCAGACCTTTCTTAAATGCACCACTTCTTCATATCCTTTCCTTCTCTTCAATGAGAAAATATCAATTTTCTTGAAAGAGGCCTTGCTACAATTTGGTATTTTGACAAGATCACAAATTCTATGGAGCTGGAATTTAAGCTTCAGCAGAAAGTATTGCAGCTGCAAAGAACTTTTGAGCTCTGCTTATTGCCAGATTGCAAGTGTGCTCTGCCGTCTGATCCAATACACCTGCAAATAACTCATGCAGTACAGAAGTGATCTTTATACATACAAACAATTCATCTACGGTTGAATAATACACAGAGGAAGAACAGGGTAGATCTGTAAAATGAAACATGTCACAGTAGTAGCTTAATGCATATCTTCAGCTTAATAAGAAAAAGCCAGGAGGAGGTGGAAGGGATTTTCAAAGCTAATTTTATTATACTTCAATCTCAAATCTTCCAAGTGTAGTATACAAACTGTTAAAACACTCAATATTCTGCTCAAGGAATTTTGTTTTACTTTTTTTTTCCAATTTTGCCCAGTATTGCATGTGAATATTAACTGACTATTACTATTGCTTCAAAACAGGGTTATTTTTTGTCTAAGGTTCTTGCATCTTTTTCCATCAGTTTAACGTCAATCAGTAAAATTATTTCCATAACTTTAATTAGCAAGTCTGTACTTCAGAAATTCAGAAAATTTCAAAAGAAGCACAAATAGGCTTGTCAGTCCATTCTAGACTGGAGTACAACGGGTATGAGGAGTAATCCAATGAAAGGAAAGAGCACATGAAGAGCTCATTTCTCTGTGGGGTAACTTAAGCAGGGGACCCTCATGCTTGTGCATCTCTCCTTTTTGTTTCAGTGTTTTCTATGCAATCTGACACCACTGCTCCAGTACTATCTGTTGTGTTGAGCTCATGAACTTTACAGAGAATGTTTTCTCTGCATATCTCTTACAACAGCATGCAAAAAACTAGTTGAAGCAGAGATCTGCTTGCACTGAGTAATGTACAGTGAACAAAAGGAAAACTGCACTTAAACAATATATATATGAGCATATAAAACATTGTCTGAAAAGTCAGAGGAAATTAACCATTTGAAAACATTTGTATCGTATCTAAGATGATAGAAAAGTTGTCTTTAAAAAGGTAGAATTTTTTACCCATACACTTTTTAACTATTTCATTAAAATCAAAACCTTGAAGACTCCAAGACTCCTTTAATTAGCTCCTGGACCACTATGCCTGAAAATATATATACAGATGTGTATTCTATTAGGTATTTCTCTTTGCCTTTTTTCTGAGAATGCATGCTGTCAAATCTCAACATCCACAGGCAGAATCCTACAGTTCATGCATGTATTTCTTGTCCTACTTGCAAATCACATCTCTAAACTACAGAACACACACAGTTTTAAGTCTAACCTCATAAGAATTGGCCTCTTACACTGCTAAATTTATCGTGCTTATCAAAATATCAGAGGTACCTCATGGATTTAAAACCTTACTCTTCCTATACCAAGGTGCGATCATCAGATAAAGACATGCTCTGAAGTGCTGGAGCACTGCTGCTGGGGCCATTTAAGCAAGAGCAGCAAACCCATGCTTCAATTTTTGTATTCTGACATCTTCTTTACAGCTCCCTGGTGTGTGAATTATGCCACCATACAGCCCCTTACAGCTGTTACTACTTTTTTTCCTCCCCAGCTGAAGAAAAATCATGAAGGAAATGGGTAAGATTTACTAATGACAAGCATGACATATGTATAACAATGTGGTTAAAGACAGACACGCTCTGCAAGTGGACTGTCTTTCCCAATTACACAGTCCCTGAAGTGTTTTTATATGGCTTGTTCATCTCTAAAATGTCCACCATTTGACTCGTGACTTTTCAAAATGCCTCAAATGGCTTTTTACATGGAGTGTGATACTTCTTGCATTCTCAACAACATGCAAAATAGATGCAGTATTCTTGCAACTAATAAAATACCAGAATTTTAAAATCCTGCTTGAGTTGTGACTTAGGAGGGAATTCATTGTTTCACTGCAGCTGTAAAACTCCCACGGAGAATACTCCCCTTGCCCCCCCACATAAGAGGCCTCTCAAGCAGGTGAACAGTATCTGTAACTGGCTGACTGCCACCCCCCCCAGGAGCCCACAGTACAGGAGGTGCCGGGGTCATGCTAATAATGGGAATGGATGTGACTGGGGCTTCCTGTATGCAACTCTCTGCTGCTAATACAATAGCTTATAAACTGCTACAGCTGGGGCACAGCTTGCCTCGGGGCTGATCTGTCCTTTGCTGGCAGTTAGGGAAGAGAGTTGCTATCAGACCTCTGATACACAAAGCACTTTTCTCTACACTTCTTTCTCAGCC
Organism: Turnix velox; assembly: GCA_013400935.1. Taxonomy (NCBI): domain Eukaryota; kingdom Metazoa; phylum Chordata; class Aves; order Charadriiformes; family Turnicidae; genus Turnix; species Turnix velox. The sequence continues at coordinate 316,529 of VZTY01000366.1, read as the reverse complement.
TCTGATCCTTTCCACTGATGAATCCTCTCACTTGTCCATTTTACTATATGCTAACAATGATGACCATAATAAAATCTTTTAAAATAGTATTAATAATTAAAACAGACACTGCCAAACACAATACAAAATCTTACTGAAAAAAATGTTATATCCTGCTTATTTTGTTAGGGATTAATGCATTATCCTCTATCTTTATCTTTCCAGCTTCCTGCTGGAAGTAACTGTTGAGGGGAAGGTAGCGCTTGCCTACCTTAAATCATAGCACATGCACTCCACTCTAAGCACTAGAAATTTTTACCTTTATTCACTTGAGGATCTTTGTAAATCTCTGCTCTTTTCCTTTCTGTGCACTTGCTTAGGATACAGCAGAGTAAATCACTGCAAATTTCACAAACTGCTCCAGAGGGACTTTGGGCTTCTTGAATGTTTTAATGTATTTAAAATGGTTTGGTGTTTTGCTTCATTAAGCCAACTCCCTCTAGATATGCCCTACTTATACATAAAGATGTAACAGAAAAATAGGCTTGGGGTTTTTCAAGGTTTCACCATCACAACTGAGAAGTGAAAGAAGTTTCTCAAGGTGGTATGAATTTCCCCTGTGAAGCATTTTGAAGGAAAAGGACTGCTGTCCACAGTCCAGTCAGCTGGAAACCCTGCAAACAGCCTTCATCTATGCTGTGCTTCCAAGTGGAAAATCACTGCAAGGAAAATTGATTTTAGGATCATTGACCCTCAGTGACAACAACATACTTTGGCCCACCCATGCAAGTAGTAAACTGCAGTCTGGCCATTCGGCCAATGTTTAGGCCAGCTTTACCACACTCCTCATCTGCTCTGCTGTAATCCTTCATTTCTCTAAAAGAAAATGTATGAGCTGTAGCTGAAAACTGCAAGAAAAGACAGACCTAAACCCATACTGTCTAACATAATGACTCATGCTGTTTCCAATTGTTATTTTCAAAGCTATAAAAAAGTGTTTGATTACTGATTAGAGGTAGAAGATTTTTTGCATTGTAAGCTATCAGAGAGCAGGTACTTTAATTATTAAATAGAGAGGGAAAAAAAACTACAGAAGAAACAGTCACTAATCTTTAGTTGATTCATATGAGTAAGATTCTGACTGAAAGCAGCACAGCTCTGCAAAGAACAAAGTAGTCTTGAGGAAGGTGACCACTTTACCCCCTCTGGGAATAAGGAAGACGTGGACCAGATGATCTACTAAGGCAGTCTCTATCGCCTGGTCCTAATTTCTGAGTTGCTGTACTTAGATCTTTATGAATCTGCAGAGCTGAGCTAAAAAGCTAAAAGATTTTGTTGATTAAATTGTCTTCAAAAAGATGCTTCAAAGGATTCTTATACTATTATTTAAACTAAATTATGGTGTAATATTAGCTGATTAAGACAAGACTTCAAACTGACTAATTTCAGTCAGCTGGACATAACAGTAGTTAAAGAAATAATGACTAAATGGATAGCACCTGATGCAATTCATCATAATGTAATGTGGCACAAAGGAAAAAAAGAACATTCTTTTTTTCAAGAGGAAAGGGAAAACCTAAAGATTAATTAAGGGTTTGGGTTTTTTCTGAAACATTCTTACATTAATCAATCCTTTTACTGTAGCATCTCAGCATCTTGCATTTTTTAATACTAAGAGTACTAAAAGAATATAAAACTTTTACTAAAAGAATATAAAACTTTTTTCAGTTATACTGTCACATCCTCAAGGGATGGGATGTCTGGCATTTTAGATACTGTACCCAGTACTTGCACCCAGTGTTTTTAGGAAACAGACTAACTCTGAGTATTAACAACTATAATAGAACAAACGCTTCAAAATTAAAGTTTGTTTTCTAATAAAAAATTTAAGAACAAATTGTTTAAAAGCTTCAAACATATTCTAAGAAGAAAAGCACATTTCAATTTTTCTGTTTCTTTAAATTGCAGTCTACAAAATAAATAAGCCACTTCCTTTCCTGTAAAAACACAACCCATCCTCTCTGATTAGCTGTCATTGACACCGTATCTGTAGAAAAGTCAGTTATGCAGGAAGGCTCAGTAATAGGGTTTTGAAAACGAGGCTTTCCCAGTTGAAGGTTATCTAACCTTTGTTAGCACAGGCCATCCACTTCAGGTTATCAGCAAAAGCAGCTTCTCTTCCAATCAGATAGGTAAAAATACGAACCTGAAAGTACAATACAGAAGACCGAGTCAATCGATATTGCATTTAAAATTTACACAGTGGAACTTCAAACACATGAGTAACTCATATGGATAAAAGCTTTTTCAGAAAGTACCACATGTTAAATAGGCACCAGTAGCTTAAAGAAAATTTTCTACCAGTTATGCCCTCATGAAAAAATTTATCTTTTGTCCCATGTAACAGAGTGGCTGATCTCCTGGGATGTTCTAATACCTACCATTTAACTGCAGTTATGGTTAAAGTGTAAGCGGGTATAAACTAAAATCACTGGGGTACAAGAAAAAAACATGTTTCTGACTAATCTGTTCTGCTCTTCAGAATTCAGAAAATTGCTATGATGTGGAGGAAGAGGCATTTAATTAGCAAATACTTCCATAGATAAAGGATATGAAAATACAGGCAAGCAAATTATCTTCTGTTTTCAGGATTCTTATGACGCAGTAACTTTGTCAGCTTAGAGCCAGGTACCCACAGGTGGCACAGGTATCATCAAATGATAAACTGCAGAATTATGTACAGGGCTGTCATTTTTCCCAGACAGGCTATCTGTGCAAAAAACAGGGCAGCTGGTGTATGCATGTGCTTGCATGCTGATGTAGACATAGTCCAGGAATCAGAGAAAATTGCTGCTTCCTTTAAAATTCTGCCTTGATAAGAGTTCTTGGCAGAGAAGAAGGACATGCTCTTGAAACACTGGATACAGAGTAGCCCTTGACAGATGCTAAAGTGATAAAATTTGCTTGCCAGGCCTCCACAATTCCAAGCCCGTATCCAAAACTGCACTTGAGAGCAGCTTCAGACAGCTGCCATTTAGAAAGCAAAGGAAAAAGGAAATGTTTCTCCCTTCACTGTACTTTTCTTGGTTCCTTCTTATCAGAGACAGGTTTGGGGTTGTGTTATTTTACAAACCTTGGAAACAGCTGCAATTTTGTCCTACAAAGTAGTCTTGAGGTTTTCTACTCCATACCTTCTTTTCTCAATCCTTATTCTACATGTGGGAAACTACAGCAAAGATAGTTGTGTGGTTTTTAGCTAGATTATTGGGGAATGGGAAAGAACATGCTGTCTGGAGATTGCTCTGCCTCACTAATACAAGTTTGCACAGCTCTCATAGCCCTATTTTCAGGCTGAGTCTGTAAGCCCAGCCATGTGTGTGTGTGCTGAGCAAAGAAAACATTATCCTGACTGCTAGCATATTCCCATCTAGAAATGCCACAAAGATCCATACCTTTTTCATTTATCATCTGATGTACCATCTACTGTCTGGGTAAGTTGAAGCATAGTGAATCTCATCTGATCCACTAAGTTCCTAGCAAGAGAATTGGCAGTAACTATATCTAACATCTCTCATCTCATGTGCCTACACTTCCACAACCATTTTCTCAGTCCCTAATGATTTGTTCAGGCAAGAGGCCAAGTGCATACTGGGCCACATTAGCAAGACAAACATTAGGTGATTATTTCCACTCTATTCCATTGCAAGATCACAGTTGGAATGCTGAGCTGATTCCTCCATACAAGATGTACACTGATATACCAGAGAAGGTAAACTCTTGAAAGTTCTACTCCATACCTTCTTTTCTCAAAAACAATTGTGATTTGATAAAGAAAAACATTTTTATCATGAGGATGGTGAAACTATTAGAAAATATTTTCTTGAAATGCTGCAGAACCTGTCTCCTGGGACATACTAAAAATCTGACCAGCCTAGTTCCTGAGCAGCCTTATCTACCTACACCTTCTCTAAGAAGGGCGTTGGACAAAATAATCTTCAGAAGTCCCTTCCAGCCCAAATGATTCTATGAAATTAGCAATATTTTACAAAAGATGTTCAAAATGTCACACACTACCTTGGGATTGAGTGCACCCTCAGCAAGTTTGCAGATGACACCAAGCTGTGTGGTGCAGTTGATACACCTGAAGGAAGGGATGCCATCCAGAGGGACCTTGA
>VZTY01000366.1:249486-312222 GCA_013400935.1 Turnix velox | reverse complement strand
TCCAGTTCTGGAGCCCTCAACACAAGAAGGATATTGAGCTATTGGAGGGGGTCCAGAGGAGGGCCACGAACATGGTCAAAGGGCTGGAGCAACTGCCCTATGAAGACAGGCTGAAGGAGTTGGGGTTGTTCAGCCTAGAGAACGCTCAGGGGGGACCTTATAGTAACTTATCAGTACCTGAGGGGGTCCTACAGAAAGGCAGGGGAAGGGCTTTTTAATATGATATCAGATGGGAGGACTAGAAACAACAGATGCAAATTGGAAGGGGGTAGATTTAGACTAGACATAAGAAAGAAATTCTTTACAGTGAGGGTGGTGAAGCAATGGAACAGGTTACCCAGAGAGGTTGTGGATGCCCCCTCTCTGGAGGTGTTTAAGACCAGGCTGGACGAGGCACTGAGCAGCCTGATCTAGTGGGAGGTGTCCCTGCCTATGGCAGGGGGGTTGGAACTCAATGATCTTTAAGGTCCCTTCCAAACCAATCTATTCTATGATTCTATGATTCTCCTTCCAGTGCATTTTGAAGATAAAACAGATTAAGTTAAGAAAATTTCTGTTTGTGAACACGGTGCTATCATTCTCAATAAGAAAATTATTAACTCCGTATTTTAATCCTAAAAATTGCAATGAAACCCCATGTTAGATCCTTTGATCAGTATACTTAATCATCATAATCCAGACTTTTTACAGAAAGTCTATCATTACTAAAAAGCTGTACATAACAAAATATGCTCCAGATCAACTTATTCAATAGTTAATTTGATGTCACATTCACAAAACAGGCACCCTTAAATTATACAGAAATCTAATGACATAGAAAGAGATTTCATGATGTGCAAAACTGAAGAATTCTGATTTAATTCTTTACAATTAAAGAAAATCATAGAATTAAAGTTCTTATTTCTTCAATTAGCAGTTTTTTCTTGCTCACAGTGAGACAAATTATGTGCAAAATTTCAACTTTACATGAAACTAACATATCCTTTTTTTCCACAGAAAAAGGTTTAAAATGCCTTTTAAAGTTTTCCACCGTACTGTTAATTGTGGTTCTATTCCACCTCACTGCCCTTTTATCCCTTTTCTTACTGGAAAGATCCCGTCTCTGGGCATGCCTGGTATTTTGCATTATTATCATGCCTAGAGATCAGATTTCAATTAAAATACTTTTCCATCTTTCAAACATACTTAGAACTCAATCATGATTTATATTATTTAAGAAGTATAGACACCGATTGTGCAGCGCTATTAATTAGTTTGTATCAAACAGTATGCATAATCCTCCTCTAAGACTCTAAAGAACACAGCATTAAACAAAAGAATGGTACTTTCATGCTTTGTTGAGGGCTACCAAAAGCATTAATAAAGAAAATCACAAGTGGAAGGGCACAGTGAGATTTATACCATCAAAATACAGCATAAATCACTGTCACAGTTTATCTTCCTGAAAATGATGCTCAAGAGCATCTTATGATGACACCGAATACATCTGAGAGATTTAATTATCTGCTTTGATCTGTAAAGAATCAAAATACACTGTGTTCCTAATAAAAGCAGACCAGCCTTATCAAAAAGGATGAGTAATAAGCATGATAATAAGACTAGGCAGCAAACTAACTGCATTCACAAGTACAAAAAATAAAATTTTATCAAGTTGGTACCACAGATCTTCTTGAGGAATGGTCTTCCTCAGTAATACTGTTGCAGGGATTCAGATTATTTTTCCCCGAGCACATTATGCGTGCAGTTTACTTGGCATCTGCAGTTCTACTAGATAAATATCTAAATCCTCATACAAAGTGCTACTAATTCTTTGGTGTGACTTGAAAAAATAAAAAAAAAAAAAAGAAAGCTAGAGAGAGTTAGCACGGAAGATGAGTGATCAGAGTTTTGCTTTCCTTCCCTATCCTAAAGAGTTGGGTGCTTCTCTCTATGTACTTTTCACTGTGCATGTTATAGAAATTATGTTCATGTTCAACATGAAGTATAAAACCTTTTATAAAATGAAACGTAAGATTTTAGAATATAATTTTTATACTGCTCATTACTTAATAAGATGACCTACTATCAGAGGTTTAAGTACCTCTCTGTCAAAAAACATGACAGAAAGAACCATTCAGTTCTGGGTAATTTTGAAAACCTTGTAAAATACTTGAATCACAACATTTTCAATGTCTGCCCTATAAAATATGATCTCAAGCCATATTAAGGCTTAACAGGAACTGTTAGGAGAAAGGAAATATTCTCAGGCAGAAGCACCAGCTCCGAATTGTTCTGTCTTCTCTACAAAACTGAAAGTTGTAGTTGTTATATTCACTGAATGCAAAGCAAATCTTACACTGAAAAAGCAAAAACATTAATCATTGAAACTATACTTGTTCCTCCTTGACAGTATCTAGCTCCTACAAATGTCACACATTCTACTAATTTTTTATACCAGTGTTCACAGCAATGGAATAAAAGCTACACAGTAACATCACAGAAATTGAATGGACAGTGGAATGAACTCAGGACTTCAATGTGTCTTTCTCATATCACATTTTTCTAAAGCAAGTATTCAATAGCAAAAACTAACATTTGAGATTGATCTACCCAATTATCTTTATAACAGCAGTTGTAGAAACCTCCCATGTATTACCTTGCTATTAGGTCTCATTCTTGACCCAGAAGTATCACTCTTTTAAGAAAAGAACACTCCATTCAGCTGCTGTTCTTACTGAAATATTGCTGCATAATCTCAAATGAAATCAAACTCAGAATAAGCAACAGACTAATTTCAAAAGTGCATTTCATAAGAGTTAGCTTCCGTGCACAAGCTTGGGGATTCTGGTCCAAATGACTAGCCCATAGTGAGCTTAGAAGCAGCAAAGCATGTCAACAGTTGTCACAAGTCTGTTGGTAACTACTCCCATGTACACAGCAGATTTTAATAATATTAAGGCATTGAAACATCAAGCTCAGTAGTTCAGAGAAAACACAACACAAATCTAACACTGAGTAAAAGAATTAAATCAACAGTAGATATTTAATCACACATATTATCAATACTTTTAACTTTCTGGTTTTCCAGTCTCTGTTTTAAGACTCTTGTTGCCTTGCCCAGGAACAAGTTAGCTATTCTTTGTTCCATCTCCTCAAAGTTTGAAGAATAGGAGAGAAATGTTAACAAGTTTCTTGCTTTTACAGCTAGGGAATATTCTGAAGCTCGAACATTTAAACTCTGGACAGAAAGTTAGTGTAAAACCTCAGAGGTGCATACACTCAACCATTAGTGAGGAAACCTGAGAATGATGATTTAAATGACAGCTACTTCAGTGTTAACCACTTCATCTGAAATATCCACTTAGCAGTTTCATCCATTATGCACGGATAATCTGAAGTCCCTGAACTGTCCTCACTTCTGAAACCTCATTTAACCAGCAGTAGAGTGAAGAGAATAGGGACCTTCCTCTCTCTATGTTATGCAAGACAAGTCAAACTGAAAGATTCTACTCACTGGAACTGTGAAGTCACATCTTCATGCCAAACAGCTGCTAAAATAGTATTTCCCGAAACTTAAAATATAGTGTGGGACAAAAAATGGGATTTCTGCTTGCAGCTGACAGAGCAGACCTCTGTTTGCAGCTGCAAACTATTTCATGGACACCTTCAGCAAAATAATACTTCCTTTCTGGCTCAGCAAGAAATAAAAATAGTCCTGTGGCAAGAGCAGTGGAATTTAAGTTATAAGTGGGACTTAAGGATGAAATTCAAGTTCCCATAGTTATGAGTTATGTTATTCCAGAAATGCCCCAGCTAGTTTTTGCACAGATGAGCAAATGGACTGATTGGGAACAATGGATCAACATGAGATTGACAGCTTGAACTCCCGGGTAGCCTCACCAGAAAGAACTTAATCACTGCAGGAGCAATCAGGGTGGGAGCTCATGAGGCATCCCATGCTATGGCTAGATCACTTGACAGGCACTATTTGAAAGAGCAGTGTAGGGGAAAGGGACCTGGGAGTCCTGGTGAACAGCAGGATGACCATGGGCCAGCAATATGCCCTTGTGGCCAAGAAGGCCAGTGGCATCCTGGGGTGTAGTAGAAGGGGGTACTCAATAGGTTGAGATAGGTTCTCCTTCCCCTCTACTCAGCTCTGGTGAGACCCAACCTGGAGTATTCTGTCCAGCTCTGGAGCCCTTAACACAAGAAAGATATTGAGCTATTGGAGAAGGTCCAGAGGATGGCCACGAACATGGTCAAAGGGCTGGTGCAACTTCCTTATGAAGACAGGCTGAAGGAGTTGGGGTTATTCAGCCTGGAGAAGAGTACATTCAGGGGAGACCTCATAGTAACTTAGCAATACCTGAGGGGGTCCTACAGAAAGGCAAAGGTAGGACTTTTTAATAAGATATGTGATGGGAAGACTAGAAACAATGGATGTAAACTGGTAGGGGGTAGATTCAGGCTAGATATAAGAAAGAAATTCTTTACAGTGAGGGTGATGAAGCACTGGAACAGGTTGCCCAGAGAGGTTGTGGATGCCCCTCTCTGGAGGTGTTTAAGACCAAGCTGGACAAGGCACTGAGCAGCTTGATCCAGTGGGAGGTCTCCCTGCCTATGGCAGGGGGGTTGGAACTCAATGATCTTTAAGGTCCCTTCCAACCTGAACTATTCTATGATTCTATAAATATGTAAAAGGTGAGTGTCAGGCGGATGAAGCCAGGCTCTTCTCAGTGACCCTTAATGATAGGGCAATGGGTGCAAACTAGAACACAGGAGGTTCCACAGAAATATAAATAAAAACTTTTTCACTGTGAGGGCGATTGAACACTGGAACACTGTGGAGTCTTCTTCTCTGGAGATATTCGAAACCTGCCTGGACGCCTTCCTGTGTAATCTGGTTTAGGAGTTCCTGCCAGAGCAGGAACTAGATGATCTCTTGAGGTCCCTTCCAATCCCTGATATTCTGTGATTTGTATATTTCAGAGTGTTAATTAACATATTGGTTATTTAACACATTGGTTAAAAAATCTGGCCATCCCAGAAACTCATTTAGTCAATTCCTACTGTAAAATTGAGTAAATTAAAGGCTCTGTCAACAATGTCATGATAGAAAATCTCAGGTACAGTCACATAGGAAATTCTTTTGAACATACTTAAGATAGTTAGGAAATGCTTTGCATATAATTCAAGACAGTAAGTAATGTTGCATAATTTCAATGCTAAAAGCTATAATAGACAACCACAGGCCAACTGGAAAAAAAGATTCAGCAGAACAGCAATTCAGGGTATCTCATGCAGTACAGGTGAAGACTCTGTTGTAAGGGCCAGTATCATCTAGAGAGCACATGACTGTATTATTCAATATGCTTATCTCCACTTGAGTATTACTCTAAACAAAGACCGTCACAAGTGGTTTAACATGCTCATCTTTGCAGTTCTCTTTACAGTATATCCACTAAAGCTTTGATCTTCATTTGATCAACAGCTAAGAAAACGACAGTACGAGCAGAGGAGACCAGAGGTGGTCTAGATTTGAGTCACATGCAGCAAGTCAAAACTCACAAAAGTAATTCTCTAACACATCTCCAAATTTTGTGATCCTGATAATGAAGATGGCTGAGATTTATTTATTTCCCTTGTACTTATTAACAGAACTTTTCAAAAAGAAAAATCACTCATCTCCCTTCATATATTATAACCCATGCTGTATATTTTCCACTGAAAAGTTAATATTGGCACCCAGGAAAAAATTATTCATTTTGTATTGACAGTTCCTTTCCTATCCTGCCTAAACATATTTCTGTGTTATTTGAAAGTCACTGAACATTCACAAATGTTAGTATATATTAAAAAATACTGAAGTGCTTATTTATCCATGATTAAAAGCACAGCAAAATGGTTAATAATTTTCCCTATGAGGTGGTACCACTCCACTAAATACAAGCCCTGAATGACATTTGTCTGTTGCTGAAAAAAGTTAAAATACAGGTTCACTTTGAATGATTGAGAGAACACATGGAAACTTAACAGAGCTTAAAGAGAAAACAAAAATATTAATTTTATGTCCTCATGTGAATCCCCACTAGGCAGATCCATTTTCCTACTCAGAAAAAAAACACTAGGGAGGTTCCTCATTCTTTCAAGGTTAATCCAAGAGTTTCATGTTGTAAATTACTTGTCCCTTCAAAAAGGCTTCTCTTTCTGTTGATTGTGAATCTTTCATGCTCCACTTCTTATTGTTCATTATAGTGGAAATATTCTTAGTTACCTAGGATAAACCTATGAACCCTTCATCCTTTCAGACTCATTTAACTAGATTCTCTTCCTTGCTGCTTTATAATTCTCTAATGCCTTTGTAGTTTCAAACTCCAAAAGTAATCTAAATTTACTTCCAAATTTAGAAAAAGCTTGAAGTTTTATTTACACTTCCACTGCTTCTCTGCCAATATTACACTGTGCCTATTGCCACTTCAAGATCTGTCTTAAATGCCACTCCTTTTCAAATAATCTCATCCTCCTATTCTCTACTTCAGAAGACACCAACTGGAAAAGGGGATAATGGGGAATTTAAAGGGATGGGATTACCCTACAGCACTTTCCTTTGAGAAACAGTCAAATAGGTAAGGGGTTTGAGAGTCATACTGGATTTATTCATCAAAACCAGCAAGATCGCACTCAAAAAAATCTGGAAGTGCCACAGGTCTTTGCACAATTAAATTTTCCACAATTGAAAAGTGAAAAATGTTTAGCTTGTAAAATGTATTGATTTTTGGTACATGTTACAGCTTCTAACTTTAACGTACGCACACAAAGTAATACACAGATTCCAAGTGTATTGCAGTGCATATGCTTGTTGCAAAGGGCATAACATACAGGAGAATGGAGAGGAATGGGAAAAGAGAAGTGCAAGGTCACTCCAGAAAATTTAACTTATCTCTGAACATCTTTGTAACTTTTTTAGATTTTTCTCTTTTTATTATAAAGTGGTGAAACACTGAGTTTAGGATCTGTTTACATGGATAAGTTAGCAGAAAATTCCATTATGATAATGCTGTAAGAGCACACAAAATTCTGCTGAGGGCTCCAAAGCTCTGTGATATAATGCACTGCAGCACAACTGCCCTGTGTTTTCTACCCTACCTTTACCCTGTAAGGTGCTGAAAGACTCAACTGATGCTGCACTCATTCCAAGGAAGCCATGAAATTGAAGCCATTACCTCATGAAATTGAATCTTTAAACATCAAATTACTAGTAAAAGGTTCTTCATTGTTATTTTTCTCCTGTAGCATTTAAAATACCTCTTTCAGAAAACTTTGCATTTATACATTTCCTCATGTCTTCACCTTCCTGCAATGACACCCTGTAGGCAAACAATTTTATAACTGTTTTCTATTACAGTGATAGCCAAACACATTATATTCTAAATAATGATGGAGCAGTTAACGGAAACAAACCCCAAATAATTAATAGGTCTATTTAACTTGAAAGCAAGATGCTGTAAGGAGAAACAGTAACAAAGAAAAGCACTTAATCTGTCTGGGGATCATCAAGCAGCTGAGCCCTGCTTTTCTAAACATTTGCATCCCCAACAGCTAAGACCTACCTCAGAAAATTTGTGCAGGCAAAAAGGAAATTGATGCTATAGCTAATCCCTTGTAGCCAGGGGACAGCAATACCATGTCACTCTTGCCTTCATGGAGCATATACAGATCCAGCCTTTAGATCTGAGGGAGCTGATGGCCACTTTTACATATGTCAAACAAGCTGCATGTTTTACATGAAACATTGAGTGAGGGTATTTTTTCCTGCATTGAAAATGTGATTATGTCTTTTGTTGATTTACCAAAAATTATAAAACAACAAAAGATTTATGAGGAATAATTTTACTGTTAAAAGCACTCAGTATGTTAGGAATGATGTTAGTTGAGGAAGACACAATTATGCTGTTTCGTACTGTGCAAAGACAGATCAAGTGATGAAAGCATCCAACACATACTAGTACATAGCTTATTGCTTCCATAAAGGTTGTCACGGTTCTGACAGGAGTAAGACATTTCAGGCAATAACGTGGGATGCAAGTTCTAGCCGCTTTATACATCCTGAATTACTGGTCACAGAGAACTGAGCAAACCCTATTGTTCTGGGATTCTGTTCACTCACAGGCACACAAGCTTCAAATGACACAGAAAGAGCTGATCATTGAAGAATTATATGCAAAGATTTGGCAGAGCATTTGGATGTATTAAATAACCATTCAAGAAAAAAATATAAACCCCTATAAAATAGGTATAATAAGCATTTAATACTTTTTTGTTTACCTTTCCTACTTAGTGTGCCATCTGTTTTACAGCCTATATGGTGTTCAGTAAGTATGGAATAATGCACAAAGTTTAATACAGCAGTTTATGTCTTGAATGTACTAAATTTTTCTTAGCAGTTTAACAGTTAATTCTGCAAATAAAATTTTTACAGATTTTGAGAATGTTAAATTTTTGGGCTGAAATGACACCCCAGAGACCACCAAACCCAAACTTTTTATCTTGACTTTGAACATGAATGGAAAGATTTCTCCCACTTTTAGAATCACTTTGAGACCAGTAGGTTAAGTGGGCTACAAAAATTTCAAGTACATCTTTAGAACACCAATAAAATCTGTATAGTACCTCTGAATCTCATGCCCATACTGTACATTTCTAATATCCTTCCACAGGTAACAACCAGCCCACAGACAATGAGTTCAACTGTAGGAGGTATAATGTGAGATAAAAATTTTAACTGGTACTTTTTTTACTTACAAAAACTACCTGACATCAGTTTTCTATCATAAGCATACTACTATTTCAAAGTAAAATAATACTATTTATTGGATCTAGGAAAAAGTTCTGTGCTCTCATCTAAAAAACAAAATTTCAATGTTAGCCCTGATATGCAAAATTCCACATTAGTCATTACAAACTATTACCAGCCAAGCCTTGATGACCTACTTAAGGATGATTCAACTGTATCTATTATTGCTGTTCCACAAAATGCTGGTGGGTTGTTGAAACGTAGCACAGTTACTTTTCCTTAAATGCAACATGGCAGTCTAAACAAATTAATTTGTCTGAATGGAGAAGAGGGGAAGAGATTAGAGCAGAAACCATAGCATAATCAACTTGCTTAAATCTAACTGAAGCTTCTGGGGAAAAAACAGGCTCATACCAGTTCTGATACCATACTACCTAACTTCCTTGTATATCAGCTAGTATTTTTTGCAAGAATTCATGAGAAAAGATCAAGATCAGACTAAATTCTAAGAAACCAAACACCACCAACATCTCCATTTCTGTTAATACATAGTTCAACTACACAACATAGAACAATTGTAAGTCATTTGCAGAATACTTCACTGTGCATGGCACAGACACAGATTACAGGATGACGTAATGGATAAAGTACCGGCCTTTCACCCTTGGGATTTTGTCCAGCCTGCAGTACTATCAGATAATGGCTTTGGCAATCTCTACTAGTCTCTTTTGGACACTAATCCCCAGTAAAGAATCTCTATAATTCATCATATAATTTAATACACCTGGCAACCTTACCACCAGTTCATTCTTTTGTTACGTAATGGCCCAAAGTGAAGTCAAGGGTGGTTAATGCTCTGACAAGCGGCTATTATCTCCCATAACAGTTGATTTTGAGAGGATTATTGCAGTCATAAACCATTTTATAAAAATTGGCAAGTGGGAAAGCAATGTAACACAATAAGGTGATATTTATAAGTTTTATCACTGATTTTCTACCAACCCATTATGGAGTTTCTAGCATCCAAAAAATGCTAGGGAGGAAACATGAGATTAAAAGCACAGCTCACAAGCCAAGAATCTGAGGTCTGAACAAGCTCATAGAAAGAAATGTTTGACTGTTTTGAGGTTACAGACACCTATTTCTATTTGTATCTATCAAAAAGACAGTATATTTCTTCTTTATTTTGTCCACATTACAAAGTTCAACTTTTCCATTTACTAGGATTCCTCTTCTTTTCACTTTGAAGTATTTTACCACTGTTACTCCACTTTCAGATCCACAGTCTTGTCTGTAAAAGAACAAGGGACTTCACAGCTACCAAGACAAATTGCTGAGGATGTAAGTAAATCTTCAGGCAAGACAAAGAGGAGCCATACTCAGTTTATGGGATAAAATAATCAGCTCACCAAAACAATGAGAAAGGTTAGGAAGAAGATAACCAGTTGAGATTCCCCTCCAAGGTACTCCTGGTCCAGGGCAGAGCAGAGCCAGCTTTCGGTTGGGTGAGAGACTGTCTCTCATATGTATTCCCATGGCAACGTGGGTCACCTGACTGCATTGTTTACCTCAGGGAGGAGCTACACCTGTAGAGATGTCAGGTAACCCAAACTGACCAATCAAATGTTCCATCCCATTACCCTCCTCAGTATAAATCTGATGGAGGTCAGGTTGGCTCCTCTTCAATGGACTGCATCTTTAGTGGCTTTCTTTCCTCAGCGTCTGATGTCTGAGGAGGACCTTGTCAGCTGATCTGCTTTTTTTATCTCAGTCAGTATGTTTCAGTCCCCATTTGTCACTGAGTCCACTGAGTTCTTTTTTTCTTCTAAGTTCCTAACTCTCTCTATGTGCCTTCTTCCTCTCCTTGGACCAAGAGGTGGGGAAGAGCATCTGCTGTCTTTTTATTGTCCAACAACAAAGGTTGTTAATATACGGGCAAAAATACCAAAGCACTGACAGTCAAACAAATGAGCATGCACAATTCTCACTGTAAAACATCTCTTCTAGAACTTTATAAAACAGATTTAAAAATTCACCAGCTAAAAATATTTTTAAATGTTGTTTGAGCATTACATTCTGTAACCACAAGCAAACTGATTTGGTAAACATCAACCTGTAGAAGGATTATTGATATCAGATTCAAGGTCCTTCAGGGCATTTTGATAAGTCCACCCACCCACACCTGTGCAATGCCATTATACAAAGAAGAGTAGTGTTACTTGGATACTATATACTTCATTAACAACATTATATCATAGAACAAATTTTACATAATAAACAAAATAACTAATGAAACAAAAGCAGAAGAATTTGAACTATCACTACTCCTTCTCTAACTCGGAGGCTGTACTAAAAATACCTAGTTGAATAAAGTATGATCTGCTTTACAGGTTTGTGTTAAAGTATGCTTCTGCACATTATGACTTGGGATATCAGATACTAGTCTCTTTTCATGTGGATCTGGCTCACGCTAGCTTTCCTTCACTACAAGGAAACATAAATCTCTGCCTATGCATTGAACCAACCATTTTAGATAAAAATCAATGTGGTGCCAGGCTCAAGATTGTAAACCCATGTTCATTTCTCTACAATTAAATTTAATGTTTTTATGCTTACTTCAGTGTCAAGATGTTCAAGCTCTAGAAATTAAAGCAGTAACAGGAAGAGTATTATAGAACAGAAAACTAAGTGAGGTCTACTCACAGAATGCAAAGAATTTTGGAAATTACAAGCATAAAATTGAAGGCTTTATTTCCCAGAATAGGAAAAAAGGTTGCCAGTGGAATGTTAAGATGCTCTTACTAATGCATTGAAACCAAAGATCAGCAAAGCAAAAGCTTCAAATGCAGATACAGTTCTGATGGAACAGCAGACTTACTGGTAGGAATGGGTGTTCATTGTTCATTTTCTGTGATTAGAGATATTACAATTTCTTTAAGAAAATCTTCCTGAAAATGCTGAGTTAGTGGATAGAAAAATAAAAAAGATCTTATATAAAAACCTGTCTGCTATGCTGAAAACTACTTAATCTTTCACACACTGTGTGTATATATATATATATACCATGAATTTTTTGAACCAGTCTCACCGCAAGGACATTAAATACACACCACATTCCTTTATCCTGACATTTCAACCAATTGAAGTATTAAAACTCCTGTATAGCCTTTAAGTTTATCTTAGATTAAAAATTAAATTTAGCTCTACTTCATCACTTCTGTAGCCCTACAGCATCCATGTGTTCTCACAGCTAAGTCAAGTCAAACTAAATATTTTATACACTGTTCTAATTAGCTACAAACTATTACCTGATTTAAGTCTGTAAATGAACATGAAGAGACTCTGGAGGCCTAACGTTAACCTTCATCCACTTCAGTTATATGAGAGAAATTACAGGCTCTAATTAGACTCTTTAAACTGCAAAGAAATAGAATTTTCATAACCAGCTTATTAAAAAATAAAGGCCCCCTTGGGACAGGGCAAATTGCCTCTGCCCTGATCCGCTTATCCTTGTACAACACCATACAGAAGACTCGTGCTGTCTGACTTACACAGCTCATATTTCTCCCAAATTAATGAGCACTCAAATTATTCCAGCTGCCCCTTGGCACGGAGAAAAATTGAAAATCCATGGCTGCCAAGTGACGTGTATAACCCAGCTGCTAAATAAAATGTGCTTAAGGGGACACAGCTGTTGAGGTGCCTATTTACATTAAAATAAGTCAATGGATACAGAACAAATGCTTAAAGACAGCAAACAGTGTATAACACTTTGTTTAACCCTTTCATTAAACCAGGTCAAAAAATTTTGCAGCATCATTTGTAGGCTAGACATAAAACCATGGCCTTTTCACCTTATGATTGATTTACTCTCATTTGTATAGCCTTCAGAATTTTCTGACTTTTTTTCTTTGAGAAGTAGTGAATTCAGAGAACCACTCTAAATAGTACAGTTCGTGTATCAGAAAGGGCAGTTGACTTTTCAGGACAACTCTACTTGGGAAAAACACACATTTCCTGCTCTCCAAGCATGTGTACAGTGTGGCAATAGGCATTATCTTCTGGACAATAGAACTTCTATGGAACTTCTGTTCCACAAGAGTTAACTGTCTTCTAAACAAACTCATGATGCTGTAATTCAAGGACCATGGCCTAAAAATGTTTCACAAAACATGATTCTAATCCAACTGACTTGGAAATTACTGTGCCATTTGCAAGGACAATGAAATAACAGGGGCCAGTACAATTTTCCTCTTTCCTATTCAGGAATGCTTGTTGAAAAGACATCTTAGATCTAGTACCAAAATCCAATTTCAAATTCACATGGTCACGAGCAATTTTTGCTTTACTGAGTAAGTATCTATGAGGTCCAAGAAATAAGAAAGATTTTATGCAACTTAATTTTACCAAACAGTGCACAAAACTCGCAGATAATTTAGAGAAGGTCCAAGTAGTCAAATAGTTTATCTCTTTTAGCCTTTACCAGAAAGTTTAACTTGAACAGCCACTAAATACAAGCATTTTTAACTACAGAATTAGGAGCTGAGGTATTTCAAAAAGAATGGTAGATAAATAATGTATTTAAATCAATGAAGCCTGGTACAACTAACCAAAGAGTATTCAAGCAAATCATTGAAGGAGCGTTTAAATCTTTAGTGAATAGTTCTGAAGATCTTTAGACAGCAAAGGAAGTGCCAAGGACAAGAAAGGGTAAACATGTATTTGAATATTATTAAATTTTGTTTTCAAATCCAAGATAAAGGGAAAATCCTGAGAATTAATGACTAGGCTTTACTGCCCAGAAAGACACAAATGAAAGTGATTAAAAAAAATCAATTTTCAAGAATATACAACATAATAATTTAGAAAGAAATAGCCAACATGAATTTCAGAGACATTCTGTTAAACTACTCTGATTTCCTTTTATGACAAGTATCTTATGTATTACACAAGAGAAAAGAGGAAGATATCTTGGCTAAGTCCTGTAAGTATTTTTAGGACAAACATAGTCATCTACACCAATCTAGGACTCCTGGCCAGTGAGAGCTTCCAGCTCAAACTGACAGAAAAATAAGCCATGGTATGTTATCTGCACAGCAATGTTGTCTACCTCTAAGGAATACCAGCCTAATGAAATGAACATAAGGTGAATGCACTTTTCAGACAGCTGTGCTCTAAAAGTGTATTTATTAATGTCATATTAGGAAGAGACTTTAGTGGAGAGGAGAAAGATCTGGCCTGATTCAAATGCAACTTAATAATTTGATTCAGGATTTACATGACTAACTAAAGAAAACACTTAAAAATGTGTCAAATGACATGAAGCTGGAGGCACTTGGAACATCCAAGCACTCTGAAACACAGAAGTAGAATTCAAAATAGTATTTTTGAACAAGAGAAACAATCTCAAAAGAACAGGATAAAATTCAGTTCAAATAAGTACAAAATTAGGAGGGAAAGTTCTAATGCATGGACAAAATATGAGGAAAATGTTAGTAGAGCACTAGAGAAAGATCTAGAGCTCATAAAGAACCACAAATCTATTATGGTTCAGCAATGGCAGATTACTGAAATAAAGGCAAATGTCAATCATTTGCTGCATGTGGCTGAAAGAAATGTCAACACCTGCTTTCTATGAATACAAGAGAAAGGAGTTGGTTGATCAGCTTTATTTGCAGAAAATAATATAAAAATGGATGAAATCTTTAGATAGATTAAGTTCACTGTTATGTCTGAAACTATTAGAAAAGTCAGTGATAAAGTAGGAATGCTGTATGTCCACAAGAATAATTTTTTAAACTACTAATTACCTATTCTAGCCAATTTGATAAGCACTGTAAATCAGAATGTCATCCAATACTAAGATACATTTAAGGTAAGCCTATAGATCTTATAACATAATGGTTATCTTAGCTAATAAAACATTAAATATATAAAAATAAAACCAGGTTTACTTCATCATAATAATTAACTCTTTTCTGACTACATCCTGAACAAGCAATTTAATGATTTTACCTATGGATGACACCATGTACTGTGGTTACTGGATATATGAATGTCTTTCTATTGACCCTTTTATAATGTTGACAAAATATTGGGGCATTTTATCTGTCAGTTTGAATTAATTCATTTTTCCAACACTTTCTAAGAATCAGCATCAGCAGTTGAGTTGTTTGAAATAACCTATTTTGACTACTTTAAACCTGGTACTTAAAAAACGAAGAAGAACTTCGAATGCTAAATTTGAGAAGCAGCTTAGGGAGGTTCATCCTTTCAGTTCAGAACTGATGTGTGCTGTTTTTTTGATTTTTTTTTTAACACCACTTACAACCTATGCTTTAAATTCTGTAGTTAATTATAAAAGCACGGTCTGTTTGCTCTCTCCATTTTTATTGCTGCTTTTGCATTGTTAAAACCATACAAAAGTATGCAGTGATGTCACCATATGTATCATGGACAAGAAAAACAGATGAATACTCTATAAACACTCTTCACTCTTAGAACATGTAGCCTAAACAAAGGGCTTCCTCCTCCTTTTAGAGAAACATGGGAAGAATGAGAACTGGGAAACATAACGAGAACATTGAGCATCAGCATGCTTACATTTAACTTACTTTTGACGTTAAGGAACACAGAAAAGTTACAATAGTGGTGAAAAACAGAGAACTCCAAAGTAAAGAAATAAAAATAATTCATATTCTTATAAGAGTTTTGACACCAAGCATCTGATTTCCTTAAAAACTTCTTGACATGCTACATCACTGTATGCATTTTTCCTTGTGGCAATTACTTTCCAAAAATAATTGAAGCTATTTAAAGAGTACCTTTTCTGGCTTTTTACTACCAATTATAGGATCTAAAATCAAATCAGAACTATAGGACAAATTTAACATGTAGAGCTGTTTTAAATATCAAAAAAACTCCTAAACCTTCAGTAAGTTTTTTTAATATAGTTGCTTGATGCTGCCTTTCGGGTCCAAACACAAAGCCCCCACATTTTAACCATAAGTAGAATGATAGTGGTCTGTGCAGTGGAATTATTTTCAGAAAGAGACTGTCTTTTCAGCGTGCAGCAATAGTCTCTGCATGGGTAGAAATTAATCTGTGAGGGGTGGTTTCATAATCCAAAGGCAGCCTGAATTCAAGTTTGGGTTTCAAAGAGAGATCAGATTCAGGGGAGATGTGGTATTCTCATGTGATCTTGTAAAGCATTGCAGGAAATGGCATCCTCCTCACCAGAGCACAGAAAGGAAATAAAATATCACAATTCTCGGGAAACAGTTAATTTCCCTGCATGCTAATACCACTTCTGTAGTGCAAGGCATTATCTAATGATGGAGGAAATACTACTGAATTTCAGCTAAACTTTCAATATGTGAAATGAAAACCAGGCATATCACATTTTGTATGATTTTCTTATTTAAGTGAATTTCGTCTGATCATTTCAGATGAGCCATAACAAACTACCTACAATTCTGTTTTCTCCAGAGAAATTACAAGTGATTATTTTGGAGAGACAACTAACTGTAGAAGAAAAACTTCTCCCTAGGATCAATTATGTTAAGGATAAAATGGGTGCTTAGCATCTTGCACCACTATAATCACATAAAAAGGGTGTTTTTAAAGTACTTAAGTTTAAAAAACAGAAAATGAAGAGACTCTATTGGAGTAGGGAAGAAAAATGAAAGAACAAAGTAAATGCTCTCAGAGAATACTGAGAAGGAAATTAAGTCATAAGAACAAGCAAAGACAGCACTAAAGAAGAAAACAGCTTTCAACAGAAGGAAGACAGCACTTCTGAGAACTGCAAAGGGCAGAGTTGCTCAGCAAAGTATAGCAAGTTTTCAAAATACAGTTTCATGAACTAACAAACTACACTGAAAACCAGACACTGAGAGCTCTTAGTGTAAAGAAACAGAATAAGCATCCTTAATGCAATGTGAGACAAAAAGGTCCCCATCTGAGACATAAAAGGAAGTCAGGATATGAGCCTAACATTGCTTCTTATGATCTCATAAAATATCACTGTATATAAAATGAGAGCAAAAAGACACCAGAAAACACAAATATATGGAAGACAGAAGAGGAAACGTGGATATGCAAGTTCTCTCTGTAAAAAGTATGCCTCAGGAAATGAAAATCTAATGGGCAACAAATTAAGACACAGATTTGAGTCAATCTTTTAATGAGACAGCCAAAAGAGAAAAAGGGGTTATTCAATCAAAGGTAGAAGTGGGTTAATTAAGCCAGACAACATTGGAATTAAATCCCTGCCCAGCTGAGCCTGAGGGCCCAGCAGTTCCATGAGCCCTGCAGTAGGGACAGCTGTCACAGAGCGAGGACAGTCCCCAAGGACTCTTACGTCACTCTGACCAACGGAGTCAAGAAACATGATTGGGTATTGGAGAAAAAGGAATGGCCAGTTGGGGGCAATGAAACTCCAAGAATCCTGGCTGATGCCAGAGATTGGGCAAACAAGTGTGGCTCCACTGAAACTGCTTGCCTGTCTGCCCATCATCCCCTGCCTGTACTTCTGTCTAATTCAACAATTCCTTTGCCTTCCACTCCACATTTAGTGCCTGTATTATTTCCTGTCACCACCAGGCACAGCATTTAAGGAGCACTATACTCAAAAATTGATCAGAAATAAAAATATGTGTGAACTGAAACACAACTCTATTCCTGAGTAAATCCATGAATGACTCCCGAATTCAGAGTGAAAATGTTGATTCTGTTCTCTGTTTAACTTGCTTGGAAGATATGAGGATAAGAATATCTACATGTGGAGTTCATAAACATTCATTCAAATTCTTAATAGATAATTCTCAATATTGCCATGCATAAGTTACAATATATGGTATGCTCTGTGCTACATTGATATGAGATATACTTGTATAGTCCAGCATATGTCTGCTATAAGGAAGAGATGAGGAAGGAAGAGAAGGCCTTAGACAGAAAAGAACCTTGGTTATTTAGCCCTGTTAGAAGTGTCACACACAATTATTTTACTATAGGCATCACTGAAATTAGAATCTGGTTTCCCAGATTTTTCTGGACTCAATTTTGTTTACTCAGAGAAACAAATGAAAAACAAAAAAGTAACCTAAACCCACCAATCTTTTACTTTAAGATTATCCACTATAATAAAACCATATATAGCTTTAAAAGAGTTCCCGGTAAATGGCTGGCAACTTTGACAGTTCTGATTTCATTCTCTGGTTAACACAAAGGGCTTTAATCCCAAAATGCCTTCCCCTACTGAGTTTCTTCTCCTACCTCTGAACTTCAGCTTTCAACAGTAATTGGCATATCTCTTATTCATTGCCAGATATTCTTCTTCTTAAGCTGAGACATGTTATTAGATTTATATTATTTCCCTTAATAGCATTCATCCATTAAGTAAACTTTTTCTAAAAACAGAGTGATAAATTATACCAGGATTTTATTTTAAAGTATCACTAGATATAGATAACATGTAAATGTACAACACAATTCAGCTTGTTCCTTAGAGAAGGAGATAGGCAGGTCTCTGAAGATCCAAAAAATGCTAGTACTGTGGAAAGCTGTACTTTAGTGCTCTTCCTTATATTTGTTGACATGTATTATGCATGTGGATCCCTTAGTCTCAGCCAGCCATCTAAGTCTCCCCTCATCCAGCCAATGCTATTGATTATCTGGGCCACTGTCAGAGGGAGATTAGGATGAGGCAGGCCACTAGCTGGCTAATGTTGAATCAGAGAAAACTCAAATGATGCCAGCATGCTTGAAGGAAAAAGCTAGTTTATATACACCCTGAAAAGGCTATGCACCTTTTTATGCAGCATGTATTCTCACCATTTGTTACGCACATTACTAACATGGGAGCTGCACCAGAACCCCAGCTGCTCTGGAACCAGCAGCTGAGCCCAGGCAAGCTTTCTACGTGGGCAACTAGCCAGGCTATTGTAATAATTTATTTCAGATGCCATCCTTTCTAAGATCACTCTTTCTCAAAATAAGGCTACGGCAACATATTTCACACAGAAGCATATCATGAGTCAATTCAGAAATACAAGACAATATAGAATATAATTTCTACATTAAACTCAAGATGAAGGTTGAATACATCAATCCCAAATAGGTGGAATGATAACAATTAGAGAGTTTCATCTGGTATACTCTACTAGTGCCCAATTTTAAAGAACCATTTTCCATTAGAATCTTTTAATTTCTTATGTTTTTATGTCAACTTGACTAGTTTGTTGTTCTACTGGTAACTTAATAATTTTCAGCTATTTTATTCAAGTATGCCCAAGGCATTTTACTACTACCTATATAATAAAAAAGTAGTAACAAATTTATAGAAGGCCAAATAATTGGATAAGCGAATTCATTAATATTTTGCCTCAGGAGATACTGACTGAACTTTTACATCACCCAGGAAATTGACTGTGGCTGCCAACCAGACAATAAAGAATAATTTAAGAATCTGGGATTCAAAATGCTGAAATGTGTCAGCAATATACAGAAAGTATCTTTACATACCTGACTAGTATCCTATTTGTGGTCTGACTGCATTTCACTTGAAGAAAACATTTTCCAGTTAAGACAGTTTTCATACATATGCACTATGAAAAAACAGAATTTGCATGCATCCAGCAGCAATCAGAGCAGCACATTAGTATCAAAATGAATATACAGTAACCGGACATAGACAGAGATGGATGGCAAGAAGTAGTTATTTCTGGTGTACTCAATGCTGCTACTGTTTCATTTTCAGGCATGCTAAGTAAAACTAAAATAACAACTAATAAAAAATCTAAAGAACTGTTATTTTAACAGTAAGATCTCAAAATTCTTCATGGAACAATTAGAAAACCCAATTTAACTTGAAAGGATTTAAGTAAATTGCAATAGTGAAGGACAAAAGAAGTTCAGAGTTTGAAGTTTTATGTGACAGTTGATGTCTAGATACAGTTACAGAACTTACTACTGACCAGCATTAGACCTATATGTGAATTTGCTACACAAAAATTAAAATTCTATATTACATTACCTTTCTAAATAGTTTGTTACAATACTAGTGGTAAATTTTATTACCTCTGAATTTAACAGAGCTACATTAGACATTAAGCTATGTCAGGAAGCATAATTGAGCTTACTGTTCTATTGTTTGCATCTTTGGGATTTTCATATCAAATTCCTAAGAAGAAATACTTAATTTTTCCACATAATTCAGCTTTCTTTTTATTTCCATAATCTCAAGGCAGACTTTTTGATCCCATTCTGCTCACATCTTTCCAACTTTGCTTCTACAGAAATACTTGACTTGATAAAGGATTACCTCTAATTCTACCAGCAAATGTACTCCTTGATTTGGTTGCTGCTTTTAACAGGAGCACCTGTTTCATCCTTGGTTTTGTAATAGCTCTGCCATTTTACCTTGCTAAAGCCTTTTATCTTCACTGAAATAATAATTCTCTGTTGCTGTTGATGATATTTCTATCAATGAGCACTTGGCAGGAATATTTATCTGCTTCAGTGCTTGCTGCACTGACCTGGATACAATACTTCACAAAAATAGGGTTCTAAATAGGAAAGTCCCAACAGTGAAATATGTCTCAGTAGAAAAGTGACCAAATATCCTAAAGTTTTTTGAGGATAAAATTAGAATCATAGAATAGTTTGGGTTGGAAGAGACCTTAAAGATCATCAAGTTCCAAATTCACAGACAATTCTCAAAAACTAATCTAAACCTAGGTTATCAAAAGTTAAATACTGCTGAAAGTTTAAAGCAAAGCAAGCAGTAATTTTTTGAGTGTACATTCTCATGTAAAATTCTGCTTCATATCTTATGGAGAAAAAGCATAACTACTGTTCAGGCAACCAACTCCTTCCACTGAGTGCATTATTTTATAATAAGAATATACCTTGGTTAAAACATTAATTTACTAGAGCCAGAGCAAATTTAAATATAAAACATGTAACACCTGATTTCCCCCCATGTTTCAGTGCTGCTAAAACAACTAAAATGTGGGAATCACTTATTTGTTAGATAAAAAATCTACTGGTTTATTCCTTTGTCAGTGCCTTGTCCCTTTCTTAAAATAATAACCCCTTCAAAACCTTTAATTTTAACCAGAAGTTTGAGAAATGGAACAGTAGATTTTAATTTCTAGTTCAGATTGCAGCTCAACCATGACATTTGGCCAAGATTTATGTATTGTATTAAAAGGATTCAAAATGCATTTGAAAAAATCAAACTTGGACTATGTCTGATCTGAACCTGAAAGAAAAGTACATCCCCTTACAGTCTATGTGTAGCAGGGGAGAAGAATTAATTTTAGTTGCTCAACCAATTCAAGATCTAAATGACTGTAAAGAAATTAATTGCTGAAGACCTAGGAGAGTCTGGTTTTGTGTTGGTTCCCCACCAAGAACTCACTGGGTGGACAGAACTTCAGAATCTCTTGTGATTGAAATGTGTAGGTTATATCTTAACTTAACAAACATGCATTTTAAAGCATCCTATCCTAAAAGATTTAATTGATCTGTCCCCTATCCAAACACCAGTCCCCACTTTCCTGCATACTTTGGCATAGACTGGGGGTGCTAAAATTTTACCTTTCATGCTCCCCTCTTCAATCAACACACAACCTATTATAAACATCTCCAAGACCAGCCTGGCAGTTATCCCAAATTCTCCAATCAAAGCGATTTTGTTCAAATTTATCCATTCAGTGCTGGGTTTATTTTTGTTATATTTCTGATCATTTTTGTCTTTAGTAACTGCAGAGACTACAGAATCAAATGGCTTACTAATATAAACTTTACAGTCAACAATCCATGAATTTATATATTATACTAATACTTGTATGTAAAAGCCATACTGCAAGAGACTGCATATAACACTCAATTTATGGAAGGACAGACCCTCCAGATATTTCCCATTAAAATGGGGTATAAAGCAGTGAAATAAAATTAATTTATGCAGAATTGTATAAATATGTAGAAATTTGGTGGGTTTATTCATTCCTCTATTTTAAAAAAGGTAAAAAAGCCAAGGTCTGCAAAAATTTCAGGGGCTTAAGCAGACTAACTCCTGCTCTTAAAACCAGGGGGGATAGACTTTGGAAGATCTCATTTTTGAGCAATGATGTTCAATGACGTATTTCTTCAAACATACTGAGTATTAAGCAGGGGGAGATTTTGAGTATAGTGCTTCCAAACAAATTTTCAGATGTGAAATCTGGGCTACAATAGACAACATCTCAGTTAAGCCAGAGAGCCAGGGAGTAGTATACATAACAAGCGATCGTGTCAGTCAGGTTTTCATGCAAAAAATTCCTCAAAATAAATTCCTCCGCTAACTTTTAACTTTACAAGATCATTGTCATGATGTATCACAGGGGAATATTAAAGAGAATTATTTCTCAAAAATATATAGGCTGTGGTTCCCATCTTCTACGTAAAGTTTATGTAACAAAGTAGATAAATCTCTACAGAATCTTTTGCAAGTAATGCAAGTTATCAAAACATAAAGAAAGCTGGGAAACTCTCTCAAAAGTAGAAAGTCATTTTCTAGTTGGCAGCTACATATATTATGTGAAGTAACAACCAACAGCACTTCTTGAGACATTAGGACTAGGTCTTTATTCCTATATTCATAAACTTGGGCCCTGAGATCTTGCACAGATAAAGGCAAATACTTCATTTTACCTCCTGGCAATACATGCATCACAGTGGCTGTTAATAACGAGTAATTAATGATAGTAATTTAATTTCTCTCCAAATTACTTACTAATTAATTGCATTTACAGTGGACATTAATACCTGAACAGCATTCCTCTGAGTGCAGCAATGCAAAAGTATTTTTTGGGCTAGCAAACTATATTTTAATAATGCCCACTTTAAAGACTTCTCAAATAGTACATTCCTGAATAATGCCTTTACAGGCAAAACTCATGCATTAATATTATTAATTACTTAAGTATAGCCAGCAATTAAAGAACAAAATTTTGAAGATCAAACATGAAAGTCACATGAAGGAACAGTTGCTTAAAAGAGAAAGAATCTGGAGATTGAGAAAGCATTAGTACCTACCAGCATGAACCAAATTCACAAATAACAAAAATTAGTTGCCTTTAGTCTAGAACTCTTCATCACTCAGCAAATCTCCTTCACGTCTTTGCCTCACATTGACAATGTGGCAAACTATCATTTCTTCCATAGATGGTATTTACTGATAGCCAATTTACAGATTAAAGAATTAGCAGAATGACTTCGTTTTAAATTTCAATAAAATTATTTTTAGAAAATCTCCTCCTGTTTTTTCATTATTACACAAATCTTCTGTAATTAAAGCTTCTTGACAGAGATGCTCTTATTAATTTATTTTATGAGCCACTTGAAAAATGCAATTCTCCCTCCACCACTTATGAAAATCCTCAATGACTGCTAAGTGCCAAACACATAGTACAAAGCTTGAGTTCTATATCAGCAGTGAAAAATGTTCGAATGTGTTGTAAACCATTTGGGGTATTTGCTTTTCCTCTGGCCTATGCAAGTCTGTATTATTCTCATCATCAAGGAACCAATGGCCTCGATCAATTTTTCACTTATTGTGATAGGTCATCACCATACACCACAAAGTCCCTAGATTACAGAAATTTTCAAAGGTTTTCTCCATCAAAAAAGAAATAAACTGTGCAATGGGGCAACAGACCATTAAATTCCAATCTGGAGTATATGCACTTTTCTAAATGATGACAAAAAACCAGAAGCTGGAAATTATATTGTGCAATATTGTAACACATACAGTAGTGAGTAGAAACAACCCAATCAATAACTTGACAGTTGGCATGTTCAAGGCTGCTCTGGGAATGCAATGTGCTGACTAGAGAGCATTAAAAGATATTCATTTATTGATTCTCAAATGCACAAGAGTCTGCTTTAGAGTCTTGCTTGTTAGAGTTTCCACTGTTCACTGACATCAGCTCAAATTGAACTGAAGCAAAGCATAGGTATGGACTGTAAATCAGTTTGAGAGGACAGTAATGTGCTGCCTGGCTGCGGTAGAGAAAACTTTAAGCTTCAATTTTGACCACTGCCACACTTGTGTGAAAGTAGTGAGATGTAGGCCTTGCTCTGAGATTCCTGTATCACTGCTACAAA
Source organism: Turnix velox (assembly GCA_013400935.1). Classification (NCBI taxonomy): domain Eukaryota; kingdom Metazoa; phylum Chordata; class Aves; order Charadriiformes; family Turnicidae; genus Turnix; species Turnix velox. Next base: position 288,296 of record VZTY01000366.1, on the reverse strand, counting down.
TAAATAAAATACATGAACCCTCAAAACCTATAAAATGAAATAAAAATCAAGCTTTGCAGAAAATTCAAAGCACTGAAAACTGAAAGAAATACACACTTAAAGCCTTTGGGCTCAACCATACTGACAGCTATAGCTATCCTATATGTTTTTAGCGGCACTAAACACAAAGTTGTCTGCCTCTGCCATCTCCCTACTACAGATACTTTCTCTGAAAGTGAAAAGCCAACCTAACAATCAAGGAAAATTATTGCAAAGGTCACACAGTTACATTGTTATAGGGCTACTATACAATGTTACAAAAAGTTTCATAGTTAATATAAGTAGTTATGAGGCGTCAATCATGTTTCCTTAAGGAGTAGACTTCCTTAGTTTCCTTTGTTCTCTGATTGTAACTGTAGATTTGTTGTATCGTTACCTGTAGGGCTGTCACACAGTCATTACAAATGGGATGTGATCCTGGCTATATCACCAGTCCATGACTTTTGAATTCTACTTCTCTGTAATTCTTTTTCCTATCAGTAAACCAGGAACAATGAAGTATTTTGAGGACTTTGGATGCAAAGTATTCCATAGAAGCTATTATTATCACCATCATTTGATCAACTGTGAAAATTTCAAAAGCAATCAAAACATTGCTAGAAGATGTATTTTATTAACTTTATCATCAAATCCCAGAGAGAAAAACATTTGTAATAAAAACGTATAATATACACAAAACTTCAGTTGTATCCAAAATACAATCTTAATTGATTCATTCCAGTGGTCTTTTAAAAAAAAGATAATTTTCTACATGATATTAAGAACCAAAGATTTTCATTTTAGTTTTAATTTTGACAGCCCTATTAAAATTTCAAGTGTTCGACTTTTACCTCCTAAAACATGCTTCTCTTTTAATGAATGTCAAACAGAAATTCTGAAACATGACAAAGAATGATGGTGAGCCAAATAAAACATGTGTTGGTCCTGAATATAATTGTAACATTATGAGCTAATGAAGAACAAATATGAATTGAAAAATACTTTCACACTGAGCAATGTTCCAACTGTTGTACACAGAAGTGCTATTAACCATTCCAAGGCAATGAGGAGCCTGTCCCTGAGACAAAGGTAAATGTGCAGAATCTCCTAGAAGATCTGCAAATATGTGCTGCTCCAAAGAATAAGTAGTCCTTTACATGTTATCAAGCCTTAACCTGCTCAGAGTTCTTTAAAAATAGTAACTAATCAGCAATTTCTAATGAAGCCCTACAATACAAACTTAGCAATGGCCACCTAATGCCATTTTCTCTAAGTAATACTTCAGCTCACAGATGTAAAAAAATAGAAACACAAGCCATTGGCATCTGTCAGGATGGATGAAGTCTGGTCATAGTAAAATGGAGACTAGACAGAAGTGAGATATTTTAAGCCACTGGCAGTGATATCATTACATTTACAAAACCTCACACTTGGCAAGAGGGATATGTAAAGGAGCTTTACTCTGTCACATCCCTCTCACTGAACTCTAAAAACTTTACATGGTCTCCAGCTAATTTTTATGTCCATATTTTTTTCACTTGGAAAGTGACTAAAAATTATTTACAAGCACCAATGTTGTATTCCTGGACTCAGTAACAGTCCACAGAGCCCAATTCAGGGGGATGCTGATTTTCAGAGAAACACACATGGATGTCAAAGTAAAAACAAAAATCCCTTTCTTAATGCATCTTCCTCTATATTTCTTCTTTATCTCTTGTTAATAGTGCAGATGTTACAGGTTAAGTGGAATTCCTTCCTGGATCTCTCAGTGTCAACAGTGACAACTGTGTGTTCCATCCTTTTTCCCTTATAATCAATCTCTCTCTTATTCCCTATTTTGGATTCTTCTCTCCCATTTCCCATTCTAAAACTTCTCTTTCAACTTTTTTCATGTTTAATGCCATGCATATATTTACCACTAATTTTAATACCTAGCTTCCTGAGCAGCAGATAAAAATAAACCCTAAGCCAGACTGCAAGTCAAAGAAACTCTGAATATTCTAACACTTCTTATTAAAACAGCATTGAATGAGGTATAGGACTTTTCTCTATGCCATGGTGCTTTTGCAAAAGGAACAGAAATACACTGCTCTCAATGAATACATTATTTTCTAAAAAAAATCATCTGCAATTAAAAATAACTCAGTGTCTTAATCCCAGGGTATAAATCAGAGGTTTTTTTGTTTTATTTTTTTCCTTCATTTTACTTACAATAGAAAGATGCAGGAGTTAAAAAATTTCCCACTTGGAATCAAAAATCATGTTTCAAAGGTTCCTGGAGGTACACAGAGGGGACACGGGAACTCTCACAACCAACATCCTAAAAATGCCATTGCCACTAAATGCACATTTAATTAGCCACTGTACAGAACTAATGTGGCTAATTAATCACTGTACAGAACTGTTAACATGTTAAGCATTAATAATTCCTAAAGACTGTGTTATCTGCATGAGTATAACTGCTCCATACAGTGCTGCTGGGAAAGACTGTCCATGGACCAATTAGCCCTGTCAGGTTAGCCCAAAGTTACAGCAGGTCAGTAAGGAACAATTCTGTCCCCATCCCTTCTTTCTGGTGCACCAGAGGGATATGGGCTTAAAAGAATAAAGAATAAAAGAATATGGGTAAGACAACACTGTGTCACAGCCTTACCTGGTTTACTTTTGGCAACAGGCACCATGTTAAAAATCTGATCAAAACTTAGAGCAGTAAGACACTGTTGAGATCTTCATTGTATTACAATGATGTCACAAAGCATTGTTCTACAGCCTGGAGTGAAGCTTCTTGTACACCCAACAAAAACTGCAGAAAAAACTCTGTTATTCTCTTCCCTTGAACACACTGGGAACACACTCTATGGCTAAGCATGTGCTCCATATTCAAAAGAAAATCAAAGCACTTGCCAATCACGGTAGAAATCAGTTCAAAATGGAAAAAAAGACTGAGAACCAGCAACCTGTAATCTCATTTCCTAGACTGCCAGACATGTACCACATAGTAGTGCTGTTACTGAAATACTATCAACAGCCACAGTTAAGGTTGTCAGACTGCACAGTGGCACTTAAGGATGCTGTCTTCTCTGAGTCTGTTACTACTTCTGCATGCATGCTCTATTCCAAAAAGTGAGGAAAACAAATTTTGAGGACTTTCCTATTTAGGCAATTCTTCATAAGCCTTACAGATGGAAGATAAAAGATAATGTTCCCAAATGGAGAGTTTTAATGCAACTATGATGCTGTATTCAGGCACAGTATTTCACAGTGTACTATATTTGAAGCTCCTGGCACTGGCTCCTACTCTGTTTTGTTTTAAGGCTGCAGTAAGTTCTAGTGTTCAATTAAGGGTCTGTCTCACAGCATATATAATCCAAAAGCAAATGGATCCAAATCTTTGATTTATAACAAAATCTGACTAAAAGTGCAAGACTTTCAGGCACAAAAAATCTCCCCAAACTTTAGAGGTTCCTCACTTAAAAGGAGAAAGACCAACAGAATGCTTTAAGAGAGTTGCCTCTCTGCAAAGTGCAATGACTTTTAGAAATGCTCACCTGAGATAACCAGAAAATGAAATGGCAAGCCTCCCCCTTCATTTACCATGTAATGCAAGAATATATATCCATCATATTCTGATGCAGAAGGAGAAATAATAGAACTTTTACATCTGTTATGACAGGTATTTTTACTTTCCTGAGATGACTTGCCTTGGCTCCATCCCTGAATATTTGCTCAGCATATATTTTGAGGCACATTACCATATAGAAATAGCCCCAAAAGATCAGGTTTGAGTACCTCATTAGCCTATGTCCAAAAGCTTCCTACTTGTACACTGACAATTGTTTCTGAATTCACCTGGGTAGGCTGACACATATACCTATGTATATTAGCACATATAGGTGACTCCCAGTTATCTGTGGAAAACTTGTCTACCAGTAGGAATTTCATAAAGTCACTATCATGGGGTGATTTAGTATCTAAAGCTGAATTTAGTATCTGAAGCTCAATTCACATCTAAACCAAAGGATCCTGTACCTCAATCTAGGAAGAGGGGATGGTCCTGGAACCCAAATATACTAAAATCATGAACATATGTGTTTTGTTGATGAGAGGGAAGTCAGGAATGAAAATCAGGCAAGGAATTTACCTGGAAGATTATCCTCAGGAAAAGACCATTCAGAGGGTAGAAACAATCAGAGATGAAGAACTCTACTGAGTTTGTATAAAAGAACAATGCTTTCCTTTTGATTTTTAAAATAAATTTGTTATGACTCTGCAAGCTCCCCACTACTTTTAAGCAGCTTATCAACTTGAGGGAGGTTAATCAATAAATATGAAGTGCTGTACACAATCCATGACAGACATCCAAAGGCAGGATTGATGAAGATCTGAGCAACCAGATCTAGTTCAGGATGTCCCTACTTACTTCAGAGGGGTTAGACTAGATGGCCTTTGAAGGTCTCTTCCAATCATATCAGAACAGTTATGAATGAAACACGAAAGGGAGACAAATAACATTTTCATCCTCTATAGCATTCTATAGTTTCGCACTTCTATTCCACTTGATTCAGGCCATGAAAATGCAGTTATTCTCACACACACTGCACTAATTGATAGACAACTGCAACCTGAGGAAGATGCCTTAATTAATTCTGCCTTAATTACTTCTACCAATACTGCTTCTTTCCCTCAATAGACAATGAAAATGTTTCTTGGAGAGAATATACATCTTGATCTTCCAATATCTAGGTGTAGGTCATATCTGTAAAGTAAATCCATACACGCATGTTCTCAGGTTCCCTCTATTTTTCTCTTGCTGTAAAGTAATAAATTATTAATTCTATTAAACCAAGACATCTCTATCAAGGAAGATTCAGCAAACACTATATTGAGTATCAAATGTGTACTATAGCTGTTTTAAACCAGTGATGTTCAGTCTAAAACACCAAGTTACAAGACTAGGAAATAACCTGAGTTTCACTTTTACACTCCCCTTTCAGCTATTCCTGAAAACAGTTTTGCTTTGGCTGATTTTGCTTTACTGTTTCTTAATTAGAAATTCTGATGACCTGAATCCATTAGATCCATTAGATCAGCTTTCTCAAAGAGAAGATAAACTGTGCTGACTTTAAGACAAAATGTGTGACAAGGAAAAGGGTAATAAAGATTTCATTTCATAGACTTTTTGGGACGTTAAGGTTTAAGAGCTATAATTAACAATATGCTCTTTTGCTAAGGCACCAATGCATAATTTTTCAACATTAAAAAAATGCACTTGTCATTCAGAATTTGAGTCAACAAATGGAAAAATTTTGGTGCAAGCTAGAAAGGATGTAAGCAAAGGAACTGACACAATACTCATTTTACTCACTCACTTTGATCCTTCTTTTCAGATTTGCAACTGACATAACTAAGACAAAGAATTTGCATAGAACAGTAGCTTGTATATCAGCAAAGTTGTTGCCGTGACACAAAATGTGGAAGCATTTTTCCTTCCTTACATTTCACAAATGCTGGCACAAAGCTACTGATAGTTTGTAGTCACTTCCATCACAACACAGACAACATAAAACCTACACGTAAGTATCTTTTGAGACAGCAGTTGAAAGGTATAATCTCTCATCTTGTCATCATTCATGTATGGAGAGAGAAAAAAAGGATGAAACCCAAAAGTTAACAAGCTTACAAATATCCTAGGATTTGTAAATTTGCTTCTTGCTTGTAAAGTGCAAGGAGGTTGCCTGAAGCTTTTGGTGGTTGTATAAATTGTGGAAATCTGCATGCTGCTACTAAAGGACAACTTCAATATGTGCATTTCCCTCTGTTTTATAATTAAAAAAAATTAATACAAACAAACAAAAGCCAAAAAAACTGCTTTGCTTTGGGATAAATTTGATTGTTTGGGTCAAATATGACTTCAGTGATGAACTGAGAATGAAAAAGGACTTCTCAAAGAGACACAGTAGCAAGGGAGACTGGAAAAACCACAAGAGCTGGAATCACTGTGCAGTTGTGCCATTTAGAAACAGGATTCCAACAGAAAGCAGCAACAGAAGGAGAATTTGAAGCATTTGGGAGTTCATTGCAGGGGCAGACCAGGATGAGAGGGCAATCAGTGAAGTAAGTGCAGGATAGAGATGATGAAAGCAAAGAAAAATTTGCAACCAAAGGTGGAAAGAAGCAAGATCTATAAGATTATCACTGCAGCACCTTATTCAACCTCTCATACTAACTATGCCACTGCTGTAATATTCTTGGAATACTAGCCCATCTTTTGGAGAAGAGATTATTTCACCATCTAGACCATGAGTTTTACAATATGTAACAGAAGAAAAGTACTTGCTGCACATAATATTTCCACTCATCAGGTTCATTCACATCTACCTTTAGACTCAATTTAATTTTCTTCTGTAATAAAATTTATAATTTCCTCTTGGAACTGCAAATACATGCCTAACCTTTCCATTCTTAGATGCTTTTTTTTCTTAAACATCATCTACTTTTACATCAATCTCATTGAAATGTGCTTCTTCCTTCAATTTAATTATTAATATTCTTCAGCATTAACTTTCCCGAGTTGCATTTTCAGATCAATAGCTTAATTTTTACTGCATCAAAAGAGCCCACTGCAATAGCATTTCAGAAAAAGGAACAACCAGCAAGAGGCTTGCAGTGGTACATAAGTAATCTCCAGAGGTATTTTGCAGCCAAATTTTACAATTTTCTCTTTTAGCTTGCTTTGTTATAAGCTTTCTACACTGAGTAACTTCCTAGTATTCAGGGTCTTAGCCCCTCCCACAACTTTTGGTACTATGATGGATTTGATTTCTTTACTTTTAGTTGGTTTTCATCTTTCCACATGAAATAATTCTCCAAGTAACTTGGCTTTTTGGTGGTATATAGTTACCTCAGACTGGCTGCTGCAAATTTTGCTGAGCCAGCCTGTCTTTCTTGATGAGTAGGCCACTGATAAGAGTGAGGACTAAGTTGAGAGATATTCACAGCAAAAGTACTCATAGAAATAATTAATATGTGCGTGCCTGCAGCCCAGAAGACCAACAGAATCCTGGGCTGCCTCAAGAGAAGTGATTTTGCCCCCCTACTTGGCTCTGGTGAGGCCTCACCTGGAGTACTGTTTCCATTTCTGGAGCCCTCAACATAAGAAGGACATTGAGCTGTTGAAGCGGATCCAGAGGAGGGCCACGAAGATAATCAGAAGGCTGGAGCACCTCCCCTTTGAGGACAGGCTGAAGGAGTTGGGGCTGTTCAGCCTGGAGAAGGCTGAGGGAGGACCTCATAGTAGCTTATCAGTACCTGAAGGGGGCTACAGAAAGGAAGGGGTAGGACAATTTAATAGGATATGCAACGGCAGGACTAGGAATAATGGCTGTGAAGAGAAAGAAAGGAAGGGCAGGATAGATATAAGAAAGAAATTCTTTATGGAGAGGTAGGTGAGACACTGGAACACGTTGCCCAGAGAAGCTGTGAATGCTCCCTCTCTGGAGTTATTTAAGGCCAGGTTGGACAAGACACTGAGCAACCCAATCTAGTGGGAGATGTCCCTGCCAATGGCAAGGGGGTTGGAACTAGATGATCATTAGGGTCCCTTCCAACCCAAACCATTCTATGATTCTATGTTAATCTCCTTGTTCCATTCTACACTATTATGTTTCATGCTTGCATTATAGCCTTAACAGAACTTCTACAGTTCATTTTCAGTAATGCATAAAACAATGATCTATTAACAATACAACTACTATTAACAGCCACATCAGTGATAATTTAGTTTTTGAAAGAGAGAGATATCTGAAAATTAGTCAAATTGATAATAAGCTGTGTGTGATTGTTTTAATAGGAAAGAATGACAGTAAATGTCACATCCAGGGCTCCTGCTGGTCACTTACTGAGAAAAAATGGAAGACTCCTACTCTACCCCTTTTCTATCAAGAGTACAATAGAGCACAGAGATACTCCTTATATGGCAAAAAAAAAAATAAAAACACACCAGAACGTTTGGTGAGTTGGTTTTACTCTTACTCAAACGCTAGACTCACCTCACATCAGATTCACCAGTACCAGCAGGAAATCACTGCTTTCCTCTGCAGCACACCAGGCTGTTTCCTGGGATCATTTAGGCACTTACACCTAAGAGACCTGTGCTGCAGCAAGACTCCCCAATAAAGCTGTCTCATCTCTCTCTCACCCTCTTCCTGTTGTTACACACACGCATTTCAAAGCATTCTGCTATTTCATAACAAAGCCCTGCATTTGTCATAGGATTACACAGACTGCAAATGTGTGTGGAGGGAGTATCAAAGTACATGCTCTTGTCAGTTTTTCTGCTCACCCTTTTACAGCCAGATCCCCAGCGACTACTCCTTCTCACCATTCCCACACTTCATCTTACTCAAAACTGCTCTTTCTGGCTCCTTTCCCTTCCCTATCACTATTCTTGCCTTTACTGGCCAATTCACTCTTTGTCCCTTTTCTTCCTTTTAGTGGCTCCAGCAGGGAACTTGGTCCTGTAAGCCCAAAAGAATTTTTTAATTTGAGAAGCGTTTGAGTCACGCTGTTTCTTCTAGACCTGTACAACTAGTTTACTATCAAATATGGTTTTTATTGTGAACTCTTCTATGTTAGCAATTTGGAAAGAAAAATAAAATTTATAGAATCAAAAAATAAAAGGAATACCACAGATAAAAATAAAAATAACTTTAAAGGTAAAAAATATAATTTGTAAGTAAAGAGTTGATAGTGTTATCATGCAGTTTTGGAGTTTTAATATAAGAAAATCAGGAGAAATTACAAAGTACAGAAAAATAAAAGTGGTTCCCAACTTATGTCTAATTATTACAGAACTCAGAGAACTGCACTGTCACTGTGTGACACAAACCTTGTAATATTTCAACTGGAAAAAATACTTTGTAGACTTCATCCCTAAAAAAATCCTCTTGTGTTGCTAATACAAAGTGAATAGCAGCATTCCCGACAAGTAATCCCTATATATGAAGCCTGTAAAAACTGCAGGTCAAAGGAGAATTAGTACAAAGCTGATCACATTAAAATTAACATAAACTTAATTGTTTTCTCCTCTGATAGCCTCTCCATTTCCTGCTGAGTTATGCCTATAGAGACTACAGCATTTCAGAATTAGAACAAAAAATCCAAAAATCAAACCAAAAAACCGTCAAGGCAGAGTAATGAATGTATGAACCTAAAGACATTCTAAATATGTTGTGTTCAAAAACGAAGTGTGATGAGCAGGCACGATTTGGTTGTCATCTATTCGATGTCACTTGGTGGCGCTGTCAGGAACGTCAGCCCGACAGGTTTTCTATGCTTTAACAATGTCCCCGTACCGTGTCATTTTTGCAGGACTCGTATTGTAAAGAAAGGAAGATAGCCCTCAACTCCCGCCCAACAGAGAAAAACCTCTTTTCAATTCTATTTAATTTTGGTGCGTTGTAGAAAGGCCAGCTACACTCAGGAGACGGTACTTTCGGTACTTTACACAAACGAAAGAAATCAGACACAACAGTGAAATCAAGCAGGAAAAAAAATCAGAAGGCAAGAAACACATTGTAAAATAGATATGCTGTGGTGCTATTAAACATGGTGCTGAGGAGGCTGAATATGTGGAACATGCTCTGCGAAGGTCCCTGAAAAATATCTTCAAGAATGCTTGGTACGTATCCAAGCTCTGTGCTCAAGGACTTTCTTACCAAGTGAATGGTATCACAACAAAGTCAGACCTAAGAACTGACAATTTTAGAACAGGTGGAAAGATTATTTGCTCACACACTGCCAAAGGCTAGGCTTCATGTTCAACAGACCCACTGCCCAATCTGAGTTGACATAACCTGTATTTCTGCCACATGTTCCTAAAGCAGAGAGAACTTCTTTAATCTATTTGCTTGCAACTAGTACACAGCACCTTTTGCCAGTGTTTGCTCTTTCAAGGCAGGAAATTTCCAGAAATTTTTCTAAAATTTACCATGAGAGACCTTAATAATACCACTTCAATGGCTGATTCAGCTGATTAAATCAATTTCTGTGCAATAACTAACAGCTCTCCAAACAATCTGCAGAAATCAGTTAAGGTAGCTTTTGATGCAAGAGCACACAGACTTGGTAGAAGGGCGGGGAGAACCTTGGCAGCACAGCTAATAAATGTAATTATAATGATAAAGGCTCACAAATGGCTTCATTCTACGCTGTCACTCACAGCACAACCTGCTATCGTTCACTCCTGCTGCATACAATGACCTTTGTCATGCTTCAGAAAGCAGCTTCCCACTGTGATTTGACTCTTACTGAGTGGCCAGATGGGGCAGTTTTGCTTCATTATTTGTGTCTGTGAAGTGGAAATGCCAACAGAAAGATTCATTACTGTCAAGAACATCTCCACAAAGCTCCTCTGATTTATTAGGGCATAAACTGCTGTACTGGCTGTAATGAGACATAAACGTTCTGTAAGGGCTATGAACTCAAGAAGGGAATACACACTGCCATCAAGAGGCTGTGGGCCTCATTTATAAACAGCTTGTGCCAGTACTGTCACAAAAAATCACACGAGCAGACTGCAGCAGTTGTAGGAAAGAATGTAACAGATTAGCCAATGACATGTTTGCATAAAATAATTTCTTCCATTTTTTCTCAAATCTGAACAGTGCAGGCAGGTGTGATGTAATGGAAATGCTAAGTACATTAAAATATTCACTACCACATCACACTCCAATGTAAGATCCACTCCTGACTGTGACTGAAACTATCCTTCACAGCCCAGAATTCTGTGCTTCTTTGAATCATTGGTTCCTCAGATAGTTAGAAAAACCAAAACCAAGCACATCAAAAAACTCCCTAAACTGCATCCATCAGAAAACAAAACAAAAATAGAACCACACAAAGTTTGCACAGCTCCATCTAAAACTGATTCCAAATCTGCAAAGATAGTCAAGTGACTGCTGCACTGTAGGAAAGGTTGTAACAAATTGTTTACATTAAATGAACACATTATAGGATAAATATAAACATCTAGCTAGAAATTTACACACATTACGAAGAATTGTTCAGAAGTTCCCTAACTGAAATCGCATTAACTTTTTTCATGTACTCCTTCCAAGTTTAGAGATATATACACCAACAGCATAGGCTAATTTAAAAAAAAAAAATTCAATATGTTGTTTTTGAGAACTTCTTACAGGTTAAGCCTTGAAAGAAATTTTCCTAGCAGGAAATATATCAATCTGAGCAGCTGTACACAGACAATCAAATCTTCATAGTATTTTTATTCTTAAAATATCAGCAAAATTAATTGAAAGCACAAAGATATCTGCTTATTGTGGCATGGTAATCTTGCTTGTGTCTGAGTCTCACTCAGAGGGCAAGTACACTTTGTACTGACATGGCTCCTGTGAGTAGTTCTGAGTCTTGTAGATACTGTAGTGCTGTTAGCACTTGATTAAATATTAATGGGCGAATGAACACCAGGTTCTTTTGCCACTCAACAACCCATTAATAAGGCACTCTGGAGAAAGAAGGAAAAGACACGTGGTTTTTTGAGCCACTTCTATTTGGCAAGGCTAAATCCAGACATTAGAAGAAAAAAAAAATCTCATTAGTAGTGCTTTTTAACATACCAACACAGTTTGCTTTACAGTACTAGTCCCTTATGGCTATTGAATGTTCTGATGTTTAAAAAGCAGCAAAGTAAACCATAACTGAATCAGGCATTTCAGTCACCTATTTCTCATTAAATGATGGAAAGTTCTCTAGACTATACTCTGCAAATCTGTTTTTTACTTCACAGTTTACTACCTGTTCAAATGCGGATCCTATAAAAAGTGATCATAATATAAAAAAATACAAACCAGCACCATTAAATGCTGAAGCACTTATTAAATTTCCTTCTGACCCAACTTTATGTCCATTTCTAGTTATTTAATAGATAATATGCTTTTGCAAAATGCTTTTCCACTGATACACTGCATTGTGTGTGATTCTTGTATAGATAATATGGCACCAAGAGTGAAATACAAATATGAGAAAATTACAAGTCTGCCTGTAAATAAAAAGAAATGGTCTGGTTTAAAAGCTAAAAATAACCTTAACTGAATGTCTTCTCCACAAGGTGAGATGAAAATTTAAGAATTGTTTCAGTTTTCAACTCAGTTTTACACTGACATTTAGACTGGCTTCCCTGAGGGAACACTAGTGAGCATTCAGGCTTCAGAGGCATCAAAGCTTTCAAGTGCCCCTTGAAGCAGAGAAGGAACAGTTGCCATGAAACTCCTCCAAAATTTACAGTCGAATATTCTCCTTCCCAGAAAATTCTGGAGTACTGTGCACCTGTATAATTCAAAATGGAGCAGTTGCTGCATCAATCTTGCACAGAATTTATACAAAACAGAGACAAAACTATTAGGCTTCCATGAATGCAATAAAAGATCTTAGCTTCACCAGGATTTGAATCCCATTTGCCATTTCCCTCCTCTTGTCTCCAAGTAAATATAGTTCTAGCAGGACCATATTGCTACTTTTCACCATTAACATCTACCAGGAAAACCCTCTCAGAAATGAAACAAAACAACAACACAACTAAACTTCAAAAATACATGAAGGATGGCAACATTAACATCTCTTACAGGCTGATGTCGAGTTGTACATCTTCACCTTCACTTACACCACCGCTCCTCAGCTGCAGTTCTTTTACAAATTATGAGCACATTCCTGCTCTATTCAGTTCCTTTTCCAGAGAGTCCCTGGTGGTTTACATCATGTAATTAATGGAAGTGAACATCCAGCCCAGAAGAGCATATCAAAAAGTTGCTCTGGTCCAGAGTGGTACCACACTTACCAGACTTCCCGACATGTGCTGAGGGGACTGATGGAAGGATTTACATTTTCAAGAAAAAAATCTTGGTATTTGTCAGTGGTGTAGTTTGTTCTGACTTGTTGGAAATGCTTAATGACTGTGATCTCCCTGTATGAGTGAAGAGTTACCATTCTGAGCAACATGAAGGGGCAGGAGGAGAAGTTCCAACAGCCTCACTGCTCAGTGACCAAAAATAATGACCTCGGTCCAGCCATGACTACTAACACAGGTAAAGTAGGTGAGGATAGTCTCATGAACCAAACTGTTTATTATTTCCACTAGCTAATTCAGGTAGTGCACACTCAAAGTCTTCAAGTTTCACCTTTGAATACAACTGTACATTGTATGTAATGCTCATAGTGAAAACCCTAGCAATTATATTGATCTACCAGCTATTAGACATCACCCCTGCTGCAAAGAAATATACAGCCAAGTGCCTTTTTCTGGCTGAAATTGCACAAACATGACGTACCACAAAGGCATCCTCAGATGTTTGGCTCATCACTAGGTTCCACACATGACCTTTTAAGGAGAATTTAGGTCAGCCTAAATAAAACAGTTTGCTGCAAAATGGGGTGCCATATGTCAAAATGTAGTTAATCAGACTATATTTTTTAGCCAAAAATTTCAGTATTATCAGATACGGTGCTAAAATCTCTGCATTCACAGTTTTCTCACACAATTAGGGCACACAACTTGAATATTATGCACAAATTTGGGTTTGGTTGCTTATATTAATCAAAATATTAAACAATACTATCATAGTTATTTGAATCATACAGATATCATTGTTTGTTAGAATCATTAGCAAGTAGTAAGTTTCCATTTGCTTTTTAAGGACTAAGTTCTGTTATCCTTTTTTTTAAATTCTAAACACTTCCATTTGCTATGTAACACAATAAGTTGGGGTTACATCCCAGAATAGAAGAAAACTCACATTTTGACAGGATTGTACAGAACAACAGACAAGAAGGTGCCATAAACTACCTCCAGCTAAGGAAAGGGAAACTTATGTCACAAGGCAGGCAACAGGAACCTTTGTCTTGGCAAATATTCCTCACTGTGTAGGAGATAAACAGAGAAGGAAATTCGTGTTGATCACTTAAGTAGAGCTATTATCTAGCAGAGAGGAACATGACAGTTTTGTTATATGGATCAAGTCTCAAGCAATGTGTGCTGCCCACACGACAGACTTGCAGGAACAGCTTGGCTGACAGCATAGATTTTTCTGGTAAAACCAAGTAAACCAAGATAGGACACTGAATGCTCCATATATAGACTTAGCAAAGGCAGAAACACTGTACTAAAAATCTTAACTCTGCTGATGAGTAGTCCTCTTCAATGCTATGAAGAGGGATTTTTAGACCTTCATTAATCCCTACCTGCCTCACAACAGCATGATGCTACTGCTGGCTGGGTTCCCAGCATTGCACAGAACAAATGCACATAGTACTACAAGTGGAGTGAGGGAATGGGGAGTAAATGATGGCTTGGTGAGGCTCAGAGCAACCTGATCTAGTACAGGATGTCCCTGCTTGCTGCACCGGGTTTGGACTAGATGCCTATGAAAGTCCCTTCCAACTCTGTGATTCTAAATACCTTGGTCTGAGTAAAAATCCACAAACATTCCTGAATGGTAGGCTGATTATATCTTTTCAATACAATACAAACTGTAGGATAAGACTCAAATTCTATGAAAGAAAACAATGGGAATATCAAACTACCCATATGCCCTAGCCACATTCTCTGGTACCCACTCAAGACTGGCAGCAGTACAACTGCAAAAATGCTACACTGATGGTGCTTTTACAAATTGATGACTGATAAGCGACTGTTGCAACAGCAAGTGACAAGAAATGGGAGGACAGAAAGACTGTCTATCATAGATACACATATGAAGTTTTGTGCCTATAAAACTAGATAGTGTATTTGATGAAAAATCAACCCCTAAATGTGACGTAAAGTTAGACAAAGCAAATGCTTACAGTTTTCACCCATCTCTACCACACATATTTCAGTATTTATATAAAGCCCTCATTTGATGGAAAATTCAGCTATTTTTTTTGCACAGTAAAAGCAAAACTAATAAATGCATACCCAGTTAATTTCATTTTTGGAAATGAAGTTAATAGAGTAGATGAACTGCCTGGGGATTTTTCCCTTCATTTGTAAGAAGAATTGAAAACAACTGCACAAGTATTACAGATAAACCACAACAGTAATTTTCAGGATGGTAGATGTCTGTAGACAGTGCAAAATCTGGGGGAAGTAGGTGCCTCAAAACAGGCAGAGTGGAATCTTGATTAAGTGGCATGCTGCAACTAACCTATAACTCAGCATTATGAGTACTACAGGTACCTATGAGCATAAAGCATTTTGGAAGGGCAGATTCCTTCCAAAATTTGCAGCTGCAAATTTTTTAATGGAAATCATATTTAGTGGGCAACATCAGGCCATGGCTTGGCAACATTTTTTTCAGGCTTTTGCATACTTGTAATTTACAATTCTCTGTAGCCAGCCTTTCATGCAGTACAACAGGAAACCTTTTCCCAGAAGGAAAGAAATTTCTGTAGGATAGTGTTAGAAATCCCCTTTTGATTCACATTTTATGTATTTCATTCTTACTTCCTACTGAAGCATAAGAGGTATGGGATTTGGCTGTGCAACTTGTGAGATACAAAATTCTCCACAAAAACAAGCCCAAAGCAACTTCTGTCTTGAATTTTGAAAAAAAGGCAGAATTAATATATAAATTCCTATTTTGTGTACAAAATAGACCTCCCTCTCATAATCTTTCACTATACGCATACATAAAAATTCCCAAAATAATCAGGTTAAACGGAGGTTTGCTTCTGATATCTCTTCCTCAAAAAAAAGCCTGTTACAATTCTCTCAGGCCCTGCAGATATTCTGTCTTACAAACTACACTGTAGACCATTTTGAAATTTGTACTTTAAGTATTTATAATGCTTCTATTTCTATACAGTAGTCATTGAGATACATACTACTACACTGGATTTTAAAAAGTCTTGTTCAGTAGCAAGTCTCAGATGATTCAAACTCTACATGTTGTTTTCAGATACGAATATCTAGTGGCATATGATGCCAGAAGAGGAACTTCTGGTTTCTAGGGCATATAACAATGCATCAAACACACCTTCTACATTAAAACCCAGCAAAAGGGTTACAGGAACTTGTCAGGGGAAAGGTCTATGATCAAGCTTAAACCTTCAACAGAAGTTAGCACACAAGTGTTATCCCAGAGAAACAGAGCATACTCAGATGTGCAAATCTCATTCTGTTCATTTTACACAGAGACAATTACAGTGAGAGAAGCAGAGAGGATTATGACATGGCACCATTTAGAATCTCATAGAGAAGAACATGGTTTTATCAATTTTGCAGCAGATGTCTGCCTATGGGAACAGAATACAAAAAAGTCTATGCAGACTGTCATGTTTTTTCAAAGTCTCAGAATGTAGTTAAACCTGTTATGCCAGTTTAGAAAAATTAGGTTTAAATATAGAAAGATAAATAAACAGAGTGCTCCAAACAGGTATTTTATAAAACACAGAACAACTAAGACACTTAAAGACTCAACTGCTAATAAAGAGTCAGCAGACCCACAGCAGAGTTCTAAAGATGGGATTGTTTGGATAACTTGCTTAGTTCTTAATTCAGTAAAGCACTTTAATGTATGCCCGAATCCATTGCTTTGGTTAGCAGAGATGTAATAATTCACATATGTAAATGCTTTGCTGAAATGAATACTAAACTACACATACATGATCCCCTGCATGTAATGAATCTTCTGTACTGTCTTGATATATCTGCATGTGTTACAGGATTTTTCTGTAGCCAGACAACATGGAGGACTGCAGAGGTAACTCTGTAAAAATGAATAATAATTTTATATATAAACAATGTCTATTATAATTCCAAACGAGCAGAATTAGGCCACTGAAAGCAAAATGAGCAAGAAATACCAATTATTCTATGTAATGAGATGCCAGCAAGAGAACACTATACCAAACACTTAGCTTCCTCCCTTTGTAACATTCCTTTTCCAAATATCTCTGGAGATTTGATACTTAAACATGCAATTTAACAACCTTCTCAACTTAAAGTAATATCCAACAGAAGTCAACTTAAAATCTTGGTATGTGAAGTACCAACGCGTTATAGCTTATTTTAATTCACTGAAAGCTATATGTAAAACAAGTATATGAAGTTATCATTAAATAAAAAGCAGTAAAGGAATGAAATAAGAGTGGATCATACAAACTGAATAGAAATACAGTTCAGTGATGAGATGAAAACTTCTGAAAAGAGCTAATTTTTTGTGCCAGTTTATAGTTTTCTGGGATAATTACCAATTTCTTGCAGGCTACTGTAATTGATATGCCTCACAGGAAATGAATCTGACTTATTGGTTAAGAAGAAAAAAATGGATGTTCCTACTTAAGCCTCATCACTGCATTCCTCTATTTGTGTTACCACATGTACCTGTGAACATTTTTTTACTCCTAAGAATATCTTGAATCCTACTAATGCTTGTCCTCTACTTAACACTGCATTTGTTTCCAGCTTAACCTTCTTATGGAAAAAAATGAAAAAATATATAAATAAATAAAATAGAACATTGAGTTTTTTGCAGTATATTCTAAAGACATAATAAAGGCCTAAACCATCATAAAGGTACCTTTTTTAAATCTCCTCCAAAATATAAATGAAGTTTTCGCTCTTCCCTGCCTGTAGAATCACTGCTAAGTTTTCTTTTAATATTTTGTACTCCAAAGAACAGAAAGTATCTATCTATAAAGCAAGCAGATTTGTAGATCTATTATTTCAGCCTGATGGTGAGAGATGACTGAGCATAACCCCAGTTTTGCCTCTTTCATCTATTTTTCACCAAGGCTGTCCTCTGCAATATACCCTTTAATAGAGATTCACACAATTTCAATTGCATCCAGAAACCAAACTTTAAATAGGTAATTAAGAAATGGTTTAATATATGCAGGTACAGTCATCTTTCTATTGGTGCATCACTCACTATTAACATAATTTTTGATATATTACAGATACTGTAGATATTAATCCAAAAAACAGCTCTGACAGCCTTCAACATCTCTTTTCCTCCTCTTGTGTTTAAGTATGAAAATGCATATATTATAATAAAAAGTAATTAAAATCAAGCAGACTATCAACTGTATCCTGTTTTTCAGGATAATTGTAGTATTGTTCAGTTTAACTGAACTACAGTTTTTATCATGCTATTGAAGAGCTCCAAGTAATAAATGATTTCACTATTTCCTGAAATGGATGACATAATTCTTCACAAAAAAAACCCTAAGTCAAGAATAGACATAGTTCACAGAATGAAATGGGCATATTTTTGCAATTACTATGCCTACTTTAGCTGCCTTGCTTCTGGGGTAATAACTCTACATTATAATTTTTTTTAAAAATAAGATCTTAGAGCACTTCAAATATAAGGTCAGGTTTATACTAATTTTGTGGATTAGTAAACAGAATCCATAAGATCCCAGTTTTTATTATGATATTTGCTTAGAATAGATTGTTCTCTCTCGTTAATGATTGCTTTCAGCCACATATTTCAGTGGCACAGAGTTAATGGCAGACGCAAATAGTAATTAATTGTTGGACATTTAGACACATTTTATGTACTTGGATTTTATCTTAAATTTTGGAACTTGTAGAATCATAGGGTTAGAAGGGACCTTCAAAGGCCATCTAGTCCAAGCACTACATGAATGTAACTTATTTTTTATTAGCAAAAGTAATGATTTTTTGTATTATTGTTACTGACATGTTCCTGAAAAATGCTTTGACAGATCTATTTAATTGGAGATCATTGTCCATTTTCACTGGCCATTGTTTATAAGGGAATTGGGATAATGCATAGTTATTTCACTTTTGTACCTAAATCTGATTACATGACAAGCATTGACAGGGTTATGACACATTTACATTGTGTATCATGATCTAAATCCCCTGATCATCCCAATTAAAATTCTGAAAATATTCAAAAAGCATTAGCCACTACATGACATTGGCCATGTAACTCTATATGCAAGAGGCAGTAATCTTTCCTCTTGCAATCCACACATATCCTGAAGAAATTATTCAGTTAACCTTATCTTCACAAAAACAACCTCCTCACATTTTGTTTTCAAGTATTGAAGAAAGTTTTTTCACAGTAAATTGAACTGGCAGTGGCCTACAAAAGAATTCTCAACTACCTTGAAGATTGCAAGTGGAAATAAGTAGTGATGAATTTATTGATGGCATTCTAGTACTTCTGGTCAGAAAAAAAAAAAGATAAAAAGGCATTAAATCAAACAAAAAGGTACTTGCCTCTTTTTAAAAGGGATAATGCAATAAAATTTTTTTTCATCATTTCTTCCCCTAAAAAACAATTTTTCAGATGGGGCAGAAAGCCAGACCCACAGTATTTCTCTGAGGAGCTGTTTCTCTTTAACCCCAAATCAAGAATTTTTGTTTGATCTCATGCTCCATCTTTCACAATACCGCTAGGATGCCCAGAAAGACAATTAACGTAAGTTATGTCATAAGTTGAAAGGCCTATAGTGTGTCTGGAGTTTCTTTTGTTCTTGAGGTAACTAGCAATAAAGCACACAGTTTGTGTAGCTTTAATAACAACTGCCTTTAAAGTACTTCAATCTTTTAAGAAAAAAATCAATTTCGTAATATCCAGACAGCATTGTACTTGAGACATTCAAGTTGCTGTACTAATATTCCAAACTGCCAACATCAGCAGGTTCCTAAGCTGCAGAGACTTGGTTAGAAACCTGCAGAACCGTTTGATAAGAGATTAAGAAAAAGATGATTTGTCACCAATGCAATGCCACACTCAGCCACCCATTTTCTTGAAGCTTGTTTTCACAGCATCTGCTTGATTTCATGTTTGTTTTTGGGACAGTTCTCAATCAAAGGAAATGAAAACAAGGAATGTTTTCATCTTCCTTTATTCTCCTATGGCAGAATCTAAATGGTTGATGAATTTTACATATATCCAGAGGTCAGACCTTCATTCCACATATAACAGTTGAAGTAAATATGTTATCAGTCATTTCTAAACTCACTTTATAGATCTTTAGTATCAATCATTAATGTTCAAGCTTTTTCTTAAGTATTTAAGAAAGTATAATGCTGCATATTACTAAATTTGCTATAAGTAGTTATCCTGAAAAAGCATGCACTCAAGTCCCATATAGCTTGGAGTTATCAACTGATTATTATTATCTGCAAACATAGGATACTATTATGAAATCAAATTTAAATCCAGCAAATTTGAAGGGAATAATCTCTGTATACAATTGTAAGTATTGTATGTAGACCTAGAAATGTTCCAGTCTGAAATTTTTCATATAAAACAGATGCAATAGCAGATAAAAATACTTTAAAGTATTCATATCCTTCATATTCTCATATTTCAACAGTTCTGCTCAGACAAAGGCAGTATTAGCTGTTTGGTCTTTCAGCATCATAATCTCTTAGCAGTAGGAATAAAGATGTTATTGCAGTTATTCTTTATATTCCCCCTACTTGACATCTTAGCACTGACAGAAAACATCTTAAATCTCTGCTTTGTTGTAATGGTTCATAAGCATAAAGAAAATATTTCTCTCCCATACAAAAACTCTCCCCAGAGCCTTCACAGTAATAGAAGACAGACAAATGAAATTCTATTCCCTGTTACTTGCTGAAGAAAAATGAGTAAGGTGGGGAAACTTTTAACTCAGATTTTTTTTTAAAATGTGCATTCTACAGTACATTCATCCTTTTTATCAACAGAGACAAAATTCAGCAGAGTATTCTGGCCTGTCTGCCTGAATTTGATTCTAAAAACTCAGAGGAAATTGTAGGTGGTAGTTTGCTTTCCTTTTCACTTCAGTAAGTAGTAAGGGGTCAGTGCTTCTGTTTTTTCACATATCCACCATAGCATATAGCTATTCCAGATAATAATGAAAACAAATTATTTTCAGTATCAAGGGAACCCAAAGGGAAGGATACAGTTCAATTAATTCAATTATTCTTTCATTTTCTATTTCAGATATTGCATATATTACAATCTCATCAGGTGAAGAGCTCTGAGGCTAAAAGAGCAGAACATCCATTTTTGAATGCTGTAAGTCACAACAGCTCACAAAGATATCCTTCTTGACTACTTGTGAGTCCTGCATCAAAGTGTATGCAAACTGAAATTTCCAAAAATACTTGCTTATACATACTTCAATTATACGCCTATTTCCCTTTGATCTCAGTGGGATTTTAGATTCTGCCCTGAATCATGGTAATGGAAAAAATGCTTTTGGGCTTCTCCAAAACAATGAGGAGATGGGCTTTATTGAAGTATAGAACTTGATAGCCATATGAAATTAATGGGGGAAAAGGAGGAGAGAAAAAGAAACATGCTGTAAAATATACAGGCACTTGGTCATTTTAGACAGTGAAGATAAAGGATCATGAGACTTCATGGAGTCATTAGTGAGTGACTAAGGTTTTAAAGTGTTTCCTCATGTATTTGTATAAAAGTATTTACTATATTATTTTTCTTTGCAATGCCACAACATACTAAGAACAGTAATGATATATTTAAGTAGTTACTTTCTGTTGAAGTTGTTTAATTTGTGACTTAAACATTTTTCAACTGAAAGAGAGGGCTCGGAGCTGTGATATTTCCAATTACTTTGTAATTTAATTTTCAGATGTGCTATTGCATTTCAACAACACTTACAAGGTTAATACTCCAGGAATTTAGTTGAGTTACTTCCTGGAATTGAACTGGCAATATAGAGGAAATAGGACTTTTTATTTAAGAAGAGACAATTAGTGGTACTTCTTAATTTCTTGGAGCAAATCTGAAGGCTATCTTTTCCAGTATTCTTGCCTATTTGCCTATCCACCACACCACACCCAACAACAACATGATTTTTGATTAGAATAAGGTACCCAGTGAAATATGTAGGTGTAGTATTTTGCTTGGTTTCTAATAGCACATTTGAATGTAAAAGCAGAAGCAATAATATACGATACAAACAAGACTCTCCTGTTCCAAGTGACATCAAAAAGATATTCTGAGACTTAAAGGATAGGATCATAAAAGCCTCAAAAGTATTGCAACTCTATCTCAGTTGCAAACAAACACTTTATTGATGTTACTGTTTGTAAATCCTTACTTCTGCTACATGGTGAAAATCTGGGCTTTTCTGTAGTAGAGTAGACAGGTTTACCCTTTCCAATTATTTGTTATTTTTGGTACTTCATTTGGCAGAGCTGCTATGAATGAAGAAGAGAAACTTGAAAATACTGAATGTAAGCTTCATAAATGAGAAAAAATTATGTCCATAACATGAATTCATAATATATGAGCATCTAGCTACTTAATGTGAAAGAATGCAAGGCCCATAAAAAAGAAATTAACAAATGACATCCTGTCTATAACAGCACTATACCAGCTACTAGTAAGAAAATTAAATCTATCCCAGCTGAAACCAGGACAAATCCTTAGTCATACAAATAAACTGTGTTATAAAAATCACACCTACTAGATTTACATTTGAAGTAGTAGAAGATATTAAGAAAACATGAGGAATAGAGGATTTTTTGTGAGGGAGATAGGAACTGTAAAATAAACAGAAAAATGAAAGAGTTCCTTTTTTCAGGGACATAGTCCAGAAGATAACTTTCAATAGTCTTTTGATGGTTGTAATTCTCTAGCTTATATAAAAATAAGGATGATATCCCCTCCAAAAAACAATCAATTAATTTCAGGTAGTTTGGGGTTTAAATTGCAGCATTATTATTGTGTTTCAAAGTACAGTTTTTATTCAATGTATCTTCAGAAAGAAGCAGCTTTTTAATCAGTAGTTAGTCAGAATGCATCTACAGTGACAAGTATTAACATTTCTTATTCCTGTTTACACATTGTATTTTTAAAAAATTATATAGAGGTTGCTTGGAAAAAAAAGATAATATATAATGTTGAATCAGTAACAATGTGGTTTCACTCTCCGTTTTTAAAGATTGTCACTGACAAAGTGGCAAAACCTTCAAAGTTATATGTAAAAGATGTTCCTTTTATAAAAAAATCAAGATGTTTTGAACCTCTGATGACATATTTGATATTATTTAACAGCAGATAAAATATAACTGAAATAGATACTTTGCTGAATTGACAACAGAGATACACAAGAAACTTCAGAATTTATCTCAATTGGAGCTAATACTTGAGCCATCACTGTCTACAACAATAACAAAATGTCAGGAATGCATACAAGGGAAGAATGGTAAAGTAATGTATAGACAAACAACAAAAAAATACCAAACACAAAAAAAAGAACTATAAAGAAGTTCAAAGGTGTGGTTGACTATGTAATGTATTGAATGTGGTTCAATATGTAAAATTGAAGAGAGGAAAATGGTGTAGTGTAATAGTGAGGAATCTTGAAGTGTTCCTCATTCATAGTTCTCAGGTACATTGACCTACTGAATAGGTAGAATATTGCATTTCAAGAATTCTTCCATTCTAGAACAAAACAAATAAAGAATGTTGAAAGCTTTAATGCATTAAAACATATGTTTGAAAATCTGTTTACATTTTCAGCCTGAAAAGAACACAAAGTGATTTCATTTTCTGTTCTATATATCTTCAGATGTACTTTTTAGAAGCCTGAATAATGCAATAAATATTTCATAAAGTTGTGCAGCATACTGCATACTAAGTAATAGCTACTCCTTGAACAATCCTTGCTACACAAGGAACACCTCCCACCAGTCCTATACAGCCTGGCCTTGAACACCTTCAGGAATGGGTCATTCACAACTTCTCTGGGCAACCTGTTCCAGTGTTGGAATCACAGTGAAGAATTTCTTCCTAATATCTAATCTGAATCTCTTCTCTCTCATTTTAAAACCATTCCCTGTCATTCTAGTGCTACACAACCCCTGCAAGAAGTTTCTCTCCATCTCTCTTGTATATCCTTCTGAGAGTTACTCTGTGTCTCCTTAGACACTGTGTGTGTGCTAGATAAAGCAAAACATTCTCATGGGACATACAAGGACTTGATAGCTTACAACAAATAATATCCCACTGAATAAGAGAGAAAAGACTTTTTAAAAAATAAAACAAAATGAAACAAAACCAAAACAAACCACGAAAACTTTTAAGATTACTTTCCAGGAGGCTCCACCCTACAAAGACAAAGAATCATATCAAAACTAGAAAGGAAATAAAACTAGTGGGAGAAGGAAGGTGTTAGAAAACCACTGAAGTAGGGAGACTTTGATCAAAGGTCACATGCTCTGCTCTGACTTGTAAGTAGTTCATCACATTTTAAGCAGGAACTCCTTGTATGTCTTAAGTCATAAATTTTTCTGTCACATTTCAGCAATGTCTCCACTGACTACTTAGGTATGACCCAAATAAAATACAATAACCACCAAAATGGACAAATGCTAACATCCAATGAAGCTTCTTTCATAATATCTTGTTCAACATCTTAATGCATTAATTAAATGCTGAACTTCTTCATCCCTTCCACTACAAGAAGTCTAGCATCAGTTCACAAAAAAAAAGTATTACAGCTCTCCTCAGAACATGCAAATACTCATCAGCCTTGAATTATTTTAAACATGACAGACTTCCTAACATCTCCTGGTAAAATTAAAATAAGAATGAACTGATTTCTTTTAGAGACTGAAGTTTTATAAATGAAGACAGAAAAGTATCTGAAGAGAAAACTTGATCTTCAGATTGCAGTTATCATTACTCCACATTATCTGAATAAAAACCTCTCAAACAACAAAAAATAGAATCCTTATATGTCTCTTTCTTTTTTGTTTTTACACAAAATTACAGTGATTGACAAAATGTTTTTCAGAAGATCAGTAAAAAGTTTCCTATTTACTCTTGCTCACTGATTGCTAATAGATGAGGTTTAGTTCAGGTAAACAAGAAAAAGCAAAACAAAAAGAAAATGCAATTTTATAAACTAGAGGAAAGTGACTAAAAACTAAAAGTCAAAACTACTACTGTTTTCCACAGATTACTGAAACCTTACACAGCACAATTCTATTAATCAGTTACTTGTGCAAATTGGGTGATGTGTTTACTTCCACGGGTAGATAGCAAGGCAGGTATTGCAAACTACTGTAATAGTCCCGAAACCTGCTTTAGCAGAAAATAAAAAGTATATAAGGAAATTATTTCACGTCCAAAGATGAGGCCTTCTGGAACTTTCCCTTCAGTAATACTGAAGACATTCCTGCTCTACAGTATAACATCAATATGTTACATAGCAAAGTAATTTAATCCTGGGCAAATTTCTCTATAGAGAGAGAACCAAATACATTTTTAAGAAAACATCACTCATTTCCGGCTGTATTTCTCCCTCTGCCAAATAAAGAAATTTCAAACCTGAGTATCACATCATCTGCCTCTTCTCTATTCATAGGAAACTGTTCACTGTCCACAGTACATACTATTTTTTGGCTTCAAAATGAATATTGGGAGGGGAAGATGAGAAAAGGTTTCCATGTTTAATGATGTTTCACAGAGGAAGCATTATATAACAATCAAAAATGTATCCTGGAGGGAAATATTTCCTTAATATCTTATTATTCTAGTTCATTACTACAGTAGAAGGTCTTCTCTATCCTAGAGCAATATCACATAAACATAATTTTTGTCATTATTAGTGAAACTTCCAGTTATCAACAATCATGTTCAGACTGCTAGAAACATTGTTACTGACTTCTCAACAGACATACTCATTATATTGAATATGAACCATCAAAGTTGATAATACACTTACTTTTCTGTCCGGCCAATTGTATTTTGCAAATATGGTATCGTATGTGTCCACAGCCCCATCAGTAATCAACATTATTGCTTGGCTGCAAATACTTCCTTGTCCTGTGTGATTGAACTGTGAAAGGAAACATTAATTTAGTTACAACACATGTTAGATAGACAGAATCACAACAGATAAACAGATTCTGTCAAAAATGTGCTTAGAAGCAGGTAAAAGTGTCTCAAAGTTGAAAACATTTAATCACAGATAATATATTCTTATTGAATTGTAACTTCAATCATGGAACAGAATCTGAATTCACTACATATCCTTATTGTATCAGCTGTAAAAAAAGGAAACATAAATAAATACAGTACTTCCTGAAATTAAAATTGAACTCCTTAATTTTAGATAGCAGAGGTGTATTGATGTGTATGCATAGGGTTTGCTTTAATCTAAACACAATTTTAAAAGTACTAACTACTTGGGATTAAGAAATGAAAGACTGAAAATTCCACTGCAAAATACAGAAAATACACCACTTAGAGAAACATGACTATTCATATGGAATTTGTATACACTCAAGATAACATTCCATATGTTATTTTTCATAAAATGTTTATCTGGTTGACCAAGTTAATATTTACACATTCTCAGAATCTCCTGTTACTAAAAGAGGAACGCATATAAGTAATTCAAGCTGCTGAACAGCAGTCCTCAAGTACAGGTACTTAGACAGCAATCAACATATCCTTTGGAGTATGCAAAGTTTCAGCTCTGAACAAACAGGATTTTCTCCTGGTCAAAGAGCAAGTAAACTGGACTGAATCATAACATGGAATAGATGGTGTGTTCCAGCAGTGCTCTGTCCTCTTTGCTTCTCTCCTCACATTTCTATATGTGAGTAATTGCATCCACAGATATCCCTCTACAATCACTTATTTAATCTGCACCTCCCTTCCAGATAATTTTTCTTTTGATCATCCACGATCCTCAGCAAACAGTAACAGAAAAAATGTTGCTTAAAGGGAAAACAATGTGCTTTTACAGAATCAGCTACACTCTGATCACTTCCTGTGTCAAAACTCTACAAATGATACCTGCAAAGCACTCTATCCTTAAAATTCATTATTCATGGCACTTTTTTCAGTCTTAATGGGACCAAATATTATTAAAATGAGATTTCATTATTAGCATGATACTAGACACAATATTTTGTTGAAATGGTAATGTTATTTTGTCAAGGGATATATTCTTCATATAGGCAATGTGTTTTGAAGAAGGAAAATTAAAAGGGAAATCAATGCAGGTGGAATGCCTTCATATATTTATTCTCAAACATCATTATTATGCATCTGCATTATTCTACATAGCGATCTGTTTGAATATTTCGAAGAATGAAAATGCTTTGATGACTAATATCTTCTCATATTTGTCTAGAACTTTTATTGAATAGCAAGAGTGATGAAAGTGTTTTCCATGATAATAACAATGACAAGGGCCTCATGATGAACTACTATTAACTCAGTGATTCATCAGTTAGAAGCAAAATTTTCAATGCATCCTGACATTTACAGCATTTGGTTGTGATTAACAGTATTTGAAATGTCACAGAATTTTATTTAATTGGCTATGTTTTTTGTAAAGGTAATCACTGCAAAGATCGCATTTGTCACCAAGAGATAATTGCAGTTGTCACATGATATAGTAGGTGCCTCTCTACTGTACTAAGCACTTCTCTATTCTTACACTGTATAAAGAGGATTTTAAAACAAGTTTCTGAAAGATATCAGCATCAACCATCTTCAAGTCTTAAGAACCTAGGCAAATATGGAAAGGTAATTAGCAAGTCAAAATTAACTGATTTTGGTTAGTGTAACCCCTAAAGCATTCCAGAATCCATCTAGACTCTTAATAGATAATTGGTGTAAAACAAAGCCTATCCTTTTTGTTTTTAAAAATGGTTTTTTTCTATCTTTCACTCCCCAACCTCTCCTTCAGCTAATCTACAATTCACAAGAATAAATTTCATAAATGTCACACACTGCAGACAAAGTGGAAAATGGTTAGCTGTGTTATTTTAAGGAGAGATTAAGCAGCTCTTTCTCTGGACCAGAGTGCTTAATAGAAGCTTCCAGAGACTTTGTCAATATACCTGTAAAGAAAGGCAAATATTTTTATCCTGTAAATTCTGGAATTACATATGTATATTTATATACACATGAATGCATGAAGCTACTACATTCTATTTTTTAGTATAAATGCAGAGTTATTACTCCTCCTTGAAGAAACATGAACATGCACAAAAGCATGATCTCTTAGGATCTAACAGTTCAACTGATTCACACTTATCGGAGGTGCAGTTCCAGTATGTGGAACGTTAGTCCCCTTCATTGCCAAAACTATTGGTTTATCAAATGAGATTTTTTAGTACCATTATTCCTGTCATTCCTAAAATGTTATTCCTCTCAAAGGAAAAAAGAAACAATCTAAAACTGTGAAACTTGCATTTTACCCCAGTAATTTTTAACATGTAGAATGGCTATTCAAATAAACCTCATTTAATGCACACACGTTTGCATAGGTATAAACATAGGCACCAATTATAGTAATATAAATTGTATATATATAAAAAGTCAATTTGTGTATATTTTCCACACACATGGATTGCATGTATTTTTTGTTCTATAGCTGCTTTAATAACATCACATTTTTTATTTTGAATCTTTTTATTTTTCAATTGACATTAATTGCTAAATAGCAAGAAAGGCATCAGCAGGGTAAATGTGAAAAGCACTAACTTACTTCATTAAGCATGTTGAAAGCTTCATTTAAAGCAATGTCCAACATTCCAATTCCTTTTGCAAAAAGTTTGTCAAGATGTTCCCTGAAATGCTGAAACACAGACATGGAGGTTTTATTTTTAAGTATGTTGTTACAACATGCATGGTGATATCAGTGATCAAGGCTTTCTAAATTCTGCTTCAGACTTACATCTTAAGCTTAAATTACTGAATATATTAATTTATAAACTAATTTCTGGTTAATCCTTTGGAATTTTGAAGTCAAACTTGACTAAGAATGTGTTAGTAGAGTAAGAATAGGAAAGTATCATAAGAAAATATCTTATGATATTCAGTCAAATAGCTTTCATAAAGCAGAAGTTAAAATATTTAATACAAATAATATTTCTCTTTGGAATACATTACTGCTATATAATTAAGCTGGAATTATTTTATGCTAAAAAAATCTCACAAGTTTATTAAACCTCTGATTACTTCAGGGAGAAGTACTATGGAATGTTTGTTGCAATGCATGCATATAATAAGAAGCATGAATATACAGCATGAACAGATTACCAAAAATAACTTGTTGATGGTATAATCTCTAATATTTAGTTCAGTTCACATGATCTATCAGAAGAACTAACATTTCCACTTTCCACAGCTATACATTCGCAGGTTCTAAAAAATACACTATTGACATACAATGAAATCTAACAGCAACATTTGATACAGAAAATAGTAAAAAAATCTTAAGAATCTATTTCACACACTGGGAATTTTAACAAATCAATATTTTCTGCCTCCAGGCTTCAGAGTGAACAAATGCTACAAGGTGATTCTGTAAATGGATTAAATAACTAAAACGCATCTGTGGTTTGGCCTTTAATAGTCTGGAGGGGGTTTATGGAGCTTTTAATTTGGTTTTTTTCCATTCTTTGTCTTGTCTTCAATTTTTTTGAGGATTTCAGCTCTTTCTATGTCCACTGGAAAAATCACATAGCAGCATGCAAATTAAAATTTGTTTTACTTTTTATTATACCAGATGCCCTGGATGTATGGCATTACTTGGGCCCATGCCAAAAGAAATAACATTTCATTTTACAGACATTTCTAAGAATAGTTTTCTCTAATCATTAAATCTATACCCATTTGAGGCTGCTTATTACTAAACAAGCAAAATGTATTGTAATGTATTTCACAGAGGTTTAGTTTTGATCCTTAAAGAGTGGTACCTTATTCTGACTTCAAAGGACACATTACTGACATAGCTATTACCAGCCATGTGGTTGCTTTAAGGAAAATTAATTTTTATAAAATCGAAATCACCAAATACACTTTTTTAATTTATTTCACATATATAGTTAGTACTGACATGTTATAGTGTACATTTTGTTAACTGAAAGGCAGTTTTTAAAGAAGTGTATAGTTTGTGTTTGAGAAATTGAAGTTTCAAACTGTGCCTCTCAAAATTTCTCTACAACTAGCAAACACAAATTTCATCTGCCACTCAATTATTTAAACTCTTGCAAAAGCACTTCAACACATAGAAAGTATATCTGAAGCCTACCACAAGTGAAAAAACATAAGGGCAGGGCATTAACCACTGAAAAATCAATTTAAAGAAATAGTTAACAAACACTTCAGTTACACTTTCAACAACTTTCAGAAATCAAACAGATTTCAGAAAGCAGGACTCTTCTGCCAGAAAGCCAAGAATCTTCTCTTAATCTTGAAATGGTAAACTCTTCTTAGTAATAAGCCTTACAAGAAATATTAGTTTGCCTCAGCTTCTCCTTAATCTCCCATTGGAGCCCTAGTAGATTAACATCCTACAGTTCAAACTGGATATCTGCCCAACTGGGTGCACAAATTTTCACTTGCAACTGTCTGTCTGATTTCCATGAGCAATTACCAAAACATGGAATATCTAATTGTGGACTCAAATACCTAATTGACGTGCATAATCTTAGCAATTCTCAATGCAAATTAGGCTCACAATTATGACAATCAGACTCTGATGTCTGATTGCAAAATTACAGGGCCAGAGCTCAATAAGTTTTGTCTTATTACAGTGAGGAAGTATAGATGTATTCAGCTGTGGAGGTATCTATGATCCATTTAAAAGTGTCTGAAAAACATGAGCTGAAGAGAGTGAGTACACAAATCCACTTGTGCATGCCAGCTAGGAAAATGTCTTTGGCATATATCTACATGAGTTCAAACCAGAAAGTCAGTGATGCATACACTTGGTCTTATACCCTTGCATGCAGCT
Organism: Turnix velox; assembly: GCA_013400935.1. Classification (NCBI taxonomy): domain Eukaryota; kingdom Metazoa; phylum Chordata; class Aves; order Charadriiformes; family Turnicidae; genus Turnix; species Turnix velox. The sequence continues at coordinate 257,513 of VZTY01000366.1, read as the reverse complement.
GATTTTGTCTGTTTATAAACACCATCCACTGCCAAAACCAGAAAATCCCTGTTATCCTAACATCTGCTAATAATCCACATATACAAAACAAAAAGGTTCTCTCCTTTTCTTAGTAAACTGTGTAAAGTTTGTTAGGACCCTCTCAGTCAGAAGAAAAACAAAAAATACACTTAATGGGCAAATCAGCAAATGGGTAGAATCAGCAAAGCAGTTCTCATCCTACATAGTCACAACCACTCCTGTTTGAAAAACAAAAGGCTACATTGACACTGCTTTTCAAAGATGAAAAATAACATTTGCACTATTTCTGCTTAAAAATCCAGTGGCCTAACTTGACTTGGATTATTTCAGAACTTAAGTGGGAAGGAACACAGAAGGATTTTTAGTGAGATAGCTCATGAGATAGTTCAACAGAATATTAAAATCACACCACTGTTGCATCTGGTTTTGACATAACAAGAGGATAAATTTATTACCATTTATCGTGATGGAACATGTAGTTCCACTCATAATGAGATTATGGGAAAACATTTTTTGGTACACCCAGGTATATTCACCTGGTCCAGCCTCACGCTTTAGCAACAGTTGTAAGATTTTGGACCATAGTCATTTAGATGATCGAACTAAGTTGTCAGACATCAGGAATTTATGCAAAATTTTCTGTCAAAATATGGTAGCAATTCTTATTTCTGTTACTTCACTTTTCACTTTCCTATTCTTGATTTATTAGTGTTTAACAGCTAATAAATTTAAATAATTGTAGTAATTTATTTCAATATATCCATGCTTGATAGATGACATGATTTTGCAAAGATTCAGGACAATTATTTGTGATTTTGAACAAAGAAGAATTTGGGGAGGTAGAGGGAGCTGTACAAATACAGGTAAGAATCTGATGTTCCTTTCCTAATAACTGTAGGCAATTTAAAAACTCTTCTGAGATGAAGGCAAGAAAACTGTAAAAAGTGAATTTTTCCTTTATGAGAGAAGCTCCCAACTTTGTAGCCAAAATGACACACTGGTTTATCTGTCCACACTGTAAAGCTGAAGAATAATTTACTGATTTGGAGGCAATTCTGAATAAAACTCAGACTGTGGTATCTACAATCACAACCCAAGAATTTTTTTCACATTCTGGAAGTGAACAGAAACTCATCACACTCCTCATAAATGAAGAATAGTCCCACATCTGTGCTAGAGCAGGGACATTTTTTGGCCTCCATTATGATAATATTAGGGTACTGCATAACATTCAAAGTTTTTACCCTTCTCAAACAAGAAACAAGTAGAATAAAGCACAGCCATCTTCATTTTACATCTGAGGCAACAAATGTACCTGAAAGCAACTAATGATACATTAAAGCAGAGAACCAAGTATCAATTCTCAAATGCCAGGTAAGTGCAGTAATAACCATGCCATCTCAGATATATACAAAAAAAAAAAAGAGACAAGTTGTCAGCTAATGTAATCCCCAATGTCTGATGTCTGGCACCGGTGCTTTGATATAGCCTGATTGTTCACTAGCAAACACTGTTAGAATTTCACTGATGGATTTTTTTCCCCAGGATGTTGTCAATACTAGTCACAATAGTGATGTGCTTGGCTCAACTTTTAATTGGTACACAGCTTACAAGAATTCATAGGTTGCTTTAATGCATCTTAATATGAGGATGCCACCTAAAGCCTAACATATAGAGACATATCACCCAGTAAGTTCAGATTACAGATGTATTATAGCTCATCCTTTTACTGTAAACTTGAAAACCTGTTTGTCTTTATATCATATTTCTCTACCATTGACAATTCAAAAGTACACTGCTAGCAAGTTCAGTAATTTTCCATCTTTCTCTGCTTACCTAGTTAAACCAGCTTCTTCTGATGGTTTTAGGGGTTATAAAATATTTTAGGGCTTCTGAGTTAGTTAATTTCATTATGCCCACTTCACATTCATGCAGTTTTTGGGATTTTTAGTACCTTTTTGTTAAGACAGTATGCGACACAGTTGCCACAGTATCCTATATAGAAACATTTTATTCCCTGTGATTACCAAAAATAAAGTATCATTTATGGTAAGTAGGAAAATTAGGTAGGATCACTGGACCATGCATTCAAGTCTAAGCACACATGAATAAACAATTTTCCACTGATTCCAGAGAGAGAAATAATAGTTCACAAGTACACATGCAGCAGAGGTTGTACTGTTGCTCTGCTGGTTTTAGGGCAAGTTATTTCTACTTCTCTTCATCCACTCATGTCATAACTCCAAGTGCTCCTGAGACATACATGGCATTGATTTTTCAGATTTGTGAAGATAAGCATCATCTTCACAGCTATAATGAACTACAACTTCACAACACACAAACCAGTAAAAAACACAAAAACAATCACGAGGCATATGTGTTAGGTGAGAGTGGGCTGTGTACTTATGTGTCACAGGATTTACCCACATGAACTAAAAGCTGATAAATGTACATTCATGTTATTAAAACGTGCTTAAGCATCATCCCAGTTAAAATCCATTGGCAGAGCAATCACAGGTTACCTTGCTGGTGATGATTACCCAAGCTCCATTGCCTAGCACTGGATTTATTTCAGGGAAACAATCCTGAAATCAACACTGAACAAAGATCTCAAGTTTCAATGTACTCAGATTAAAAATAAATTCTTAAGTAAATTAGTTGCCTTGGGCTGCAACAGAAAACTTCAGACCAAATTTCAGCAGTCTGGCACTAGCTGAAATTTTGGAGGTCTATAATGGAGGTTTTTAAAAACTTAATTTTCAGTGAGACTTCCCACTTTTGTTTTTTTTGAAAGGCTAAGAAATGCAGTCCATCCTTTATGGAGAACTACAGAGATGGATAAATAAATACACACCTAAGTAATTTGCTTAAATAAAATTCAATATGAAAAATTGTATTTACCAACCTCTTATTGGCAATATCAGCTTCATTGCTGAATCAGTCTTCTGGTTATTTAATTTCTGGTAATTACATACCAAAATCAAAGCTATTTGGAAGTTGGACACTACCTCTGTCTATTTTTGTCATTCTAATTTACTCAGGGGTAAGTTCTTGATTTAGTTTGGAGTTACTGTGCCTATCTATGCATCCAGAAGATGATATATTTCATCTGGAAACATTTACAGAAAAATGTCCTCAACTCATGTATAGTACTTTAAAACAACATATAAAAAAGGAATGTATATTGTAATATTGTTACTTTAAATCTGGAGTTACATTAAATCAGACTGTCATCCGATTGCTGTGGGGTAGGTAAATTGCAACATGGAGTTTTTCAAAGATGAAAACCTCTTGGCCCAAGAAATCTAGTATTAAAGTAGGCAGTTCCACGTGTTTGTAATTTGTGGAGAAAGTGCAGACAGTGACAGAACAGTGTCTGAACTATTTCCCACTATTTCTCAAATTTGTGTATAGCAAATTGATACACTGCAAGGTAGCAGCTGTTTAATGCTAATGCCAAATTATAAATTCAAAAATATGTTACATATTTTATATTACTAATCCGCATTTAGGGTCACAGATTAATTTCAACCCCATTTATGCTACTCAATGAAATTAGAAATTGAATCTTATTGATAAATAAAACCTGAAACAAGTTTTGAAAGTCAGGGGTAGCTTACATGACTCTTGAGAAAACGTTTTCCTGTATCTAAACTGAACCCGCTCTGCAGGTATGTGCCGACATAAAAAATTTAACAACAAATATTAGGGGAAAAAAAAATTAAGAAATGCCTATTACATCACCAGAAATTATGATTATTCTTTACAAAAATACTATATTCTCGTAATGTAAAAATTAAAGTACAAACACTGTATGTTGGGAGAAATCTAGTACTGGGACACCTACATTTTTTTAATGTGGTAGTCCATATATTAAAACCACTCACATCATTCTGTCATATTTAAGTTGTTTCTCTTTTGTAAATACATAAACCAGACTTGATTCAATAATTCTGTTGAAAGGAGTCTGCTTTCTTTTCAAGCTGCATCTCACAATAATTCAAGGTGCAATTAGATACTCTCTGCTCCAAAAGTTACACATAACAAAAACCTTTTTCAGAATCAGTATTTCTGCAGAGGGAAAAAAAAAATCAAAACCAAAACCAAGATTGATCAAAAACTATGGAAATTTCTAAATGTCTTATAGTGGAATCTCTTCCTTGCAGGTTTTCACTAGCAGTAAAAAAAATCAAGTCAAATGAAGATTTACTCTCATGACTACACTGCCTTGTGGTTTTTGAAGCTGGAAAGGAACTGCTTTTTATTTTTACTGTTCTCACAGTATTATATTTGTTTTCATTTGTTTTGAGATTTTGTTTCACTGTTAGTGTTAGTTTGAGTTAAAATTGCGATCTCTTCCTCAGCAGTTGTTTTCAAAAGAATGATTTAAATCAATTGAAATATTTTATTAATTATTAAACTTTATTAACAGTATTTTGTCAGTATTTGCTTTATTTTTCCATTATTTTTTCCCTATAAATCTGAATAGGGAGTTATTTATTTTTCTTCCTACTGAGTCATGAAAGATTAGTTGAAATATCATAAGGGGAATAATTAATAGATTCTAATAATGGAATGCACTGAACAAGGAAAAAACCATTGTAGCACATTGTTTCATACTGCATCCTATCTCTGCAGTTTTGTTATTTTCATTCCTTACCTCTTTGTTGGCTCTGTCTGCTTGAACTAATGTTCCATTCAGACACGGTTCTACATAGTGGAGCTCTTCATTATACTAAAGAGAGAAGTAAAAACTATGATGAGAAATTTAATTAAAGGCTTTGAAAGACAATTTAATTTAAAGATTTAGAACTGCAGGGAAAAATGCATATAAAGCAAGAACAAAAGCACTTGGTATATTTTTTTAAAGTGGCTGTGGTATTCTGTTTTCCTTTTATGTGATTCTTTGTGTTGCACAAGTTTATACTTTTTAAAAGGAACATTTAATTGAAAGAATGCCAACACACCGGTGAGTTGATGGTTACTATGTACACTAGTTGGCATAAATATCCTTCAAGTTGAAATCTGGATAGCATTAAGAGGTCATATTTGATACATCATAGTTACAACTCCCAATTCTTTGCAATATATCAAAAAAGTCCTGACAAATACTTGAGGCAATGGCTAACATTTTGGAATATTAATAGTGGAATAATATGCCAAAAAGTCTAAGTTTGAATCAATCCGTGGACGTGTGTGACACCAATGAGAATTTCAGTAGAGTAGCTTATTATACACTAAGTCATGAAGCTGTGACGGATCATTAAGGAATCTTCTGATGATCTTACCATGTCCAGGTAAGAAAAACAGTCCAGCCCCATTTTCAGAAACATTCTAAGTAATAAAAGAAAGACAGCAGATCTCGCATGGATTCTTGAGTCACTTGACTGAAAATTGGATTTAATTGTACAAATCTTTTAAACTTTTTAACACATGTCAAATTAATACAGAAGCACCTTCAAAAAGTCTAGATTAGATGTATGGATACAGTTTTAACTTAATTCTCATTTCACTAATTTAATCTACTCTATAAGTTACAACAGATCAAACTAGAAGGCCTTTGCTTTTAAGCTCTACTCAGTTTCACCCTTTCATTTGCATTAAACGAATCAGAACATCCACAGGAAACAACAAAAGACAACAAAAAAAAATCAGTAAAAACATTTCAGGAGATTAAAATATCTATTTACTTGCTCATTCCTTCACCCCATTGTGAAGGAAAAAAGCCTTACAATGACTCATTACAGAATGCTTTTTAGACAAGATTCTCCATCGCCACATGTTCTCACTGCCTCTCTCTGCCTACAGCTCTGAGTTTGTTCTACTCTTCTCAGTTTAAATCCACTTCTTTCTCTACACATACATCAAACCCTAGATCACTGCAGTCTGTTCCACATTGGAAACCCATCATCATTTATTTTGACTCACAATTACTGTTGCACAGGGAAGAGTGTTAAATTTGCTCTGCATCTAGTCATTCTTGAGGCATTGTGCTAGACTCAGTTGTCAGCTACAAGGAAATACAAACTAAGAGAAACTCCACTTATGACTGCTGGTTATGCAGATTATTTACATCTTGCCCGCTTGCAAAGAAACAAGAAAGCTCAAAACATATTTACACATCATTTCTGCATCAGACTTGCATGCTTTCTTAACTGTTTTATTTCCATCAATGTTATTCCAACATATGAAAGCAAATGGACATGTCTATTGCTTTACAGGTGATACAAAAAATAAGGCAGACTTCTGGAATGCTTTAGAATTACTGGGAATGTCCAATGTGCATGTCTGTGTCATAACAGTTTATTGAGCTGATAAAGTATGTATTTTCCTCTGTAGTTTCTCCCTCCAGACTACTTTACAATGTATCTCCAGACAGTCATTGCAAAATAATAACATAAAATATACCCAAGTCAAGGCCATATTCCATTCCATTCTAAAATATCCTGAAAACATGTAACTGACACCAGAAGACCAGCACTTGCTCCTGAGCTTTTTCCCCTTCATGTTTTCAGCATGTTCTTTAATCATTATACTTTCTGGTTAAGCCTGTTCCTAGCTTGATTTCTGTAGCTTCCATTGAAAACTATATTAACATACATACTTCTCCTTACATAATATGAAGCACAAAATTTGTAATTGGCCGTAATGCAATAAAAAATTAAAGTCCACCCATCTCTCAGCTACGATACCTCAAATCTGCTTGCAAGCAAACTCAGAATTTCCTAATGATGTAGTAGTACCACAATTTTTTTCGATGTCTATCAGCACCTGTAAATAGATGAAGCAACTTCCTAATCTATGCTGTCCTTTCTGAATTCTTCTAAAACTTCAGTCTGCTTTCTCCTCTGTTTTAACAACAGGTATAAAATAAAATTGATTGAAAATTTGATTGTTCTTGCAGACTGAAAAGTAAGTTTATCATAAACTATTACTTATGACTACAAAGGGAACTACACAGTAATCACTCACANATGTCTGATGTCAGTTTTGGACCTGTTAAAGCCATCCTTACCTACATGATTGATCCCATTACTTTTAAACATGGTCAAACTAGCCTCTTTTTGTGGATCTTAAACTTGTACCTGTACCATGGAAAGCTAAATACAACATGCAAATGAAGGGAACTCCTGATGATCTAATTTATCACTAGCTAGGACCAGTAATATCTCTGACACACATTTCTGAGATTCACAGAGGAAAACATCAACAGTGAGGAGCTACACTGGAATTTTGTCAAGCCCTACAAGCTTCAGATATAGACAAGATCTGATTCTATTAATTCTTACATATTAACCAGTTTGCAATTTGAACTCTGTAGCAGAAGCTAAGAGCAGTAGAAAAAAGGAAGAGGGAGTGGAGTAGCCAGGGGAACACATGCCAGAGATAAGAATTAAGGTCACATAAAATGTGACAGATTACTGTTCTTTGCAGCTCCAAAACTCAAGACAATTTAAGTGGTTTAAGACTGCAAGACACCGAAAAACACTTTGAAAACACTGTCACCCAAAGAAAAATGTGTTGCAAAATACAGTGTCTGTCCTGTGAGTTTAGATGTCATCTCATATGCAATACTGTTCAAGTGTGATGGAAAACATGACAAACAGCNCTTTAACATCCTTGGCACAATTCATATTTTATTAATTTAATGTAGAGATTACGTTTTCATAAAAGTATTTTTAAAATTTCAGCATTTGGCAAAATTAGCACCCATTTTGTGATAATACTGTTAATTTAATTCATGACTTGGAATTATACTTCAAAGTGATTTAGAAAAATATGCCTCTTCTCTTGCTGTCACAGGCATCTCTGTTCATGTGCCATTGAACTGCCCTTAAATTTTAACTCAGGCAGCACAAAATCTCTCTTATATTTCAGCTTTTTTTTTAATTCATCATCTAGCCCATCAGTTTGAGATAGATTTTGCAGCAATCTAAAAAGTATAAAAGCTAAAAGTATTTTTGACATTATCTTTTGACATTTATCTCTCTTTGGAAAGACCTAAA
>VZTY01000366.1:149794-244829 GCA_013400935.1 Turnix velox | reverse complement strand
ACTGGTAAGCTGTGAGATGTTTGCTAATTCCTTTTAAAATCTGAGCACTTATTAACTATTACAGGTCCCATTACACAAATCGCTTCACTAACAGGTCATAAACCTGATTTTTTGCTCGTATCACCCTGAACAGGTAGTATCTCCTGGCTGAGGGCAAAAAAAAATATGATAAAAACATCTCCAAGCAAAAAAAAACCTGACAGGGAAATCCTTCCTTCTTCTTATACTCTTGCACAAAACAAGAAACAGGAGCCCTTAAAGTAAGGACAGTTGTTTTTTCTACATTTGAAATACTATAAAGCTTGCAGCCATAGCATACTTCAGTATATTTTAAGTAAGAACTTCTATTCTTACCTGGATATTGCCTGAAAAATCCTTTTGCACTTCCAAAGTACTGCCAGATGAGAGAAGGGTCACGATCAAAGTTATCAACAAACACCTTATTCAAAGATTCTGACCAATAAACTCCATTTACAATAGCTGGATCTGTGGGGATAGGGGGAAACAGAAAAAAAATTGATTTTACTTAAATAGTATACCTTGAACTCCATTATATTCAGCTTGTTCAGAACCCAAAGTCCAGTGACTGTAAACTATTGCAGAATATCATTTTGGGGTTTTGTCAATTAAGTGATTAATAATAAACAATGCAATTAATGGAAGTATGATTAAAATAAAGAACTGACATGAGGAGTATTTTTTAGATAAAATTGCTCATTAGACCATCTATCTGGAAGTACTGGATTTGGAGAATATAAATTAGTCAATCTGATAATTTAGTTTCCTTAAATGCATGGAATGTTTCATGGCAACACTTGTTAATTTTATCATTTTTTATCTCTCTTCTTGGTAAGAACAGCCTCGCTACATAAGAAAGTTTATGAGTGAAAATAAACAGAAAGTGAAATAGCTTTTATTTCCCACTCAAATGTCTTTCAATATACATTCAAAATGAAAATGTCACAATGAATAACATTGTTAATTGGAAAATACTGGAGACAGATTTCACAACAGTTACTGCTTCATTTTTGATTCACACAGGAAAATACAATACAAACCATACAAAATATTTTTAGATATTACAAATAAATTATTTCTATTTAAAACATCTCCTTCTATCAATTTCTAAAAACACAGGCTGCTCAAGTATATTTTTAAGATTTTACCTCAATTGTGGGTAATCACAAATAAGTGAATACACCCTAGAAACTTAATCATCTTCAAACAATGAATTTTACAGATGAGAAACAATTCAATTTGAATTCCCAAATCAGCAGAATAGAAAGGCAAAAAAAAAAAAATAAAAAACCAGAACTAAAACTAAAATCACAAATGTATTATCTTTACTTGCGTAAGTGTGCATACATGAATACACAGTAATATTTTCCCAAGCACTTGGAACAATGTTTCCAGTAGTTTGCAAAATAATATCTTTGTACTTATTTCAAAAGATTGCTTAGAATGTGATTTTAATGGAGTGGAAAAAAATGTGAATTGTTATCTTTCCTTACATTCATCAAGAAAAACAGCAGAAAAGGAAAAATCTCAGCTACAGATCTTTTAATGTTGCTTTCATCTAAATATTTAGGTTTACATAAATGGACTGCTGAAAATACAAGGTCAACAAAACAGATGTTGTTTTTAAAACATGTCCAGTATAGTTAGTTACATGTTTCTCTAAAGAATGAAATATACATTTAAAATCTGTTCAATCAGACACTTATCAAACAAACCTGTGTCACCAGTTCTTTGGAAATACTTTGGTTTTGCCTAGCTGGTAAAATCCACTGTCCTGTTATTCCCACATCTGGAGTTACTCCAATAACAAATTGTGATGAAGACCTGTCAAAACCTATCCTGGCATCAATCATCAGTTTGCAAAAATATGTTCCAATTACAACACCCCAAAATATCAGAATTCAGCATTAAGGGATTACAATAGTAGCAAATCACTAAAACCAGCACCCTATTCTCAATCAGTACTAAGCTTAAACATTGATATTCTGGTTCTGCTACTGCAAACAAATTTGAATCTGAATCATCTGCATCTGCATCTGAATCAATAAAAAGTACAGTGGCATTACTTTCTCAGTACTGTAATATCCACATAAGGTGATAATCTTAATAAACCTTGCAAAAGTGCAAGTGCTTGGTTGTAGTGGGTTTTTTTTGGTTTTTTTTTTCCTTGTAAGCATAGCTAGAAAAGTCTGTTTACAGAAAAAACGAGGAAACTTTCCTCAAGCCTCTACAGGACTCTTCATGTGGCCTTCAGTCATCAGCATCAGAGAAAAGACAAACAAACCAAACTGACCAATTCTATCTTAATTTATATTTAAAATAAACTAGTGATTCTTAACTTATTTTTGGATTTCATTCGATGACTGGACATTGTAACTTGGTCTTTTACAGCATCATCAGCTCATCAAACTTCTTCTATTCTGGATTCCTCAAAGGTTAATTTTGACTTCACTTTACTAATTAATCTCTGCTATATAGTGTCCCTCAGCTAAGAAACACTTTTAATCTGCCTCCCAACCTAATGGTAATATCCTTTGAATTCTATATATACTCCAGCTCTATAATGTCATTGGACAACTTTAGTTATCCATCTGTTAATCCCCAAACTGAATGTTAAATAATTTAAGTGACATTTCAAAAAATATTATTATGCTCTTTAATTACTTTAAAATTACTTACTTAAAATTACTTTAAAAAAAAAAATTCAACTACCCATGGCACTAAAATAGTGAATTAATTAGTGCACATATGAAGAGCTACTTCATGTGCTTTTGTGTCTGTACTGGAGATCAGAGAACTCAAAGGACATACAGTCAGGAAATTTTCCTTGGCACATCTATTCAAGGCAATATCAGGCTAACACTAAACACTAATCATCCAAATGCTGATTTTTAGAAATATTAACCCAATGACTCTGAAACTAATGGAAATTTTTCAGCTGAAACGAGCATTAAACAGGCATTTTACATAAGAGGGCACAATGAAAATGGGTACTATGATAACTGGGTTCCTTCCAAATGAAACCCAGTGAAAATTCCCTACCTTCCTACACCCTGTGTATATATTACACTGCTTGTTCTTTTTTCAATTTAAAATCTTTTTACAAAATACAAGTTACAATTTATACATAAACATAAACTTTGGTTTTTTTAAATTCAATTAAGATCACACTCAATCTAATCCTGAGAATAAAAAGTAAGTAGGGAAAAAAGGGAACCACAGGGAGAAAACTGGTGGCCTTCATGCAAAAATCCCATGTCTTTTATGACTTCTGCAAATTAAGGCAGAAAGATAGCAAACCAGAGGTCCTTGTTCTAATTTTGACGACTGTTGTGTGGATGCATCTCTGTCCAGATGCACCATCCTAAATACTTCTGAGTTCCTGACCATATATCATCAGTTTCATCTTCTAATAACCTCTTAGTTAAGCTTGTAGATCTGGGTGACTTCCAATTTTAGCAATTACACTTATTTGCTTAAATTGCCCCTGGTAATTAATTTAGAAATGCTATTAAGTTTTGCCTTACTGGTGAATGTCACCTGCATCCTCAAATAGTTACATGCCAGTAGTAGTAAATTAAAGCTTGTGAATATTCAGAAAATTGAGGTAGGAGAAAAAGAATAAATGATAGAGCTTAATATAAATGCAAAATCATTAATGTGATATTATGAGGCTCAAAGAAAATCAATGTAAATAGGTTCTGGCAGAATTCTTGAAATAAAATTTCTGCTTCCTTCACCTTTTAGATGAGCTGCCTTGCAATTATATGTGATTTTGCTTATCTGCTGTTTGTATAGCTGTTACTTTTATTTTTACTGATATTTAATATTAAACTAACCCCAGGGCAAACAGGTACACTGACATGAATCTGAAACAAAAGAACAGTACAAATTCATGTAGCAATTAAGTTGCTGTCATAGATGCTGCTGACCCGAAGAAACAGATCTGAAGTCTCAACAAAGGCAACCAAGGCCTGCAAGACTGAAGGATGTGCAACCAAAGGTTAGCACTGTAATGAAATATATTTTAATTCACAGGATACATAAAAACATCCAGAGTAGAACTGTGAAATGAAACTAATACATTCACAGTGCATTTTGCTTTCTAATTATGCCAGCAAGTTTTATAGAAAATAAGGAAGACCAGTGAGGAATTCAGAGATTATGAAGAAAGTACAAAATGCTTCTCTTTCTTGCCACACTCTGCTTCCAACGAAAGAAATAGAACTATTACCAGCTATCCTTTGTTTTTTGCTTTACTCTATCACCTTTGTAATATAATCTCTCCTGGAAAGCTGTCAAAGATGCTGAGATCCAAAATCATGTTATTTCTTGCAATAACTGATGACTTCAAGGGCAGCCCCTAACATTGCATAGTGGTACTGTCATGCAATGAAGCAGTACAACACAGCTTACAGGGCTAAGCACTGGAAAAGGAATGCAAAATCCAGCACCCTTTTGGCTCAAAGATAGCAACAATATTAGCTTAGTTTTGATGACACTGACAACATATTTAGTCTGGCCATATTTTAAAGAATAACAAAATCACATACTTTGCTGGGACATACACCAACAATCTAATAATTACACTACTCAACACCAATATGAATGCTTTTCAGGGTGGTCCAACACACTCTTGAGCTGGGGCTGGATGCCAACTTTGGCAACTGCCTTTGCTTTTTTCTTTCTCACCCTTTGGCTCCACCACCCTCTATCCCATCTCCACTGGATAACATGGATGCAGCAGATCAAAACATCTGGCCATCTGTAGACACAGAAGATGTCTCTCCACTTTGCTTCATGTGCTGACATTCACCAATGTCAGAAATCTCTTTTCCTCCTCATCAGTATATGCGGTGGCAAATACTGTATAAAGGCATAGAGTAGATACTTACCTGTTTCAGCTTCCAGCATTATCCTAATAGGATTCTTCTTCCCTTTTGAAACGGCAGCAAAAGAGCTGGAGGATGGCCAGGTGTGTTTATTTTTTTGCTAAGTTTCATGAGTGGGTTTGGAGTTTTTTTGCAGGGGGGAGTAGAGGGCTTGTTTCTTAGTTGGTGGGGAGGTTTTTTTGTGAACAAGATGATCAATTTCAGTTCCATTTGAAAGCCAGAATTACAGTCACAAACTTCTCTCACCATCATGACAGAGATTCAGCCCTGACTCTGCTAAGAGCTTATCACTTAATGAATTATAAAAAAACATCCTACAGCAAATAAGTGTGCCTTTGAGATCACCCATTTCGCTCCTGACTTGGTTGGACTCTGCTCAGATGTAAGAGCTAAAAGCAGCCAGTCTGTGTGTTGAATCTAGCAGTGAACGAGTTAGAGCAAAGACCTGGACCCAGCATTTAAACAGTATCTATGAACTCAGAATATTAACTTGTAAAAAAAAAATTAGAGGAGCTTACATAAAAAGTCAAAGGCTTCACTTGCTGTTAATACAAAGAAGTACTAGAAAGTTGCTCAGGCACATGGGGCAGTTACACTTACCACTAAAGCAGACCAACACCATCAGGCTGTCTACCCAACAATTGCCAAGAGGCTTTTAGCTGAGAAGTAAAGTCAAAATCTAGTAATTCCGACTGATGAACACTACACAAATTAATGGGACTGTAGATATCAGGATATTTCAATATTTTCAGGAAAACACAATAATTTCCATATGGCTACAAATTGAAGAATGTGAAACCTGAAAAATCAGTAAGAAAATCACAGGGCAGGATGACAGAGAACGACTGAGAGACAGGGCAAAAGTGGAAAAAAAACCCACTAGAAAGGCATTTCCAAACAGGAGAGAGAAAAAAGTGCTCAGAACACAGAAATTAACCGAACTGAACAGATTCCCTATATGCAGTGCAGTTTCATCACAGAAGCAAAACTAGTGATGATTACTGAAAAGAGAGCCAGTTCTGACACAGAAATTTCTGTGCAGGCTGGTGGAACAGAAGCTTGTCAGCAACTAGGAACAGAGGCTGTCAGCAACTAGGGTATGCAAACCTTTGCAAGAGGGAGAGCAAGAAAGCATCATGACAAACAATATAGGAAGCAACGTAGCACAATGAAAATTAGATGAAAAGGAAGTCAATGTGACTACTGCTAAATGAAGTCCATTGTGCTCTAAAATATTTAACACACAGTATATCAAAAGGGACCATTTTAACAGAGTTCTTGTCAGAGACATAAATGACAAAAGCAAGGCACAGCCTCAGAAACACAAGTCATCCTTCCAGAGATTTTTTAAGGACAGGACTGTTCACAAACCTTAGCAAAAGCCATTTGAAACACAAAACTCTGCAAATCTGGAAGCTAACATTTCATTAGAAATGTCTAATACCTGCTCAGATATTCAGAAAGAGATGCAGAATTATAGAAACAGGTCAATTTAGTCACACCACACAGCACAGTAAGCACCAACAAATAATGTTTTGATGTTAAAGACCTAGTCTTATCAAAACATCATGCCTCTTGAGAAGAAAAGTGGCAGTATGAGAACATTTAGACTAGTTTTTAGACATGTAAAATGCACTACAGTTGTACTGGTCTATAATAAACTAAACCTCTACTACTACATTCCCAGGAGTATCAATATAGTAGGAATGTGCAAGTATCAGATATGACAGCACACTTATCCATTAGCACAAGTCATCACCTCTCATCCACTAACATCACTGGTGCCTTACTGTTGTAGGGCATTTCTTCCTTGCACTAAAGACCATTTGCAAAATTTGAGTAGAATGGAAGTTCAACTCAAAAAGTACTCAAAAAATTGTTGGAAAAAAACTCACAGATATGAAAATATTCAGCTAGTTGTAAACCTCTGAAGGTAGTATTAAAACACAGTGAAAACACTGAGCAGATGCGCAAAAGCATCTTGGGATGAAATACATTACAAAATCAGTTACGGATTCTTAAACACTGTTTTCTCATTCAGGAATGTGCCAAATAAAAGCTGTGAGAAAGACACCTAGATAAACAATGTACAATGTAAAAATGTCTTTGGAAGTTTTTAGCCAAACAATATTATGAAACAGTTTATATTCTAGCCAAGCATACCAAAACTTAACTAGAAGAGAAAGCTGCCTTTTCTCCTCTTCACACAACACAGATCCAAGAAAAATCAAAGGAGGGTCTGTGTTATGTAGCAGGATGGAGAGACAAATTATTACTTTACTCTAAAATAGTAGACAAAGTGAAGAAAATGTATCTTTAGAGAAAATTCTATGGTTCTTTGTCAAACGCCAATCTTCTCCACTCCTTACCAAGCAAAGTTATAACTTTCAAATTTTTCATACAGTCATTTAATCAATTCTTTCAGCATATTTTATCCCAAATGTTTTCAGAAACCCAGAACTATCATGTGAATTACCACTAAGTTACCAGTCTAAGATTGCTTTTCCAAAATAGTTCATGGACAAAATAAAGTCTTCCAAAATCTTTAAATAATGCTAAATAATTGAAAAACAAATAAAAATTCCAAATGCATTCCTAGAATTTAAACTCAGCTCATTAAACATTTGTTTAATTTGCTGACATTTGGTTTTCGTTAATATCTCCTATACTAAGAGACCCTGAGTACTTTACTTGTTTGCTATTGTAAGCCAGTAATAGAGCATACCCTCATTCTCTGACTGCTTCTTCATATTTAAATAATGAAACAAACACAAGTAAAGAAAATGAGCACTTTAAAGAGAACAAACCAATTTAATTTTTTTTCAAAATCATATTACTATTGGAAAAGAGGAAAACAGTTTGCCTATTAGAGACAAATAATGAGCAAAAATCTAAAAGCAATTCTCCACAGAAACAGATAGAAAATGGAAAAAAACTGCTCTCAAAGAATAATTAGCATATAATGCTAATAACATGATTGGTGTATAATACATATATTTACACACACATATAGCTATAGATAATAGATGTACTGTGGGGGCTTTGTTGTTTTGTTGGGGTTTTTTGACAGGCTCAAACCTTTGTTAAGATTACACAATGATTATACAAAAACAGAAGAGAGCACCAAGAAAACCTTCAAACTAATGTTTTTTCTGCAATCAAAATGCAGAGAATGAAGATAAGTAGGAGGATATCATGTATATTTAAAGTGACTGAATTTCTTTGTAGTTGGTGAAAGACAAAGACAACTGCTTTTGCGACAGGGGAACAACACCCTTGATATTTGTTAAGTCTTCTCGGGTGGAATCTATTCCTACTATGTTTGCTGACACAAACATAAGACAAATAATACTTAGCTCTGGGCACTAACTTCTGCTCCAGCTAGGAAACTGACCCACAAGGTAACATAAACCTACTTTAGCCTCACAAAAAGAAGAAATTCTGTTTCTAAATTATTTTTGGAGAAAGTGAATTTCAAACTTTTCTTAAATTGCAAAAAAAAAAAAAAAAAAAAAAGGCAACTCTAAATGATAATTCATACATATTATATTGCAGGATAAAAAAGGAATGATATTTTATGTAAGAACTTTTCACCACTGCCTTACAGACTGACCTTTCAAACAAACCACATGTTACCAACATATTTTTAAAAGGAAAATGCAGCTGAATGAGGCAACAGTAATTAAACTAGTCCAATATGCTTAACTGTCTCCTTACTGGTTCTGCTGTTACGACTGTCTGGGAACAGATTTCAGTGCTGACAGGCTATAAGTTTCTTTTTCAAGCATCCCAAACACAATATGTCTCCAAATCTGAGCAGTTGAGAGTATGGAAAGAATAGCAATAAGCAACTGTTGCTTCCATGCTTCCAACCCTGTGTAATGGGAACTAAAATAGTGGCTCCAGAGTTTCTAATCAGCCATGAAAGAGGTCAATAATCATCAGAGACTATAATAAGGAAAAAAATGGGAAGATAAAAGGCAGTAATTTTTTACTGTTATGGGCCAAAAGAAAATTGCTACTTACTTGCCGTTGGAAGCAACATGGAAGGAGAGGCATTAAGCTTAACTGAAATGTCTCAGGTCAAAAAGCCTCCTAATATTATACTTGAAATAGTGTGCATTAACAAATCTTCACTAGTTCACAAATGGCAAAGCCCAACCCCAAGTAGCTAAGCAACAGCTGCTGAAATAGGACTGGTAGAGTAGGGCTTTTAAGGTGTAGCCTGCATCTGTCATCTGGTTGCCATGGTGATGTGGATGTATTAGAAACATACAGATAAGATCCATAGCTGGAGACAGACAGACTAGGACACTAGGAAAGATAAAGCACAGTATATGTCTTGTGTGATGATGCCAACATTTCCAGAAGGCTTTCTGTTAGAGAACTGAAAAAAGAAAAAAAAATCTGTGAAGCTAAAGCCCTTTCCAAGAACAAAGCAGCAGCCTGAGTAGACTCTGGGAATTGGATCTGAGGCAGAATCTGAGCAAAACCAGATGGAACAAGTGGAGAAGTCTGTGCATCTTCGTCCAATAGACAGTAAGAGCTAAAACAAAGAAATATGGGAAGATAGGAAATTCTCTGCAACCCTAAATCAGTTAGACTAAGTTCCTTTAGAATTAAATAATGACCAAAGTGAGGAAAACATGGCAAACACTGTTCTAGAGACCTTAAAACATGAAATCCTTCCCTTAAGGGAAAGATTTCAACACATAAATATATTGGTCCAGGACAACACGTGGACATGAAAAGTACATAAAATCATATGTGACAGAAACAGACAAGAATTTATATCTTAATTTCACACCTTGCAGGGAAAGGGTTTATATATCTGCTAGCTGCAGATTATAATCTTTCTGCATCAATTCAGAAAGGAATTTTTTGTTACTTATATTCTAGAAAATAAGTAATCTCAATTTTGACGGTCACTAGGAAAGGCATTGATAGGAAAGTACGACTGAACAATATGCATAGCTCTTTTTAAGTATCAAATTGAAAAAAACTCAATCAAAAAACAGTTGTGGTTCATCACGTTTCAATATCTTTTAGAGAAGGCTATATTACATGCAGCAGATTTTTTTTCCTGTGCAAGCAAAACTTTTGGTTAGAGTCTGCATTTACTGACTGGTAGTGTATAAACTCATCTTTTAACATGTAGTGAAAATCCTGCAATGGAAATGCCATTTGGCTAGGTAATATTCTTCACCAGTCTCTAAATTGTTCAAGCAAAATATAATTTGTAAAGTCTGAGATCTACTTTTACAGTTTTTCCAGCATCCAATGAGCAAAGATGGTAAGCAGAAAAGCACAGACTAGACATGATTTTTTCCTAAAGGCACCAAGTTCAAAATTATTCAAAACTGTATTACATGCACACTGATTGTAAATGATTTCTTAAAGTATTAGCAATTCTAAAGTCAGAAAGATAGGAAGGAAGGAAACAACTGCAAGAAAAGAAAAACAAAAGTTTTAAACAAAAAGAGGGTAGATTTACACTAAATACAATCAAGACATCTATTACAATGTGATGCAGAAACACTGGCACAGGTTGCCCAGTGCAGTGGTAGAGGCCTCACCCATGGAAATATTCATGGTTGGTCAGGACAGGGCTCTGAGCAAACTGATCTGCTTGAAGATGACCTTGCTCATTACTTACACACTAGATGACCTTTAAAGTTCCTTTCCACCTCAAATCATTCTATGACCTACAAGCCCTAAAAAGCATACAAATAACTGATTGCCAACTTTCTATATGGTAATATAACTTACTATATAGTAATATCATAAATCTTTTAAACAAAGGTTTAAGTCATGATAAAATCTCTACTTTCAATAGGCAGTGAACAATAGGTGACAAGAGAAACAAAGACAGTCACAAGCAAAGCTGTTGAAGAGAGAAAGCCTACTTATGCAGAAGAGTATAAAAAATATCAAAGCAAATACACTGAGTCATAGAAGAATGTTAAATATTGCATGTACACATGTAAAGTGATTGAACTGTGAAAATCACAGGAGTGGTGATAAAAATGGAATTGAAATCCTAAGGAAAATACAGGATACTTATCTTTCCCCAAAATGAGTGATATCCAAATATATGTTAAGACCTGTAAAATACTTTAAGGCACTTCTCCTGTAAGTCCCTATTTACTCAGAGCAATCGTTGCAGATACAAGAGCTGCTAATACTTGAATGTGTTTCAAGTTCGGTGGCAGAGGATTAGTCTGTGTGGCAATATGCAAAAATTAATTTAGACTGTTATTAATGAAGACTACTTTATCTTTTTACATATTATTGAACTTTTAATTGTATTTTACTTTCACGGACCAATTTTTTTTAAATGCTGATGACAGCTTGAGACTCTCAGCAACATATTGCATGCCTTATGTTTGTTAGTTGAGTTGACATAAACCATATCTCCTGTTGACAGACATGCTTGGAAATATTCATGGACTACAGCATCCATCACAGAGAAACTCTGCAGTTATGGGAAGCATTGATAAAATCCCCTCCTTTACTTCAAAAACACCAGAACATCAGTTATACCACAGTATGAGGATGGAAAGAACAGACACAAGACAGTCAGGCATACTTCTCCAAGTTAAAATTCATGTTATTGCTTTTATTTTCCAATACAGATCAACTCTTGGACTGTATAATACCAATATTATTTTCTATATTGGCTCTTCTTCTCTGACAGTGAAGAAAGTGTTACAGCTTGCAATAGGGCTACTAAGTAATTCTCTAAACATATGTGGACAGGTATCTGAAAATCTGCAATCTAGTATCATGTTTGTTTGGTTTTTAGGTTTTAGTTTGTCTCAGGTTTTCTTTAGAGAGTTGTTTTGGATTGGGTACTTTTGTAGCACCCAAAAAAAAAATTTGGAGAAATAAATTTTTCACTTGACTATGCCACACTATTCTCCAGCTTCCTTAAAAAAGGTCTTCCTCATAAGATACCTGTATTTCTGAATATAATAGTGATGCTAAAATCTAAGAGCAGTTTAGACTGGTTAATTTGTGATAGCAGAGATTTCATATGCTTATCAGTATCTATGCTACTGATAGGTATTTGCCAAAGATCAGCCAATCTAATAATCAAAAAATTAGTGCCAAAGCAGCAACTAGCAGAATGTACGCATCACAATGTAATGTCAGGGGTAGGAAAGAAGGAATTGTTACAAAGGGAAGATTTTAATAAGTCAGTTACTTGATTCAGTCCATATTGTTCACCTGCTCCCCTTCTCAAATGTATTACAGTAGGAAAAACTGAATTCAATTACAAAATTCACAAAAACATGACCATGACCCCAAAATGTATTTCCAAATCATATAGCAGTACTATGAAATATAACTGACTTGGTGTAACAAAGGATGAGAAAATTCAGTCTTTTATACTGGTAGACATCATTAAATATGAGACAAAGTTGTAGGAAAATGCTAAGGCAAATGCATTCGGTATAAATAATGTCAACATTAAAAAGAAATCCTTGTAAGCTCTAAGCTAAAAAATTTCACTGAAGTCTCTTAATTCAAAATGTATTCATATAAGGAAAAGTTGAAACGTGGTTCAGTAGTATAAACCCTGTTCTCCACTGCAAATGAAAGCTGGATAGTCATTTTCCAGATCCAACACTACAGAGGATATTTTATGTTTTATTTTGCCATTTCACTGTTAAAATCAGTAACTGATTCTGATGTAATTTCTTCTCCCTGCATAGAGCACAGAGCCCATTGCCTTTTAGGTGGAGTTTCTAAAAAAAAGAAAATGCATCTGAGTAACTATCTGCACATGCCCAGGCACTGATATTTTAATTCCATTTAAGCAGTATGTAGGAAAGTGGGAAAGTGCTTCCAAGTGCCTTCCTGAATCAGAAAGTCACTTATGGGAAACAATTATTAATGAAGGCTACACTACATGTAGTCATGTTAATCTCCTCTATTCCATCCCATTTTTCCACATGCCTCTCAAATTGGGCACTTCAAATACAATAACCTGTTCTTCTCAGAGACTGAGAAGTACTGCTTCCAAGCTACTTCCAAGAGTAGATGCTTTCCTGTCTTAAACTAATTTAAACAGACATCAATATAAATCAAACTAGAAAGAAAGATTTACAAAACAGAATCAGTTCATAAGCATATTCATAGTGCTTCTGCTTGCATGCATCTAGAGTGACTGGAGTTCAAGTATTTATGTGACATTTATCTATGGACATTACTAGTGGTAAAAAAAAAACCCTCAATCTAAAAGATGCAGATTTCAGTTCCACAGAACTTTGAAGTGTGGCCTTGAATCTCCCCACACCAACCATAATCATTCAACAAGCATTTAAATATAATACCATGAAAATCAATGGATTTGACAACTGTAGCCCCAGGCTATACAATGGAACACCACAGGGAAAAAAACCAACAATGAACCTATAAAAAACTATAAGCAAACACTGAAGTATAGGTGTAGAGAAATATGTCTCTTAAAAGTTCTGCTGTATGCTCTATACATGGCAATCTAGTTACCTCTGGATGATAAGTAAGAGAGAAATTAACTTTGTCCTGCACCCTAAGAATTTTAAATTCTTCTCCTCCAGGACTTGACAACTTACTTATGTAATCACAGTCACAAAACTCCCTTGAACCTCTAATATCTCTATGGAATACTTCAGTGAATCATGCATACATGTCAACAGCCTTTCAGTAAGAACAGACTGCACAACTCTGCCCCAAGTAGCATAGAAGTGCCTGTTTATCTTTTCCTCTGACATTCACAAGTGATAAAAATACATTTTAAATAAGATTATTCAGAATTTGAAAGTCTATTGCTTATCTGGTAGTAAGTTTGGACTCTTCGCTCAATGACTACAGCAAAGCTGCAGAATGCATTTAGCCCCACAATCAGCTGTTAATAGGATGAGGGTTTATCCTCCAGGAAATAGTCTTCTGTTACAAAACTCAGCAAGTAAAACAAGATTATACATATAGTAAACTAGAAATGACAACAAAGGAAAAAACTCCCATTAGTTTAAATCAACTTATGTAAGCCTACTTCTTTTTTACTGCCAAGAGAAAATATTTCTCTCTCTTTTTTCTTAAAAGCAAAATCAGACATGTTGCTCAAGTTGCAGATGTTCTGATGCCAGTATAGAAATTATCTTCTTTCCCTATTCTACCTCTATGGGCAGCCATATACCTCCCTCCACCATCCCTCAGAGACTACTGTTCTGAGCCAGTAGGTAGATTCACATACAGTCACCTGCACCCTAGTTTGGTCAAAATAATTCTATTTTCAAACACTTTACCAAAAGAATATGCTAATCAGATTCCTTTTACCAAACCAGTTTCAGGAAGAGCTTACCAAACAGCTTATTAGAGCTCTTATTACAGCAGGTTTGATTGAGATATTTATACCCAGAAAGCAGAGGAGAGCAAGTAGTTCTCCCTCAATAACCTGCACCTGACAGTATACATTCAATCGTATCCTGAGACACTTCACAACTTCTTTATAGGTAACTCGTCTCCAAAAAGGGGTACAGAAAGCCTTGGCAATCATAAGCACAAAGGGAATTGATCAAGTGATGTCTCATACAGAAAATAGTGAATGCTCTCAGTAAGCAGGAAAACAAGTGTAATGCAAAAAGGAATACAAGGCACAGCTGCCAAAGTGTTGGTACAGGCCTGAGTGGGAAACAACCCAAATAGTTGGTGCAAGGACAAAACTATACAAGTTCACTTAAGAGCTAGTACAAAACCAAGCCTGAGTAACTACCTTCATTCCTTGTACGTTCTCAGGAAAACAAAGAAAAGAAACAGAGGGAACAGATATCCAATTCAGAAAGTAAAACTGACCTCATCCTACATGGCATTTTTCTTGTTTAAGAACACTTAGAAAGGATTTTTTTGCTACAGAGAAGATCTTATGAAACTTAAGCTTTTAGGAATAAGGAGAGCAAGTAGCCTTGAGAGTCTTCTGTTCGGATATTCAGTGAGCAAACTTGTCTGTTTGGAACTGTAGTCTGGGCTGTGGTTTTCCCTAGCAAATCAATAAAATAAAACATAACCTGTAAACGAACAACAGTCAATTTCTAGAGAAATGGTGTCATGCAGACACTTGGTTGTAAGCCTATCAGTATCTACTGTCTGTGTCCTCAGGCCAGGATTTAATTAACTTGTTATCACTCCTACACAATACAGAACTGAAGAAATGGGCAAGAAAAACAATATATAATTATACAGGCCTCCTCTTGGTAAGAATAACATTTCCAGACATTGTCAGCCTCCAAGCCGAGACTAACATGTCCAAGTGTAAGGAAAATGCCAGCAACATACCAGATTTCAGCAGTTGGAATACATTTAAATGATAACAAAATGTTTTTCTCTGCAGCTGCATAAAGTGATGATTTTGGCTGGTTCGAATTAGACAAAGTGGAAACAGGAATCATCACAAATCTCCATCCTTCCAATTTCTACAGGCAGTCCCAGGATTAGAGGTCAAAACTTATGCAGAACAAGCTCTTTGACTTTGGACTTGAACTGCAATTAATCAGCATATAGAAATGTGCTCTGCGCATAGCAACACTATATATTGTGTTAAGTGATGGTCCTCTAGTTTTGCTGCTCACATTAACCCTTCAGGTTAGTTTGTTTCTCCAGAAAAACATGAGTGCCTGACCTCTATATCCTTTTGCGATTATACTTTTTTTCACCATTTTTCCTCCTGCTTAGCAATTCTGGAATGAATGGATGAATAAATGGGTAGGCTCAGTTAAATAAACACTACCAGCTGTAAAATAAATAAATAGTTTGACAGCTTTAGAAGCTTGAAGCATTTTCCAAATCTTTCCAAAATATTCCATATTAATCATTTCACAATCTTTCAAATACTCTCTAGGAAGCTTTGCTATTTTGTAATCCCTAGTTTAAGACATCATGATTTTTGGCTTCTCAAGATCCTTAAGTCTGAAACATAACTTCAAAGAGAAGCTGTCATATTAACTGCTTCTCTTATCAGACCAAACTATCTGAATTAATTTTCCTTCCATTTGTGTTTACACAATATCCTTCTATGAATTACTAAAAATGCTACCCTGGAATTAATCTATTATGAGGAAAGGAGTTAATGTATTTCTAGCTGTCTTTTAGTAAAGTTAAAACAAGGAAAAGGAACGAGATAACTTGAGAGTCTTCTGTTCGGATATTCAATGACAAATACACTGCAAACTTTGGTGCTTTTGTTTTTAGTTTTGATTTTATTACTAGCTTGAGAAAAATAAGTAGATAGGTGCTGCATAAGCACTGTAAAATTAGAACTTTCTAATACCTGTTCAAGGGGAATTGGCAAAAGGAAAATAAGTGAGTACTTGAGTTTAGTTTGCAACCCAAATTTTAAGACTCAAGTCCATCATTCCTAATAGATAATCACAGAATCATAGAATGGTATGGGTTGGAATAGATCATCTGTTCCCAACCCCCTATGTACATGCCATGTGCTATGCAGCACCTATTACAAAATGTCAGGAGAGTAGAAATTTTAACATGGCTTATTCCTCCTAAATATTTTCTGAAAACTCACAGCGGCTGTATATGCAGTCATATAGAGCTAGAATTATTCCAAGGTTTGTAAGCATAAAATTTCTCCTCCCATCTACCCTGTTCTCAGTAAAGACAGAATGTAACTTGTAAGTGATAATGCAAAATCTGTTTGGAGATTCTGTAAAGTAATTCATAATAATAAACATATTGTGTCATGGCAGAATCCATGCAAATCATTGCTCAAATTGAAATGATAAATTGTCTCAGAACAAAAGACATTTACAAAACTGTCATACTTTCAGCATTCTTTTACTAAAATTTTAGTTTAATTGCAAACTGGAAAACATACACAATGTATAATTAATCAATATCTTCATTTTAGAAGTGAGGATGTTCCTCATTTGGGTTCATCCAGCAGAATGGTGAAATAAAACAGCTTTTTTCTTACCCTTATTGTACATATTGGTTGGTACTTGGACATCACTCAGACTGATGTTCACAGGCAAGTTATTGAAGTGGTCATTTGGCACTAGAATGAACTCCTTCCCCAGCTCCAGATAGTTCCCTTCTTCATCTCGTTCGTTTATGAGCACAGCATTGAAATATTCATACTGTAACAGAAACCAAATATTCAGTATTCAGAATTGAAGTTCAGCATAAAAACTTGAGATTTGAACATTTTTCCACATCTATCTATTGCTTGACATTTACATGGATCTCTATCTAGAATAAAATCATAAGGTATTTGTATTACCTCTCCCTCCATGCTCCTAGTACAGGTACATTTCTGAAATCACATTTATCAGCACATCTCAAGAAAATTCCATATTACCTCCAACTTATGACTGCCCTGAAAATGTAAAGGGCAACTCATCAAGCAATCTGAACATCAACAACATATGCACTATTTATGATACAAAGCTCTCTAGATTTCAATCATTCTCTGGATAATTAATTATAATCTCCCTGTTTAACCTTATTTCATTCAGTTCAGAAATTGTTCTCAGTACTGAACTTAGGTCTTGAGAAAATAAGAGATTTTTACTTCAAGGAAATAATAAAGTTGTTTTGTACTGACACCTCCTAAAGAAAAATATTAGCTTTATGGTGAATTTTATAAATGCACATCACAGCTTTTGTAGAATTACACATACATTAATATAGATATGTAAACTTATCTGTGACTTATTCTGAACAAGAAATTATTTTCTGCCTTTTACAGATTCCTGAAGAGTATTTGGCCTATTCAGTACAGAATTAAAACCAGATAAGCAAAAGCAATTTAGATAAAATTACTGATTTCCATATGACCTACTTTAACTAAAAATTCTATCAAGTTTGAGGGCCACAAACAGTGCAGATTACTGTTTAACCTCTCAAATAACCCCAACCCTGGTCAAGTTTGTGTCACATTTTTAAAAGACCAAAGTTTAGAGTGTTTGAAGAATCTCATTATTTTAAATTCAAACTTCACTCTAACTATCTTTTTTAGAGTAAATCAATATAAATAATATTTAGAAATAAATTTAGGCATTCATAGATCACATATATTTCATGCAACCTGAACAAGGATAAAGTTATCGCAACCTTTCCAAAACAAGTACCAAAACAGAAAAAGCACCATTCCCCAGTGTGATATAGAACTAAACAGGACTTGGTTAAAATCTTACAGTGTATATACACTTACATTAAAAGGTTTGAAAATTTAACTGGTATCTTAAATGGAGGCTTACTTGGAAAGAAACTTTCTATATCCTGCTGCTTAAGTTTTTCAGAATGGCCAACCTGTAGTTTAGATCATAAATTTAAGTAAAATAAATCACTATATATATATATAGTGACAGACTCAGTGTTTCACATATTAATCACATAAACAAAGACTGAAACACGTTGGTGGTTGAAAATAAATTTAGTGGAAATAAATCTGATATGGTTAAACATTTGACCTTGAAGTTATTTTACTTTAATTGGTACATAATGAGTTAAATAAAATGGTGCTTACATCTCATTAAGAAATTCAGCCACTGAATTCTAAAGTTCTGTGATAAAAACAGGTAGTCTTTTGGGTTTTATTAATTCCAGAAGCCAGAGGAAAAGAAAAAAGCATAAATTCTTCAAAGCTGTAGTTTCATTCACTAACTGGTTAATTCCAAAAGTTGTTTGAATTATTCAACACATCCACAGATATTACCCTTCTCTATGCCTTGTGAAGGACGTCACTATTACAGATTTGGTCTTGTCATACCAAAAACAATAGGATAGAAAAATGTAATAGTTTCCAAGTGATATCAGTTCTCATTCTACTTAGAGAAACCTCCTCCATCTCTGCTCACTGTCCAGGTTTATCATGGATTATAAACTGCACTGCATGTCTGCTGCCCACATGTGACAGCAGCTATTTCAGTTTACTATTTCTGCAAAAGCCAGAAACAGTTGGCAAAAGACTTGAAAGCACAACTCGTATTTCCCATTTTAATAAGAAATAGAATATTCCTTCCAACATTAAACCATGCACTAATGACTGTTGTAAAATGCAATCCTACTCCTAATTCCAAGCTAAGAAGTAAGCCATGTAACTTTTCCATGACAGATTAGACACTGTCTAAGTCAGGAAGGAAGGCTGACATTCCATCCCCTGGGAGTACAATGATAAATAAAATTCTTTATTTCATGCTTCTTTCTTGCCAGACACCTCTCTCTTCACACCCCCTGGACAGCTAAGTTCCTGCATTGTAAGGATGATTGTGTTTCATCTTGTTTCCAAACCACTCATTTCTTGTTTGAGTTTGTTTTCCTTTTTCTCTGTTGAGCATAAGACTACACAACTGCTGGAGACACAGTTGAACCACTGTGTTGCTTCATGAGCCTTATCAGGATCATCACAGAGAAATCAAAAGGGTTTTGATTGTTTGTTTTCTTATTAAAGACCAGCACTGAAAGCACTCACAAACATTTAGCTCCAAATTTTAACACTAAATTTCTGTTTAGATATTTTAGTTTAAATAATAGAATATATTTGGGGATTAAATATTCTCTAATAAAATACACAGCAATATACTTTTCCCATTTAACTGCTTTTAATCTATGTTTCGGGGAATAATTTCTATGGTAATTCACACAGATATTTCATGATTTAAAGGATGTTGGTTTAGCTTGCCAATGCATTTGTATAATACTGTGGAAATGGTAAGAAAAATGGACAGATTTCAAATAAGCATGTCAGAATACACATGCCAATCACCTCTAAAAGAATGTTATTTCCTTTCATTTAGTGAGTTATTTCCTATTCCAAAGGAGATAATTAGTAGACATCCTCATTCATCATGTTCTGTAAATGGCGAGACTAGCCAAGTATTAAAATCTACTATTTTCTACATAAATGAAAGCACTCGTTTCACAATTAAGGGTATTTAGGACTGATTGTTTCTTCAGTTGATTTAGTATTCACTGATTTATTGGTCTGAGGCTATATTTTCTATTTTCAATTCTAGAATTGTATATAAAATATTATTTATACAGGATTTTTTAAAGCATATTGCAGCATAAAATAATCCTTATGGTATTACAGAAAATTAATTTCTTCCTGGGCTTTTTCCTGCTTGTTGTAGAGAGTTTTGGGATTAGGTTTGTTGTGCACTTTCTGTAAGTAAGATGCCAACAAATTTACTTATTTAAGACCAGCCTGTATGCTCTAAGGATTAAATAAAATAAATACAGTTTAAAAATACTACTGAAGTTAATCAGCATTTAAGCAGAGCAACAGCCAAACTTTGGTTTCTTCTGGACCCTTTCCTTCCAAGGAAATGATCAAATGTGACAACTGAAAGTGATAGAAAGAAAATTAAAAATAAGAGTTGCAGAAAAAAAAATTAGAGTAAATCCATCCGGCATTCTGACACCACATTTGAGATAATGCCCAAGGGAAAGAGTATAAAGTCCTGTTTGCTGACAACATAGATACCTTACCTGCTAAGCTCTAAGAGAAAATTACTTCAATTTAATCTTGTTAATGGAGATCAATCTTTGATGTAACCTCAACTAGAGAAGAGCTGAGTGCACACAATATGACATCCCTAAAAGTTATTAGAATGATAAATGACAAAATAATTATCCAGGTTGGATCTGAGCTCATCTGAGACTTGGGCATCGGGTGAGTTTACATTAGCCTTCCACGCAGACCTGCACAATGAGCAATGAACTAGAGAAAAATCAATCAAAGAAAATCTCTCATGTATTCTATTATATAATCTATTATATTCATCTCAAGACCTAAATGTTAATTTCTATAGTTTTTTGCATCTAATTTGCTCAAGTAAACACATGGGTTTTTTTGTTTGCACATTCCTTATCAGCATCTGCATCATTCTGAATGTCTGACCAACCATTTTGAGAGTCCTCATTATTTCATCCTAAAGACAACTTCAAGCAAGGTCATAAAAAAGGAGGAATCTCAACTTTCACAGGCTATTAAATTTTACCCTTGCAAAGAAAACGTGCCTGATGCAAGCCAATATAAAGTGACCAGTAGTGCTCAATAGAACATGCACTGTGCTGTTATTTCTCAGCAAGCAGCTGACCATATTTGAGCCATCCCAAAGAACCACATTGCTAATAGTCTGCACTAACATTGGGCTGCTTTAATACTGAAGACAGAGACTTATGGGTCTCATAGGAGATTGATCATAAAATTGCTTTAGAGGTACATTCAAAGAGACTAGAAAATGGCAAGCTTTGTTTTAAAAGATCATACAATACTCTGAGCCACAACACAAAAGTGTGTGCTGTTGGATCTGCTAGGATGGCTACCACAGACCCACATTAATTATGATAAAAACCATTAGAAAAGGTATTACAGAAAAATTGCTAAGTTTGTGGTAATCATTGGGAACCTCAGGAGCAGGTTGCAGAGAACTGATTTTCAAGGCAAGAAAGAAACTTAAAATAGCTGTTCTAGTTTAGGGACTTCATTTGGCATAACACTTCAACTAAACTGGCACCTTAATTATAAAGGATACTTAGTTGAGCTAAGACACCAGTAATTTAGACACTGAAAAGAATTGCATATGCCTTGCAGAACAGCAACATTGCGTGAGCTGTGGCAGATGACTGACATTCTCCATTTCAATTTACATTTATCTTTTTGTAAGCAAACACCTTGTGATGCTTAAATTATCAAATATTTGTTAACATAGTAAACTGCATATTTATTTAAATAGAAATATTTACTGTTCAATTTAAAAGAAAGTTACATTCTAATGCAACTTCCCTTTGGAACTTATAGAATACTTGGAACATAAACACATATCAGTTAGTTTCACCATATTATAAGCTGAAGTATTTTGTTTTAATACAGTATGAAACAATGCAAGCCACAATTTCAGCTTGATACATCTTTTTCTACTGCAAGGGAGGCTTTCTGACTACGAAAAACATTGACAACATTCTGCTATTCATGTGTTAATGAAGAGGCAGATGTCTGAGTGCTATCAGTTGCTAAGGCTGAAAAAAAAGGACTCTTCTGACAGTTGTCCAGTAAGGAGAATTTATGTTTTGAAGCATATGATTAAAGCTGTTATATTCAAGTACTTAGTCTGATGTGTATTGAGCAAGTGATAAAAGGTCATAAAAGCAAACTCCCTCACTCAATGAAAACCATTCTGAATTTTAAACAGATATCATCTTTGTAGTTTCTGACAATTGCCTAAAAGTTTGTACTAGCTCTACTGCAGGAACTTCCAATACTTTTTCCCTCCTTATTTCATGTCTTTATTCTGTAGCAAGGCTCAGAAAACATCCAGGATTTGAGATGTTGTGATCAGTCCTTCTCTAATCCTGGAGGCAATACAGAAATGTTACTTGCACCCATGCAAAAGCAACTAATCCATTTGCTATATGATCAGATTAAGATGACATTTTCCTAGGCTATCCATTCCTACCAATATGATTACCCTATTAAAAATCATCTCAAAACAGGTTAAGTAGTACTAATAAAGTACTATAGCATAAAATCAATTACACCAGCTTGTGAATTGATAACACATCAAGGTCTTTTAAGAATATGATTCATTAGAAGTGGCAAGTAGCAAGTAATTATGATGGCTATTTCAAGTCATGCACTAAAGCTAAAAAGAGTCACTTCAGGCTACAAATTTCAGAGGAGGCCTCCTTTCCATTTACAGACAAATAACTTAAAATGGCTACTTTTACTTATTAAAGCTGTTAAGATTCTTTGCTTTGTCACAACGCTGAACAAAAACTCCTTGGTCACTTAAATTTAGTAAATACAAGAAAGGGAAAAGGTTTGCCTAATGGGCTTTCAGTTTGACATTGTGGACACCCATATCCCTAGTGTTACTGGAGATTTCATGTTGTTACTGAGTCTAGAAATCCAAGTGTTCACTGTGCTTATTTTCATACTCATAAAAACCTCCAGGGAATACTTTTTGCTGAAGAGCAAAACAAATTCCTACTCCAGAAGCATTCTTATTTCTTCCTATGGGACATATGTTAAAATGATACCAGTGACACAGATAAGTAAATCAGAGCCATTTGTGCCCCTGTAAGAGCTGGAGTGAATCACGGAGACAATTTACAGAACCAACCAAGAATTCAAAGACTTAAGTGAATCATCCAGTAACCAGAACACAATTATGGCAGAGTCTGTGCATTTGTGAAGGCTGAGTACTTAAAAACTAAATAATTACCAGAAAGGCTGCAACCCAGTCAATGAGCTCACACTCTAATGCTGCAAAACAATAAAAAGGCAGTTTCCCAGTCTGTAAAAAACTACTAGTAATGTTTCAAGTCAATGCTGTGTCTCAAACCAACAATCTGTGAATTTCTCCCCTCCACTAAGTCAAATATTTCCAAAACCAGTTTTATAGGGTGCACATTTTAAAGAAATTGTATCACTTGTGCATCCTTATAGATGTAAAAATTCTGCAAGACTCTGCCTCATATTTAATACCAGTTTCAGTACTAGCTAGAAGCACTTTTTCATTTCTCTTTAAAACCCTGCAGATCATATCAAGCTAGTGAGCAGACAGGATCAACAACTTCTATCGAATCACTCTGTAAAAGAATATTCTGTAAGAGAATCCCAAAATTATAGGCTGGTTTTCAAATTAATGCAGTAACTCTGTCTGAAGTTTTCTATTTTACCACAAGGTAGGCAATGAATGGTGTTCAGTGAACATTAAAAGAAACCTCTCCATACTGTTTCAAATGTGCTACAAAAATAGAAATGCAAACTACTTCACAAACAGATAAGCTGAAAAGTTTATTGAAATCAGTATAGTTCCATGCATGTTCAGCTCATCTGACACATTTGGGTTGATGACAACCTCAAGGCTGCTTCTAACTATCAGCAAAGATGTATCTGACTTTTTCATGCCTTTTCACAATCATATGCCCTAAGTGCCTTATTCATACTATCAAGCAGGAAGAAAAAAATATTTCTCAAGCTCTGCATCTCTATGTCCCATGGGAAGCCACTTTAACCCAGACTTTTTATAGTCTGAGGCACACATATAATGCTGCTCAATTCTCAGCAAGAGTTGTCCTGGCTCCTTAAGAAAATATGCTCAGGGACAGTAGACAGCCTTTATACAGTGTTTTGATGGGTTGGGAGTTAAGAACTATCTCTAATAAAACAGAATGTAACAGCAAGTTCATATCCAGCATTCAACAACATTTGAACACTAAGGTGGCTCTGAATAATGGATTAAGCGCGTACTTTTCATCAGACTTTTTTTTCATACCAATAGGGGATAATCAAAATAATTAAATGCTGAAGAACTAGAACAGAACAAAATTTCATGGTGCTGACTAAAATCCAAGGTTTGTTTTGTTACTCCCCACCATACTATACAGAAGGTTAAATTAATGTTATTGACTACATATAGGGAAGCAAAAGAACACGTGCAACATTACTGAATTTATTTGGGAGTAAAGTGACAAATGAGAAGTTAAGCAACTGTATGTATACTAATCCTCTTCAAATGATTACTGACTCTCTCATACAATATAGAAATTTGGTCAGCTGAGTCCACAGTTGAAATAACAATTGTATGATGATGAGTTAGTTCAATAAAAGAAACATGTATCCCAAGTCACATAGTTCCAGTGGCTTATGGTAAGAACAGCCTGCCTTCTGATGAGATTACTGCTGAAATGAAAGTGTAGCTTCTCTGATTCTTTATAGTTCTGCTTTGCACTCATGTATGAATGAAGTTTTAAAAAAAAAACAACAAAGGAAATACTTTTACATGTCATACCCTAAGTCTTTTCTTGACTTTTTTCAACAAGCCTGAGTCCTAGATAAAGAAAGTCAGAATTCGTGCAAACCAGCTGAGGAAGGTTTGTCTCAAATACTAGTTTAAATCTGGACTGGGAGCTCAGCTGGGGGACGGGGAGCGAATGCAACGAAGGGCAGCTTAAGAACTTGAATATTGCAAAATGCATGCACAGGTAAAATTAACTCCAGCATTTCTGGAATTGAACTTCTACAACCGTCCAAGAGTTAAGGTTCTGCAATATAAAAGTAGTCTCTGTGTTTTCAGCTTTTAACCTCTTTTCATATCAAGCAAGGGCAGGATAATAATGATAAATACAATAGCAGCAATAAAGGAACAGTATAAATCAAACTTGTCAGAACATCATGAAACTATCTGGACTCCATGTGATTACTTCTTCAAAAATTTAAATCTCAGATACTCAAGGAACAATTTACTCCTGTGCTTCCTAAGGTGTAGGTTGTGTGCCTATTGTATTCCGACATGTGACTTCAGAGTTATGGTTAAACTGTAGCATGGTGTAAGCCTCTGGAAAAGCAACTGAACAGACTATTTAGATTTTTATCTATTCTCAGTAAAGAGATAAACACTTTTAGAAAAAGGTGATCCCACAAATCAAGACAACTCAAGAAATAAAATTCTAGCTTGAAATCCTCTGTTTGTGTGATAGGATAACTGGCAGTTCTATGAATCATCTGCCCCACAATCCAGCTTGCTTCCTAGTCTTGTTTACAAGCATTAGAAGTACAAGCCAAGGAAGTGGGAGAGATAACATCTCCCAAAGATTCTGAAAAATCCAAGGAACATTCCTAGGAAATGCCTTGCGTGAAGTGACCTGCTGAGAACTGCACAAGTCCCAGTGGACAATGACAGTCCAGAGTGGGTACATGGTGTCTTTATACATTTCCCTCAGCTCAGCAGGAAAGATCACACACGTAGAGGCCCTCAGCCATCTAAACAAATTAAAAAGTTTTTTGCAGCTCTCTTTAGTTACTCTCTTTAAACATCCTAATTTCCTATTTCACTGCTCCCTTCCTGTCTCTGGCAAAGAATAAATTGAAAACAAGACACTAGAGGGAATATTGTGATTGGTCAGTCACAAATGAGTTTGAAATGCTCATCAGTAAAAACTATAAAGAATCCTTCATTCCTACCATATGTTTGTCCAAGATTCTGCTTCTTTTGTTTCCAGAACATCATATGATGAAAGACATTTTTAAGGACATTTTTAAGGGTTTTTTTCAGTAAATTGTTACTAATCTTCTAAAGGAAAACATCATGCACAGGTATAAAAATTTCTTTGCATGTGTCTATATTGGAGAAGAAGAGCAGAATACAAATAGATTATAAATTGTTAGTCATGATTTGCAAGAAAATCCTATATTGCCTTCAATCTTTTATTGCAGAAAAAAGAAAAGCTAAGCACAAATATAATACACTCCCTTTACCAAAAAAAATATCAATTGAATATGTTGACTGAGCTTATTGCCACAGTTAAAACAATATTCCTAAGGATATAATCATACTTAATGATTTTAAATAGTTAATTTATTATATAATTACTATATTTCATGTATAATTCCTGTATTTCATGTATCTTACTTCCATCCTAGCTTCTTTTCAAGACTGAGGCAAAAATGACTTGCAATGCAACTAGCCTTCCCTGAATAATCCAGGTCATCTACCCACTGTAATTCAATGCCATCTTGAACAAAAGGCTTAAACAAGAGAAGGTACCTGAAATAATGAAAAAAATGTGAGGCTGACTCTGATTATTAATTCAACTTTCCCAGACATAAGTTTACTACACAAATTACTTACTACACTTGGAGTCCAAGGGAGCAATTACAGTACTGTTACAAGAGTCTTCAAATGCCAGAAAAATATCCTCCCTCCTAAACAAGGTGCCTTGAAAGAACTTCATTAAGCAACTACTTTGAAATAATATATAGACCGACTGGACCACACAGGGATCTGACCAACAATACATACAACATACTATGACAAACAGCCATTTAGTGATGTGTAGTTTCAACAAACATGAAGACCTAAATTAGACTTACAAACTCTAGTGACAAAAAATATTTTCAAAGACAGAAGGGCTTATGGTAATAGACACCATCCAAAATGCCTAATGTGACACACGGTGTCTTAAAACTGAAAAACATCATGGGTAATTCTCCAGCTAACATGCAGGTACTTAAAGTACAAACATGAGCTTAGGTTTACCTGAGCTCTGTGCTGACACCAAAAATTAGCAGCCTGTTTATAGTAAAGCTGATTGAGAGTAATGAAATGGCATCTCTAAAATCTCTCCAATTCCCATTCTAAGTGTTACTGTATTTAGAAAGAGTTTTACAACAGGAAGAATTATTAATACAAGATAATTTTCTAATCAGAATAATGTCTGTACTATAAATATATATCCTGTATTTGAACAGCTTTTCAAATTACATGCATATTTTTCAGGATCTTGGGTTACCTTAGATAGTGACAAGTCCTAAATACCTCAAGGAAATGAGATGTATTTAATTAAAAAAGTCTTCTCATCTCTGCTACATCTTCTACACAGAGACTTTGAATTCACTGTGCACACTGGCTGCTGCAGCTGAAAACAATAGCTGTCCCTTTATCTTGAAATATATACTTGAAAAAAAAGTTAATCTAACATGATACATCATTTACATATAGAAGAATTAAGGGGGTTTCCAACTACACATAGTAATATCCAGCCCCCAAATCTGCTATAAGAGTAAGCCTGAGAAGGTGAAATAAATTTGACATTTAGTGCTTCTTTGGAACTTCTTTCTGTTATTTCAAATTAGAAAAGCTGAGCATATCTATGTATTTCAATAATGAAATCTTGCTGAAAATTGTTTTTAAATAGATGCTGATCATTAATCACTTTGTTGAAAAATGCAGAAGTGAACCTCAAAATCAACATTTTGTATCTCTCAAGAGAGAGATCAATCTTGATTCCCTAGTTATAAGATGGGTATTATTACATTTGTCATTCTTGTAGGACTAAAACTGCCTGATGAAAAATGCTCCATAGCATGACCAGGTTTCCAAAGCATTACCAGTACTTCCATGTCAATAGATCCTCTCTAATCCTCTCAGATTACAGGTGGTAATCTGTACCACCTGTAAGAGAGCATTACTCCACATCCCCCTTCTGAGCACTGGACAGACCATACTGAAAAAGTCCAGTTCAAGTCTGACAGTGATCACTCAAATTCAGCAGCTTCTCTTTGGATGAATTTTAGACTCAGCAGTCTGCATAACACCCTCTAATTCCAAGCAAGAGAATACCGGCCACAGAGAGAGCATAGTGCTCTCTCTAATTTACCAACTGAAATAACTTCACCACTGTGGTCAGGTGATGGTTCTATTTTTAGAAGCAAAAAAACCTACCTGCCAGTATCTCAAGCCTGGAGGAAATTGTTCATTTGATGTAACACTTTCAGGCAAGCTAATCAGGGTATCATTAATTCAGAATGCAAAGTAACAAGACAGCTTCTTAATGTGTTTTTAGTATCTATGAATCTGCCTCATTTCTGTAGAGGCCAAAAGACATGCTCAAAGAGCTAAAATACCCTCAGAATTCTTACTTCTTACATTTTCTACCAAGACAACAGCTGAAGCATCATCATGAGTCAGCTGAGGCTGACTAGCTGGTGACAATCATGTGTTGAAATTATAAATGTCAAAAGGCTGTGATTCACTTAAATCAAGTGCCTTTGTTTAATTTATTTATGTTAAGCTTCCAAATTTCTGAGACATGGTTTCACCCTAGGAGTGTAAATCACCATCAAAGTACAGAAGAGTAAATGTGCAGAACATAACTGGGTTTGAATATGACGCACAGTGAACAATTACAAAAGCTCATCTATGAGTTCATTGTTAAAGCTGCTCCAGCCTTGGAAACATCTCCACATTTTTACACAGTTTATGGAGGAATTTAGAATGTTGCAAGTATATAATTAGTATTAGATGCGATTAATTCATACTGTGGGAAAACACAGAAAGAACTGAAATAGACCTCTGTGAATCTCCTTTCTCTCCACCCAAACTGCAATCAAGCACATGCCTCTTCCACTCTCTGAACATAAATGCCAGAGCTCAGTTTTGGGAGCTGGCTTTTTTCTCCTCTGGCTGTAATACTGAATGTTTTATTTTCAAGTGTCACACTATTTACCATGCACGTATTTTAGTCATATCATTTCACAGCACAGCTCTGGCGCTGGATGCCTGACAGTTTCTTTGTATCCATTTTCCTTCATTCTCTTCTTCCCTTCGTTCTCACATGGCTATTTGCCAAGTCTTATTTGCCTGTATTTGTAGAAGAGGAATAATCCATTATCAGCCCTCCAAAAGCCACATAAGAGCTCTAGGGAAAATAGCTGCACATTTTATCTGCATGGTCTGAGAAGAATTAGTTTTGATTTCTACTCTGGTTCACTTTGGTTTTTGCTCTGAACTGTGTGTCAGGATCAAATCTAAACATCCTCAAAATTCACTTATTGTAATGCTGAAAAAATGGAATCCAAACCTTTTTAGCGTTTGCTACAGAACAGAACAGTTAAGTCCTCATTTCTCTGCAACGGGACTCAAAAGAGTTCTGTGAACACTAGCAAAGATCACATGGAAATTTAGATTTTAATGATAGCCAAAGTCAATCAGTGCTTGGCACAGTTCAACCAATTCTGAAGTTTGCAAAGCTTTGGTAAGAACATGCTTTTGCTAGTAATTACTTACCTTCAATAAGCAAGAGTAATACATTCCTGTATACATTCAATTTCTAAATTAGGTGTGTATTTCACCATGCTAAAATAAAGTGAAAGCAAGATGACAGAAAAGTAATAAAAGGAATAAAGCATGATAAAAGAAATCAAGATTTCAGTCCGACTATGCTAAAATAGCATATGTCTCCTGAAACAATGAGAAGTTAAATTAAAAATACAAATATCTGAGTGAATAAAATATTGAATTTTCATTTCCAAATCTTTACAGTTGTTTTTTGTACTGGAACAGGTTGCCCAGGGAGGTTGTGGATGCCCCCTCTCTGGAGGTGTTTAAGGCCAGGCTGGACAAGGCATTGAGCAGCCTGATCTAGTGGGATGTGCCCCTGCCTATGGTAGGGGGGTTGGAACTAGATGACCTTTAAGGTCCCTTCCAGCCCAGACTATTCTATGATTCAAATTAGGTGTGACCTCTGCTGAGTTTAATCATAACTATGCTGTACAACACAGCTCAGGGCAGAAACTCTCCTAATACAGAGACTAAAACAAGTGAGCTAGAGGCTGCATTCATTTGCCTACATAGTGCTATGCCTGAGTTGATTTGCACTATTAAGAGAAGAGCCTAAGACATCAGAGGCAACCTTGTACCACACAGATCTTTCTGCTCTGAAGACCTCAACTAATGGCCTCCTCATGGCACTCAGCTGCATAGATAAACCAGCATCTCACATGGAGTGCATCACCAAGGATGTTGCAGACAAACTGGACTCAGGTGTCTCTAATCACTTTATCCAGCTGTTAACTATAGGGCTCTATTATTTATACTTGGTTGTTAAACACTCCTGAGTTGCCATTTTCTTCTGCAGTCCATTTATAATGCACTTCCAATTACAGATCCTAGTCTGACAACTGTCTTAATTTTAATATATTCCCTAATCCTTTACTCTGTTGGTTATTGCATGTGCTACCTCAAAATCAAATCAATCATTTATTATATTAATAAACTTATTGATTATCATATTGCTGTCATTCTGCCTCAACTATTTTTAAACAGGTTCAACATTAAGTGGTGTAAAAACTATGAAAGTAAAATCTGGGCCCTAACCTTACTTGTTTGTATTTTTAGCCTATGTTTATCTGGCTCTTACTGGCCTAGAACATACATACTTGCACTGACAGGGGAATAATCCTCCATGTCCTAGTATTTACTCAAAAAACCATTTGGTCCCTTCTTCTCAAATTCTATATGGTACAATTCTATACTGTACCATATTTGTTTTTGTTTATAAATAAAAGGTTATGCTTACTGAAAATTTGAAGTCTTGGAACTGGCTTTATTAGATTCAAATCAATTTCCTTCAAAATGTCTGCCTTTTTACATCTGAGGAGAACATTCTAACTTAATATTTAGAGAGCAGAGGGAAAATGCTAGTTAACAAATGGGGAAAATATGCACAGCCCTCCCACTCTGACAACAGACATGCTTTAATCCTTGAGCAGCAGTCTCCTCCTGCTCCAGTGTTCCCCACAAGCTCTGCCTGCAGTTTCCCAGGAGGTATTTGGCCTGGCCTCCGTTGACACTCCACTGAGCAAGCAGTGAGCTGCAAGAGACTGGATGCCTCCTCCTGCTCACTAGCCACTGTCTGCATGCCAGCATTTCTCCACACTGCAGTTGGGGACTGGACACGACTGTACCAAGGTCTGTTCTCTCTCCCTTTCTGTTGCTACAAAGGTGGCATCAGCAGTGTGGTTTATTGCCAGACTGGAAGTTTCCTGACATGGGGAACTTGCCCATGGTTCAAGGAGGGGGACATTAGTTTTCCACTACAGAGGAAAACTTTACTGGATACTCAGATTTCTTTTTTTTTATTTTTCTTTTAGAGACAACAGCAGACAGAAGAGGTTTTTCATCTGTAGTACACGAACCATTTTGGAGCAGTAAGTGGGTGGGGGTACTGCAGGTAAGGCCCTCAGTCTTACCTGGCTGAAGAGCTAAAGCTTAAGCACTGCCCATGAGCAGTACAGCTGGAACCCCTCCATCCATCCTCAGCTCCCCTGCTCTGTCCCTTACTCAGATGAGATGCCCTAGTTCTTTGGCTGCTGCGAGAGGCCAGGAGGGATATAGTGTGGGCATAGGTGGGGCAGGATTGCTTCTCAAGGAGCACTGGGTTTGAGTAGCTCCTCGCCGGAGCTGGATAGGCTTCCAACAAGTCCTTGTGTGGGAAAAGAACGTCCCAGTGTGGGAAGAGAGAGGGTGTGCACAGGCTGCCCAGGAGCTGCTGCTCCTCCTGCAGATGGTGGCTCTTGAGCTAAACTGGCATCTGCAAACCCTTCACATACAGCTCTCCAGCTGAGGGCATGGAATTACTCTTGACAACAGGAACTGACAACTGCCCCTTGGGGAGAAACAAACTAAATGCTTCCTCTCATTTGTGTGAATCAATACAGTTTTGTAAGAGAGCTATTTTCTACAGGTACACTACATGAAGACACACTTTAGAGAAGGTGGTACAAAGACTCTCTTTTCACCACTGCCACTTAAATATTCATAGTAATGGGAAGCTTACTGGAAAAAGATTATAAAGGGAAGATCTGATAGTAGAGAAGAACAGATCTACAGAGTGACCTTTAATAAATAACTGCTACTCCCGAGTGAATTAATAAAATTGCAGACTAATTTAACCACATCCCCTTAACTTGCCCTTCAGCAAATGCATGGTCAAGGCAACGTACACAAACACAGAGGTCAGCATTTGCTAATGACCACAAAGAGCTTCCTCACTGCAGCATTGCAAACAGACTGTAGTTTGAGACTTGAGCGCTGAGTCACGGACTATACCCTTCCTGACATGTGCAAGACATTAAGGGCTCATCACAGAAACTTAAATAAATTAAATCATTCCATTGCAAATGACAAAAAGAGAACTTTCAAGTTGCACAGTTATTACTCAAAGATGTGGAAGCAATAAAGTTAAGGTTCCACATGTGTCCTTAGCTCTGTGCTTTGGTCTACATGTAGTGTGGTTAGTTCCATAAAGTACTAATAGCTTTTTTTCCCTAAAAAGAACAGAATAATCCTTTTTATCTGTATACAGTCTATAAACCAAATAGAAACACAGCTCTACTTTTATTTAAGTAACCCCATGTCCTCTTTATTGCCATATTTTTATGCACTAAGGTCTTTTTCCTGTATTTACAATTTTTGACATTAAAATCACATTTCTCTACAAAAAGCCCCACCAGCAATCCTCGCCTCTGAGAATCCAACTGGACTACACTGGGCTTTCAATGGATGTGTCCCTCTGCACTCTTCTGTCCATTCACAATATTCCACATAACCTAGAAAGTAATCAGATAAAACTAAATCCAACTTAATTGAATGTGCAGGAGATCTTAATAAGCCTATAGTATCTCACATATACTTTTAAGGCTGAAGTAAAAATATTTGACAATATCAAATTCACACAAACAAAAGGGACCAAATCCCACTTTACCATAAAAACCCCAGGCTATATTTATTTCTGCTATTGACATTTGCAGCATCTGAGGACTTATTTCTCCAACATCACTGATATGGTAAGACGTTTCTTCAGTTTTTCCATTTCTGCTGAGAAAGGTAAGTTTGTGGGACATTTTTGCACTGAATTTTGAGTGCTTATTTTAAGGAAATTCCATAATGTGAAAAAGTTTCTCTGGAAAAAAGTGACCTCTATATTCCAAGGGAGTGATTCTTATATTCAGAACTCCACTGTATTTCCTTTATAAGATGCAGATGAATTTGGAAGAAAAGCTTAATATCTTAGCTGTGCATCCACTTGGGGTGCAAAGTTTCCTTTTATGAGATTAAACAAAGAGGCTCAGGTTTGTGTTATGCAGATAAAACATAACAAACTTGTTATGTTGAAGGTTGCAGATTTTTTTTTTTACCTTTTCCTGTACTGTGTACTGTGAATTTTTGCACTTACTATTCATAAATTACCTGGCTAAGTAAATCCTGAATGGTCCAAACTGGGGGATAGGCACTTACAGAAATGTCAGGTCAACTGCAGCAGAAAGATTAGCAAAGGGAAGATCTCAACATATGAGAAGTTCAAGAGCTAGTATATAATCAAAATTGTATTGGGTATATATATATAAAAAAAAGCAAAAGTGAAGTCTTTGTAGAATTTTTTTTTAAAATTAGATTTAGAGCCTCTTGTACCATAAGCTGCTGGGAAATCGATCACAAACACAGATGAATACTCATGTCAGAAGTTTGTGAATTCCACCCAAAGAGAAAAATGAGACACAGCTCAGCACCATCTATGCAAGAGGCCTGTCTCGGGATGGCTTTGAAATATTTATAAACAAGTGTAACGTTAGTAAGGCAGGGAGGAATACTATAAACAATGGGGTCACATTGTAACGTTAATTTAAAAATTTCAAAATAGCTAAAATGCCAAAGCAGCATCTTCTAAAGGGCTCTGTGAGTGGGAGGGCACAGTTGAGTATTTTAAACAATCATAAATACTCTCAGAGTTGTACTGGACTGAAACGAGAGTGGCATCTAGTGGCCTGCAACATTACAGTACTTATTCCCATTGAACAGCTGGGATAAGTTCCAGATATGCTTTTCTACAGTATTCATTACAATCCTCTGTGCTGTAATTGAGAATCTGGTGAGCATCTTGCCAGCCAAACTCAGAGGGGCTTATCATATAAAGGAATACATAAAGAG
The DNA here is from genome assembly GCA_013400935.1 of Turnix velox. Taxonomy (NCBI): domain Eukaryota; kingdom Metazoa; phylum Chordata; class Aves; order Charadriiformes; family Turnicidae; genus Turnix; species Turnix velox. The sequence continues at coordinate 210,643 of VZTY01000366.1, read as the reverse complement.
GTCTTATTCTCTGCTTATTTGCCCATTGTGAGCAACTGAAAATCAAATCAACGGAATTATCTTCTTTTTTAATCTGACAAGAAGAAATTGCACAATCATCAAGAAAATATTTAGTATCACTACAGGACTAATAGCAATCTGTTCTTTAAGCTTGCATATGCATGGTTACCACTGACCCCCAACTATAAAAAATATTAATGGTACACTTTCATAGATCATATACACGTTGGGTGACATTTTCCAAAATTTACTTAATACACTTTCTTGAACTGCATATTTTTACCATTAAATATCGGAAAGAAGCTCTCCACTTGGGAATTTTGGAAATTTCTTAGGCAAGGAGACAGTTTATCTGCAGGAATAGATCTTCTGAAAGCCATTCACATCCCCTGAGGCAAGATCACTTTGTTTGCAGAGGAAAGGGTACAGTGTTAGGGTATTAGGGAGACTTGATGAGTTCTTAATCCAAGTTCCATTTTAATTAAATATTATTAATCATTTTGCAGTTGGAAAAAATTTAACATTGTCTAGGAGTAACTAATTAGGAACTCATGTTTTTTTAAATTAAAGAAACATGGAGAGGTTTCTTTTACAATGTGAGGTTGAGCTGAGAATACACAGCACTATAGTAGAAATACAGTTGTACAGTTCAAAAAAATATTCTTCTAGAGCAACAAATAGACAGTAAATTAAATTGCATATTATATTCCAAAATGAGTGTGAGACACTACAATAATTTCCATTTCATCAAATATCACCACTGAAAAGCTAATTTAAGTAACACATCCTGCTTTGCATTTGCATGTCTTATATGTTTAAAACTGTTCTCTGATAGTAAAAATAACTTCTCTAATAACCTCCCACACATAGTAACCACACAAGCATAAGTACAAATTCATTGGTATTACTGTTTATGACAAGAAGGCAATAAAGTGAGTGTTACAAAGGCTGCAATTACTATCATCAGTTCTGGACAGCATGAAATAAAGATCTGAATTGCAATCAGGGTCATACACACAGCCACTAAACCTATATTTAACCTATATTTATCAGAGTTGGAATGATGAATCTTAACACAGATATAAACAATTATGTCATTTAAAGCATTTCAAAATTTATGTAAGGTGGAATAGAATACAAAGTATGTGTGTGATTGGTTTTGAATTCAACTTACCAAAGTGTCTTCTCTTTTGGGAGTGAAGACACTTTCTGGGAGTGAAGACACTTTTTATTTTCAGTTTTCAGAAATTTAATGCTAAAATTTCAATTTTAAACTGAAATTTAAAAATTATTGCAGATTTTAAGAAAGTACTTTTGTCCTGATAAACATTGCCATTTACCAGGTCCAAAGAACAGTTTGTCACCCCAAACTTTTGGTGAAGAAAGCTCACACTGGCTTAATACAGTGGGTAAGGTGAAAGCTTCAATTTAAATCCCTGGGAAACTGAAAGTGAGGAGAGTGTAACCCTTATACATTTTCTATAATTTCAATAATTTAGCTGCTGACATATAGTCCAGTAGAACAAACAAGATCTGCCATCACAACTTGCCAAAATAACAAGCTTTAATTATAGTCCTACTCTCAGTAAAGAAAGTTAAAAATAAATGCAAATGCAAAACCTTATTTAGTACATTTAGTTACATTTAGTACTTATTTAGTACATTACATATTGTGTACTACCACCTTTTATTTCCAACATAGTGATTTTATATCTTTATGATGTTCCAGCTATTAAGTTTCCTATATCGGTCCTTTGAGGATGCAGGAGACAGCAGTTGTAAGCCATTTTGAAATACCCACAAAAATAAAAATTTAACTAATTTTTTTTTAAATCTCTACCTCACTCATCAGACCTTTCCCTGCAAGCTTTGGGTTAGGGCAGGACATACATCCAAGGATTAAAGTACAGCTAAGTAGCAAGCGTGTTTAAGTAATGAGCAGGCAGGAGTCTGAGCCATGAGACAGGACTCAGCCATGCTGACTGCTGTTACCATTGCTCATGCAATCACACGTGAGCAAGGTAATCCCTGCTGTAGTGTCTTCCAGGTAAACACAAGCAAAGATTCCAACAGACAGGCAGGGGACGGAAATCATAAATAATCAACTAATACTGATCACAAAGATACGCAACCCTTTGAAGTATCAACCACCTTATTTGCCATCAACAATTAGGGGGAGGTGAAGGGTAGAAGGAGAAGCAGAGAATCATTTGTTGAAAAAGAAAAATCAAAGAGAATGAAAAAATTTAATCAAAGTGAAACATTCAAAATACAAAAAACAGCCAACTTCCATTTATAGTAACCCATGAAACCCAGAAACAATGATTGCATCAATCTCCAGCAGCATTGTCTTTTGCCAGCTCCAGTGAGGTGGAGGAACTGACCATCTGCAGAGATGTGCCCAGTACCTGCCCTGAACGTGTGAATGACTGCTTTTGTTCAAGACCTGGAGACATGTTTTTAGTTAATGCAAGACAGTTCTACTAGTAAAATGTTACTAAATCAATTGTGTATCAATATTCATTCTGGTATTCCAGTTCAGCGTGTAGGGGAACAATAATGGAAAACAGAACTTGCCATTATGTATCATTAAAATATAATCAATTACAGGAATCTGTTAGCGTTTTCCTTCAGAGAATCAATCACGAGGAAACACAATCTACTTAAATGTGCAGATAACAAACGGAAATGATTTTTAAAACAAGGTGATTGGGTTGAAAACATTTTTTAAAATAAACTTTAACAGATTTCCTGACCTCATTTTATTAATGCAAAAGTCAAAATAGACAGAAATGTTTGCTTTATAATCCAAGAATGGAATATGAAAGTTCCAATTAAATCTGGGCCTGGAGCAAGCATTTTCCAGCCAACATCCAAGATTCATCATTATATATTTGTGTGTATATACAATGATGTCACTGTTTTTGGCAATATAAAATCCAATTAAAAAAAACCACTTTTTATGCTGTTCTTCTGGAGTTCACTTACAGACCAGCTGAGGTGCAGAGCTCACCAAATTCACAAGTTAATATCAGGGATTAGCTGGAGAGAGGTGCTTGTACATGGGGTGAACACATCTGTGCACACCAGGAGTCAGGCTATCATGGTAAAAGCTGATGAAACTATGGGGCACATCCTCAGATGTGCTCCACAGGACTTGTCACGGCAGAAATATTTTATCAGGCAAAAGCAGTGCTTAATTGCAGTCTGAAGAGAAAGGGCAAGACAACAAATTAAATAGTTCTGTGGTCCTGTAAATTCTCTCCTTATATCTCTGCTCTGATCTATGCCAATACACCAGGATCACTAGTAGTTTACTCAGGTACTGGGAGTACAAGTCAACTGAGTCAGATAAAACTGAATCAGCTCAAACACCTTCAACTCAGCAGCCCCAGTTCCCAGTTCTGTCTTCTCACACACAATGGGAAAATTGGAAGATGAAGTAAAAACCTGTGTTGGACAGAATGAAGAGATGGAACAATGCTTGAAATGCTTGGAGTAGGAGGAAAAGAAGCACACCAATGGATGGGGAAAAAAGCTTCCAATGCTGAATAGCTTTCACTCCAACCAGTCCCAAATGGTATTGAGAAGCATTATCTTTTAATCAAAGTGGAAGAGAACAACATGTAAAAACCTGCATCACCGGGACTGCACAGGGTCCTTGTTTCCAACTGCTCTGTCTCTGCCTTTCATTGTTCACTGCCTTCTTTCAGCAGATCACCCTAATCACTATTTCATTTCACCACAAGCACAGCAGCCTCGTGCTTTCAGTATGCAGAAAGGTCAAGGGATGGAATATTATTTGGAGTAAATATCTAGTAAAGAACTTACCAAGAAATCATAGGGATTTTTTAGAAAAAATAACCATTTATTATTATAGATACAAACTGGGCTGAAACTTATGGAATATGGTGCAGATGTGAATCAAAAAGGTGAACATGTTGAGATTCAGGTAGTATGGTACATACTACACATTCTAATTTTCTGAATTACAATTAATGTTTAAGAGACTTCCCATTCTATAAACTGGAATTGATCAGGGTGAACATACATCCCATAAAATCTGCAGAAAATTGCAATTCTGAGGAAGGGAATGTAGTAGGCAAAGGGAGCAAATACATAAACTGAGTGATTTTCCAAAATACAAGATGGTGGCTTTGTATCTCCTTACTGAGTCTTCTCATACATTGACCTTTAAAGCTAAATACAGGCAAAAATGGTCGGGGCAGCAGGCTGGCTACATTGCCAATGGCAAGACAATGATGAGTTAAGGGTAGCACACACTGTCACAAAACAGATCCCCAACTTGACTCCCACAGCCCCCTGCTGCCACTGACATGGCGGTGGACTTTGAACCAAGCAATGTGATGAGAAAAGAAGTGTGACAGAAAGTAGAGAAGATCATGCAAAACAGTTCAGAAGTGGCAAGAAGAAAGTCAAGGCTGGGCAGAAAGCCTTGGAAATCCCTTGGAGCCTCCAAGACCTCACACAGCCTTTCTCAACCTGGGTTGACCTCCATCCAGATCATTTTACCTCATCACAATTCTATGAACCCTTTCCAAAAATCACAAACCTAGCATAAGTACCCAGAAGCCCTATAAATTGTACCAGACCTCTTCACCTTGCTGACAGCCAGCTGGTCTTCATCAGCCTTATACCCAAAATCTCCGCTGTCTCATCCAACATGACATACATGACCCAGCCCCACTTTTCTTTGCTGCCAAATTTGGGTTCGCATATGATGCAGAAAGCTCTTGACCTGACTTTGCCAGCAGGAGCTTCACAGAGGCATGGAATTTTGATTAAACCTTTCACTAATATCTCTGATAGACACATTTTGTATCCACAGTAATATTTCTGAACAAACTCATTTCAAAGAGCTAACTGGATTTTGAGTCCTTTTTTCATATCTAAATTGAATGGTCCAAAAGCTTTAGCTACATAGCTGTTAGCTTAAACTTGAAATATGAAACACATAAATGTAACATTAAATCACATTAATGTTACTGTAATGTTGCTTTATTTTTAAAAAATGAACCACAAAACACTTATTTAAACTTGGCCTCCATGATTTCTCAAGGAACATGCCATCACTTTTTCCACATAGGCAAGTGTATCCACTGTCTTTTTTTTCAGCCACTTTTCTACTTATCCAATGTACTTTGTTGCAATCCCCCTGGGCCTGATACTAGATGCGATCTTTCAATGGAAGAGGTTTTTTAAGCAGGACATCTCCCACAGAATGACCCACAAAAATGGTGATAAAGAGGCATGTATCAGGAAATACACATAAGGTAGAAAAATGTGGAGCATTGGTCAAAATTAAGATAACATTAATAATAAACTAGGCACACATATAAACACGCATAATTATTTCACACTATCAGTCACAGACAACATAGTACTAACACAGAGTATAGCATAGATGATTTCTAGTCTGAAGTTTTTATACATAATCACAGAATAGCCACATTTTGAAATTTTTGTTTTTAAAAAACAAACAGAAGGCCATTAACTGTGACCCCTGGCATTGATCCATCATGCTTTGTGCTATTCATGGAAAGATCATTGCATTTATTTTCTCATAGAATCTTCAAAAAAACTTAGTTTAAATATAATCAGTGACTATTTCACAAACAGGAGCAATTGTATTTTTCTGATAAAAAACACCCCATAGCTCACTGAATTCAGACAAATCCTGTATATCATGAATCGACCAACCACATGATTGATGAAATGATGCGTGAAAATAGAGGCAGAAGCAAAATAACCCACTTGAACCCAGAAATTTTTTAGACAATAATCATTACCAGCTTTAATTAACTTCAACACAAAAGCAGGGGCTCCTTCTGTTTCAAGTTAATGAAGCTCAACATGGAGACACTACAATGAGAGACAAAGCACAAGTCTAAAGCAAGTTATATTTTAGGATTGAAATAATGAGTTTGGTATTCTAATTTTGTAGTCAGCAATTACGTGTGATTCAGAAACAAAGGAACAATACACACAAACAAAGTGTTAAGGTACAAGTGCAGCTGGTTTTCATTCAATATCTTTCTATAAGCTAAAGGCAAGAAAGTAACTTTTTCGTACATTAAGCAGTATATGCAGTACCATGGAAATATTTCCACTATGATCATCTAATATTTATTCATTTTCATACTACACAAGTCAAATATGTGACCTCATCTAAAGCTATGAACTGCTCAGCGACTTCTATCTTGCCTTTCTCATATATATTCATTAAATCTTTATCTATAATACTGTTATTCCCATTTAAAATTATTGTTGTATAGCAAAAAAAGCTGCTCTCCCACAAAAATAAATAAACCAAGATTACTTCCACCCTTTTCAATAATTTGCTATTCCTAAATACTGGATTGGAAGAATATACGACCTTTAACTTAATCTCATCACCGAGCACCTCAAAAAAAAACCACAAAAGGAGAAAAGATGGTCTGCCATTTATTTGTCTCATTTATAGTTTATTAAACTGAAAGATAATCGGAAAAAGGTGGAAAAAAGCAGAGAACGTCTGGGCTGTAGTATCAGATATCACTGCTTATTACTGGCTATCTGCCTAGTAATCATAAATCCATAGGGTAATATTCTAGAATCTTTTGCTTTTCAGGTAGGTGTGAGCCAAAAAGAAAAAAAAAAGTTTAATTTTCTATGAAGAGTAGAAAACAGCAAGCACAGCACTATTGGGTACCAGGATGCATAAATATTCCTGATTACAAACCCTTTCACATAAAGCAAACAGGAAGAGTTTGAAGCTAACAGTGTGTACATCATGCAAAAGGTATCTCTGTCCCAAAAGATAGATATCACATAGACTATGAATGAACTGCTCCAATAAATTATATTATTCCTCAGAGGGGAAAGGAGAGCAATGTTATAAACAGTGACTTCAGAAAAATGAGAACAATAGGGCATTGAATTTTTTTCCTGGAGAAGAGCTCAGTATCATTGACCAATGGAGTTTATAAATGAAAACATTAACTCCAGTGCTGCCTGCTCCTCTAAGCACCTTTGCATCTCATCTTTTCAATGTTGCAGAAACTGAACACAGATACATACAAGTAAATACAGATATAAAAAGACACTTCAAACAGATTCCTTAAAATATACTTCCAAGACAGTTCAGAAAGCCTGTGATCCTGGCAAAACATGCATCTCAAACACACAGCTTTGACGATAAAATGTGCTATGTATCCTTGGTGTAGAAGTCTTAGCAAGTCACAAAACAACCATTTCTGTCTGACGTGTACAGAACATCCGCAGATAAAAGCAAGCTAAGCCAGAGCAGCACTTTTCAAAATGATTTGATAGGATCAAAATCCTCAGAACTTTCACTTTTCTTAATCATTGCTTAAGCCAAGGAGAGTCGTTTTGTTAAACCATCCACCGTGCTCTGGACAGAAATAAAGCAAACCTGACTGCCAGTGTCAAACAGCTCAGCACATAGGGCAAGGGCTGCTGTCAGCCAGGTAAAAGTTATAGGGCTCAGAGTTCAAGATGATGAGTAGCTGACCTTCTCCTCAGCAGAAAGTTAAAAGTTAATTAGGAAGTGTTTTCTAACAGAAGAGGGATGAGGACTAATTTCAAGGCCACAAGTCTCAAACAAGCAAGTCAAATGACTGCCCACCATGAAGTGATCTCAAGTTCCAAGTTCTTGTTTCTATCACAACACACCAAACATTAAATATTGGCATCTTTGAATTATATAATGTGTTGAGTTGGAAAGGACCTTCAAAAGTCATCTAGTCAAACCCCTCTGCAGTGAGCAGAGATATCCTGCACTAGATCAGGTTGCTCAGAGAACCAAACCTAGAGCTGAAAGTCTCAAGGGATAGGGCCTCCACCACCTCTCTGGGCAACCTCACGGTGAAGAACTTTTTCCTGATGTCACCATTGCCCCTCATCCTATTACTACGTGCCCTTGCAAGCAGTCCCTCTCCTCCCTTCAGGTACTGGTATGCCATCATGAGGTCTCTCCAGAGCCTTCTCTCTGTACAACTCCAAAACTCTGTCTCACATGGTCATTTCTCCTTTTCTCTGCTACTTCAGCTGCTTTCTTGGTTAGTTAGAATTGGAAACTGGCAGTCCCATAAACTTCTACCTGAAAAACATTTTTAAACATGTCATCTCTGTCTGCTCTGACAACAATAAGACAAGTTTCTCTGAGGTTCATGGCAAGGAACATATGTTATTCAATAACGTTGTGATATTTTTACTCATGTTCCATGGAGTATTCCTCCCTCACTTCCTATCCATCTTCTTTTTCGAAACTTTCTTGAAGCCCATTTTTAGTATTACCTACTATTATTCTCTCTGAAGATTTCTTGCTTTATAACAAAGATTATGTCAGGCAGATTCTTACTATTTACACAATTGCCTCACCTGACAAAGGGAAGAGAAAGGACAAAAGCTTTTGCTATTTGAAAGCAAAACAAAACAAACAAACAAAAGAACAAAGTAGTTGAAAACAGTTTCTACCTTTTTGCCCCATTATGAGCAAAGGTTTTAGAAAGACTTGAGAAAAGATCACTCTCAGTACTCCTGAAACACAAAGATATTAACACTTAACATCTTTGCCTTTACACATTATTTTATTATTCCTCCTTCTCCAGCCACCTTCCCTGCACTTCAGAGTCTTCTGACAGTCAATCTTTTATTGCACTGTGTCTGCTTTCTTCTGCACTCACCACACTCTTCTCTTTACAAACCTCAGATTCCCTTAACTTCTCTTGCCCACTCACACATTCCCAGCCAGATGACTGGACCTGGCCTCCAGGACCTGCCATCTTCCCAAACACCAGTCTGCTTTGAAATATAGGGGACGTCAGTGATTTTTTTCAGCTAGAAATTGTGGCACACACCGATCACATGCTATTTTGACCATGTGGAAAGGTTACCATACTGGCAGAAGCTATTCTGGTTTGGGTGGTTTTCAAAGTGGAATTTTTTTCAACACCTTAAGTAAAGTTCTTGCAGACTTATGTTAACTCCCATCTTGAAAAGACAAATTTCAGTCTAATTTAAAGTCTGCAGCACTGAGTATTGGTATTGACTATTCTCCTAAATGCTCATTCTATAATGTCTTCTTTCTTTCTTTGCTGTTTCCATGCTTGAAAGTCAACATACCTGTTTTCATGTGACTGGCTCCTTCTGGTGCAGCATTATCCCTTCCCATGAACAATACCAGCATATTCCTTTCTTTTATTGGAATGGCTAAAAGAATTGCTTTACAAAAACAATTTTTAAAGAATTCTGTGCTGCAAACTCAAGTTTTATCACTATTTCAATGAGAATTTCTGTTTTAGTTATAAACTTAACTTCTGCATTTATGTGAATATGCAAGAATCACAGGTTTTATTTATTTAAAACATGTCTCTAATTCTCATAAGGTGCTTATGGAGAACCTAAAGAAAAAGCAACCTGGAAACACTTAATGATTGAAGCATTGGAAAGGAAAAACTCTATATATGTATCATACATACATAAATAATTTCTCTTCCATCCTGTTATTACTGTTAGACACAACTTGTGACTCTTTTCAGTTTTGGAAAATACATTCTCTTTTTGCAGAGTTGTGCCAGAGAGGAAAAGTCTTATACTGCAGTTCAAATCCATCCCCTGAATCAAGCAGAACTAAAACTCAAACTAAGGCCTCTGAGATCCAAAGTGACTGCCCCATCTATCAAGGCTTTCCTGAGCTGAGCATTTCTCAAGCTCTTTTGCTGCAGTTGTTTCACATCATATAAATAACTTGAATATTCACTAGAGAAGCAACTTGAACTATGAGCTGTTCTAAAGTGAAGGCTTCTCCTTCTCAGGAAAAACTTTTGGGGTAACAGAGATACAAGTAGACACAAGAATTCAAGCAGAAATTTTGACAAGTCATGGGATAAGAATGCTGTTGCATTCTCTTTCCTGGTATCAAGCAAACACAATAAAGGGACAAAGAGCGAACAGAAAAATCTTAGGTAGACAAAATTATCTGCTCAGTTCTATAGCTCTTTGTCAGTTCTAGGTTTCAGATTTCTGTAATCATTTACTGCAGATATCATCAGAAAAAAGCACTGCATCTATAGTTAATGAGTAGAACTGAATTTGTTCTTCAACACATAATTCACAAGCTTCAGATAGTGATTCCTATCACAATAGAGGTAGCCAGGAACAAATCCAGAACTGTATGAAAATTACTTCTAGTATCTCTTTAATGAGTCTAAGCTGTTGTGGATATCCAAAGGATGAGTCCTGTAACTGCACTCAGAAGCATCTCCAGAACTCCGTGCCAAACTTCTTCAGAAGCAGAGCACAAACAGTTGCAACGGAAAAATTCAGACCATAGATGCCCGTTCCACTTCTGATGAGCCCCTTAGACAGAGAGAATAACTGAACAGGCTAAGCATTATCATTCTTTTTGGTAGCTCTGTTACATAGAGAAGAATGACACCAAAATGCCAAACAATTTACAGCAAAAAAATCATGAATTAGGTGAAAAATCAATTCCTGCATCACTGCAGGATTTCTGTGCTTTGCTATCAAACACTCCTTTCAAGAGAAGAAATATAAACTAAAATTAATTAATTCTACTAATTTATATTTGGATTTTTGTACTGTAAGAGAACACAGAAGTTCTCAGTAGATACATATGTGGAATAGAGGAAAGGAAAATTATCCACTTATAATTGTTTTTAAAAGCAAAAAAATTCCCGGAAGTGTCAGGAAAAAAAGTCTACAAAGATCTACAGAAAAAAAATTATGAAGCTCATCATTCAAAGATGAACTAAAGTATCACTAGCCTTTTTTTTCCTCTGTTTTCATAAAGCCTTGTTCTCTTTTTCTGTTTACTTACCACAGATGAAAAAAACAGATTCTTGGAGATTAAAATAACCCNAAAATTATCCAAATAGCATTGTTTTTAAAAGCAAAAAAATTCCCGGAAGTGTCAGGAAAAAAAGTCTACAAAGATCTACAGAAAAAAAATTATGAAGCTCATCATTCAAAGATGAACTAAAGTATCACTAGCCTTTTTTTTCCTCTGTTTTCATAAAGCCTTGTTCTCTTTTTCTGTTTACTTACCACAGATGAAAAAAACAGATTCTTGGAGATTAAAATAACCCAGAAGGTGCATGGCACCTTTTTCTCTGTACACTCTTTCTGATATTCAGTCCCTGCCATGAGTGCAGAGTGGAAGCTATATGAAAGACCTCCTCTAGATGTTACCTTATGAGAGTATCCATTCTAGAGAATTCATAATCACCAATATCTAAATTCATTGATATTTGCATGGTTGTTCCAGTTTCCTACTTACTAATATCACTAATAAATTGGGAAGAGTAGACAATCTATAGTGCTCTCCACTGAAAGGGCTTATCATTATAGCTACAAACCTGGAAGTTAATTCTCTGTGGTTCTGGAATTAGAGCAGCTGAGAAGTCCTTCATTTGAGCTCTCAGAAATCAACAATACTAAACTAAGAACTAAAGCTAATTTATTTTTCTCTTTCCTTCAGAAAAAAGCATACTAATGCTTTCTGAAATAATTTTTTTAAAAAAATAAAACTGAATAAAGACTCTAATGTTTTTATCATTTAAATCTGTCCTGTCGTGCCTAGTAGGCCACTAACTCGTTAGATGCCTGTGCTTCTATTCCCTTTTTCATTCCTCTTAGCCCTAAAGCTGTGGGATAATTCTAAAGAGTCTGGGTCTTTGTTGATGCTGTTGGTTTTAAATGGCATTCTATATTCCATGCTTACTGTGTTTCCTTGATCTCCTTACCTTTTCATCACTACTGAAAACTTTGAACTGTTCAGAAAACTCAGTAGCAGCAAGACTAATATGAGTCCTGGGAGTATTTCCGTATCAGAGACACACCTGAATTGTGCCTTCAGTATACAAAGAAAAGTCACATAAAAGCAGGTTATACTGAGAACTTATATTTAAGTCTTATATTTTAGAACTGAGAACTATATAGCTTCAGATTTTCTAGCAAATTTGAGGGTTGCAGTGCACTGGAACAGGCTGCCCAGAGATGTTGTGGAGTCTCAATCAAAAGCCACCTGGACACATCCCCATGCAACCTGCCCTAGTTGACCCTGCTCTGCTGGGGGTTTGGACTGAATGATATCCAGAGGTCTCACCATTCTGTGATTCTGTATTAGATGCACAGGGAAAAAATAACAGTTTAGATTGGTGCAGATTAAAAATCTGGTCCTCATGACTTCTTTACAAGGTACAGACATTCAGTCCATATCCCATTCAAATATATGTACATTCTGTATCTCACTTTGATCTGCAAAATATTTCAAAGAAAGACTAAAAAGGAATTTAGACCATGTCAGATCTCATATTAGGTTGTCAGGCTTGGAGTTCAGAGACATCAATTTCTGATTGAGGAAGGAAGCAGCTGGGACAAATATTCCATGAAGCACATCAGACATTGGATGTTCTACTGCTATTTGAAATGCACTTTTAGAAAAATCATTTCAACTGCTAGTTCTAAGTGCTTGAAGTCCATGAGACTTCCCTTTCCATTTTGGATGTTCAGAAACCTTCAAGAGGTGACTTCAGTCTTGTAGACATTATTCTAACAGGTAGAAAAAAATAAAAAGAGCCTGTAAATCAAGTTCTTATGTGCCTTATTCAAAATTAGTGCAATAATAAATATACAGTCTTTTCTGAAGCAGTGACATGAAATTGACAGCCAAGTAAAAATAGGAGTTTATGTAAAATAGCTATTCTCAAGTATTTCTTATCTTGTTATCTTCAAGTAACTAGTACCAATATTCTTAACATCTATTTGATTAAGTTTTAATTAAATACCTATAAATTTAATGAATTATCATTATGAATTTTTACATGGTATCATTATACTGAATAAACAACATCTAGGGCAGAATTTTTTTTAAAAAATGTAACAGCAATTTAAGTTACACTTTTAAGCCTATATTGAAACTCTTTATCTAGCAGTAGAATTTCAATATCAGTAGAAGTCATGTAGCTGCCCTTGAAGGACAACAGCTACCTGGTAATATTCACAGGAGAAGGATCGACCCAGAATCTATAGAGCTTATGAACTCGGCTAATTCTGTTCCTCTAATTCTTTGCACTTTGTGCTTTCTTCTTTTCAGTGTCATCTCTAGTAGATTTTCAAAAAACATTAAATATTTTTAAAGAAGCATGTTGTTCACCTACATAAGCCAATGAAAAATCCTTTACTATCTACCTGCTCATTTAATAAGATTTATATCGGATGGGAGGACTAGAAACAATGGATATAAATTGGAGGAGGATAGATTTAGACTAGACATAAGAAAGAAATTCTTTACAGTGAGGGTGGTGAAATACTGGAACAGGTTGCCCAGAGAGGCTGTGGATGCCCCCTCTCTGGAGGTGTTCAAGCCTAGGCTGGACAAGGCACTGGGTAGCCTGGTCTAGTGGGAGGTGTCCCTGCCTATGGCAGGGGGGTTGGAACTCGATGATCTTTAAGGTCCCTTCCAACCCAAACTATTCTATGATTCTATGATTATTTTCTATTGTCAACATATATACTGCAAGAGTAAGAATAAGCTTTTCAAGGATATGAAAATCAGGTAGAGTTAACAGCCAGCAAATAATAGCAGGCAGATACATAAGGATGGTATAATTCTGAAAATCTGTTCTTTAAAACTCAGACATACATTACAGATCTAAAAAAGAAAATGGTGAGTAATTCAGATGACACCAACTATGCACTAGCTTTGATTCTATTAAAAAGACGTAGCCTTTTCTGTTATCACATTGCAATCACACAGAGAAAACTGAGATGGAATATAAAGGAAGTGAAATAATGAACTTAATTAACACATAAAAGAACTATGCTGCAAGTGCAAGAGTATAATGAAACTTTTCAGCAAATGAAACAGCAGTGATAACAAAATTTTGTATGACTGCCTTTTGTCACTGGGGTCAGAGGCATGCAAACAGGGTAGGAATCAAGCATTATAAATCTTCATTGACCCTGAAATTATTTTGATTTTTTTTTTAAAGTCTGTATGAAACAATTTTACCACTCCATTGAGAACTCTGGCTTCAGCTCCACAGCAGAGCATCCTCCTCCTGAGATTACTGAAATCCAGAAATAATAGAATATTCTAACAAGTCTCACTCTGTTCTGATGGTAGCAATAGTCTCCACAGGTCTATTCGAAGAGCTTGGGTACAATTACATGAATAGGATGATACAGAGAACTCAGGTGGACGCAGGCCATGTAGAACTGCAGATTAAACTTGCTTCACCACCTCATTAGTAACTACACAAGAGCAGCAGCTGGGTATCACATGGGTGTACTTTCAAACAACAAAATCTGCCCACTTTCTAGAGGTTTGAGGAAACATGAGAGTTGAAAGCCTCCAACCCTAAGTGGTTGTATCGACTGCACACGCAATAAAACTTTAGGAATGTGTCAGCTCTGTGGAAGTTTTCCACTTCAGAGATTCTTCCAGGGATCTGAACACAAGTTCCACAACAAAATTTCTATGAACCATAACAAGATAGCTGAGATCTTAGGAAATATGTACTCAAGTTCAAAAGTAAATATCTAGAGGCCAAATTTCAGTTAACAACAATAAATTGATTTTTTTTTTTTAATAGAATGGCTCCTAATAGAAAATGTTACCCTCTTTTTAATCTTTTCTTACAAATTTTTCTGTCAAACAAAACTAAAAAGTGGTTTAAAAATAACTTAAAAACCCATAATACTCTTGCCTGGTCTGTGCTTGGCAGTTGGCCCCTGTGTTGTTTTCTTCATTGTGGTAAAGTCACAGTATCAGGAGGAAATACTTAAACAGAGGCAGGCACTGAGAGCATCCCATATAAAGCAAGATGAGCCTTTAAGAGTATAGAAATATTGTGACAAGGCAACTTGCTGAAAAGCCTGGATTGAGTTAAAGGTTCAAGTATGAGTAACATTTAGAGTTATTTCTTCTAACTTGCTAAAACCATAACTCTTGATTCACATCTCTAGCAGAAAAAAGAATCTCCCAAAGACCAGATACTGCAGGGTAAGTCTTTAAAGTCAGCTCTCACCCACTCTTACATTGGCCATTACTCAAAAAATGCAATATATAAATCTGATGAGTTAAACATCACATCACACATTTTGATTTATTTCTTCCAATTCACTGGAAATTTTATTTATGTTTATAACTATAAGGTTTTTTATTGATGGTGCTGATAGATTCAGTCCATAGAGAGACAGCTGGGTGCTTAGATCATTATATAGCATTATGGTTTATTGATTAGAATACCTACAGAATAATTAAGGACAAAACCAATGATGCTACTAAGAAAAATCATCAGAAGAGATTAGGTCTAGTAAAACCAAATTATATAGTTTTAGCACAGCTGAAGAGAATACCAGAAGCCAAAGAGGTGAACTGCCAGTAATTATTTTCTTTCAACTGATGTTTTTTCACAGTAAATAAAAATATTAATATAATTTTATTTCTTCCTTATATCATTTTTATATACTGACACAATAGTATCTATACTCTCCTCAAGACATGGAACAATAAAAAGGTCAAAAGTACTTTCTTTATGTGCTTTCTGAATTTCTTGAATATCTGAGCACAAACTGAGCAGACTGGTGCTGGGTCACATCCCACTCGAACTGAATCCTGTCTTTCACATGTCAGCCAAAGAAAGAAAAAAGCCAAAAAATTCCTTTTTCATAGCAGAATTATATACACTGTCTATTATATAAACCTTCTGTCTCCCTCCACCTGAATGTACACTATCAAATCATTTGGGCCATTATTTTCTGTTGAACAGATGGTATTATGAGATTTTTGATAAAGAACAACAATCACCCAGCAAGGGTTGCCAAGGGGTTGCTGAAACCAAGATTAACAATTGATTAGCTTTAATGGACCATGACAGTAATAAACAACAAAGCTCTACACAAAGACTTGATTGTTCTGTTAAAGCTCCTGACACAAATGGCTTTTAACTGGCTTCCTCAAAGTGTTAATATCTTCAAAGCCTGAGCAAATGATGGACTTTGTCAGAGTAAGAACTATCCTGCAGTGAAAAACCACTTACTGCAGACCTCTAAAATCTTCTATAAAGTGTGTTTCTGATATATTCAGATGATAACTCGCTATTTCTACAAGACTTAAAGTTCAAAATAATATAATGCAGCACACCTCTGAAAGGCTGAAATGTAACAGAATGCTAAAGCATTTGAATACAGATGCCATCCTTCATTGAATATAACAACAGGAAGTATTGCTTCCAATACATTCATTTTATCCTTACTCCAACACAGGCTGACAGATCTCAGTATCAGACAGATTTCTCAACTCATTTTACTTTTAGTCTGGATAGTTCTTTCTCCCCTCTCCTTTCTGCACAGAAATCAGTAATTTGCATGATATTTTTAATGAAATAGACTAGTTTATGATTGCTGGAAGTAAACCTGGTAAATTTTATAAACAGAACCTGCAGATTCATGTATCCCTTAGGCATACATACAGGAACATCTATTGAAACAGTCTGTTTCCCTTAGTGCTTAAGCTGAAATTTTAAAAGGACACAGGGCAAATACTCACAGGAGGTTTTAAAATTAAATCTAGACAGCAAGAGACAAAGTAAACAAAACTCCACCTAACATAGTATGCAAGAAACCAAGGAAAAAAGAATCCATTATAGGTAAGGAAATATTTGCTCATTTCTGTGAAGTAACACTTTCCATCAGAATTGCCTTTCTAGGTAAGATAGCTTCATTTCTAAATAAATCGCTTTTTTCCTAATTGTATGTCTTATATAAGAAACAAAAAATTTTCTTTTAGACATTTTTCACTGCAAGCTGCTGCAGTGCTTCTGCCACCCAGGCTCTTCCTAAAAGCAACTTTTTGAGACAGTAATGTTATGGCTCTGAAAGCTCCTAGGTAAGAGAAAAAAATGGTCCCTTAGACCCATATGCAAATACACAACATTTGCAGAAATCAAGGTCACACTAATCCCATCCCTGTGGGTCCCACCCCATCTGCAAATACAACTCTCTATAGAACAATTCTTTGCCAGTGCACTGCAATGATGAAACATGCTGCTAACTGCTGTGTTTAAAAAGTTCGACCTCAGTAGGCAAGCAGTGAATTTACATGAAATCTCTAAAAGAGTAAAATCCACCTATTTGTTCTCCCAACATACAAACACTAAAGGCATAACCTTTATTAATTTTGCTTTCTAAAATCAGCATCCTTCATGCTTGGCTTTCTACAGTGATTCTTCAATCGAGTTCATTTTTGTAGTATGTTCTGATGTTAAGTATTGAAGAAAATAATTCTTAATTACCTGCAAGTCAGCATCAAACTCATGTTTCAGGTAAGCATCTTCTGCAGCTTCAACAAGACGCTGGAAAAAGAAAAAGGCAAATTTTTAAAATAATATATAACATCATAAGATGCAAGTGTTTCTTCCATTGTAGCAACAGGCATCACTTGACAATTGTATAATTCATTGTCACCACATATCTCCAATGATAGTCATAGAACAGAAATAAATTATCAAAAAAAAAAACAACCCTAAAACAGAAAAGCCCATCCAAACAGGTATTTTAAACCTTCAGATCCACGGTTGGCAGTGCAAAACTCTCAAAACAGCTCACCTGCTGATGAATAAATAGAAAAGTAATTTTTTGCCAGAAATGCTCAATGCCCAGCAGCTCCCATTCCAACACTGATTTTTGAAAGGACAGAGTAAAGCTGCTTTTACATTGTGTCTTATTTTGCAGATAGGAGCCCTTTTTAAATCTTACTTAAAATAGCAGGCACTTCCTAATAATGCATTTGATAACAAGGAACTGAAATAGAAAGGCATCTCTAAATAACACATCAGATACAAAACATGAGACAAATAGAGGTCTTGTTTGTTCACTTAACAGATTTGAAGTGTACTTAATACCTTAGCACAGTGCATAATGACAAGAAGCGGGGTTTTTTTACTATTACAGAAGTAATATTTACAATATAACAGCGCTTGAGTAGTTCTTTTTCCTCTTAACACCCTGCACTAGTTAGTGTTCCTTACACTACCATCTGAAGGGAAAAAAGGGGTTGCACTAAAACATTCTGACTTGAAATATTAAATTCATGCAACTGTTTGCTGTAGCTGTTCTCTAGCGAAAAGACATTATATCCTTTATAAGGATTTGTTTGGGGCTCTTTCTAATTCTGATTATTTTATCTACAGAAATAACTGTCTAGTTTTTATCTAATCTACCTGCATTTTCACACATGTACATGCCAAAATAAATCAAAGGCTGACCTGTCACAAGAACACTCAAACCATTAGTTTTATTTCCTTTGATCTGTCAAACCCTGGCACACATGTATGCTTTCAAATATTTTGTATCATGGAACAAGTGAGCTCCAGGCTCTCATTACTGACACACAGCATAGGCAAACAAGCACACGTCTGCTTCCCTTTTAGAACAGTATGGTGTTCTTTCATGAATCACTCAAGTCTTTGGATACCAATCAATCTAGAATGGAATTCACATCGACTGTGTGAATGGAACAATGGAAACTGAACCATGACAAAATTTTCTGGTTGTCTATTCAGAATAAATGTTCAAACAAAACAGGGTTGCAGAGGCTTGTTGGTTACAGGGAACATTCGTGTTCACGGAGGTCTGCAATGTCATAGCCTTCCATCCCACAACTCTATTCACATCACCTATCCTGGGGTGAGCACAAGCCTTGCTAAACCCTCTGTCCTCTGCTTGTGTATCACTGCAGAGCCCATACCTTTTCCTTAAAGCAGTGTTGCAAATGTCAAAGATTTGATGCAGAACCAGTTACACTACCATACATAGGTTGCTGCATAAGAGCAACAGATAGCAGACAAAGTCCTCCTTACCGGAGCTCTGTGCTACGTGTACATCCCAAACTTTTGACTGCTTCAACCTTTAGAAAACTTGTCCCATGTAAAGCTGGATGGTTTTACCAAACCCTTTTGACCAAACCTGAACTGAAATACTTTCAGCCCCTGGCAAATGAAACCAGAAATGTACTGAAAAATTAACCAATTCACCTTTTTGCACACACACAGAGATGAAAGAACCAAACAGCTCCTGATGCATCACAGCAAGTTGCAGGAGAGGAAACCATGAAAAGCATATGTCAAATACAGCAGAGAGGATCTGTGGAATTGTTCATGCTGCTCCTGCACTGTAACAGCAGTAAAAACAAAATTTTCCATTTGAAAGGTTATTGAATATTAACTTTTTTTTTTTTTTTTTTTTTTGCATTTTAAATTTTAAAACAAGTTGCAAAAACTAACTGTTCCTAGGGGAAATCCTCACAGCAACTGAAGTGGATTACTTAACATTTGAATGGTCTCAGAAGTTCTTAACACAGTAGCAAGCTGCTGAAAAGTATTTGTGAATCCAGTCATCAATTCTTATCTAAGAGAAAGACACTTCATCTAAATTAACTGCTCTAAGCCAATGCATTTCTGCATCTGTGAACTTCTTCTTATTAAAACTATAGTTTCATTATTCCTCAGTGCAGATCCACTATAAAAGATCATGACTAACCAGTCTGAGAGGAAACAAAAAGTGAAAGAAGTGTCAAAAAAAATTCTTCATACACAAATGAATAGAGGGAAGAAAGGATCGTGGTTTTTCTTTCTGTGACAAACTATTTACTTGCACACTGGAAGAAAAATCATTCTAGCACTTAATAGATATCAGTGCCCAGATATTAGTACTGAGTGGGCTAGAAAAATAATTCATGACTTCTTATATAGTTTGTATTGATCTCAGTGTGTTGCAATTATATTTTTGTCTCCGTGAAATAAATTTAAACTAAGATTTATCCCCCATGTAAGACATAGCTAGAGAAGCATAAGATGACTAATAGCAGAAACATCTGGTAAGGAGAGCAGCTCAGAAATTAAAGATACTGCTTGAAATTTTATTGATTTAGTCATTAAGACTTCAATTGTCACATTTTTTTCTTAAAAAAATAGTTATGTACATTTCAGCAACAGAACAACAAAATTAAACAATGAACTGACACATTTTTCCTTGAAGAGGATGAAACAAATATGCATGCACACAAGATGCTTCACCCTCACAAACCTAATAAGAAGTTTAAAACTTTGTTACACCATGTGTAGTCAACACAAGTATATGCTGCATTTACTAATGCAGCTCCCTTAACCACAATTTGCATTAAATATCACAACACCATTATAAAGAAGACTCTGAAATCTGGAAGAGATACAGAAAAAGTAAGCTGGCAATAAGCCTAAATCCCAAAAATTAGCAGATAGACACATGATATCAAAAGAAAAAATTGTATACAAATGTTTGGAGGTGTGTTTTGTATTCTTTGGTCTGCTTGGGGTTGTGTATGTTTTTGTTAGGTTTGGTTTCGTTTTTAAAAAGAAAAGTCCCCAGAAAGATTAAGCATGATGAAAGAAACCTTTTAGCACTTCAGAAGCAAAAATGTAAAACCACATGTAATATGGCACCATCTTAATTTCAAGGAAAAAAAATCTCTTTTAAAATATATTAATGACTAAACAGTTACCTCGCAATGGTTCTCAACATTAGCCTTCTTAGCAGTTTAACTTAATAGTTTATAATGACACTTAATATAAATGCCAATATATTTTCATTTGAGTAACATGCTCTACAATCACTGCTGTAGCAATTAAATGCTTACCAAACTGTGATTATCCTGAAGGAGATTGGGATTGATCCATATGCCTTTTACATCAGAAGCGTTATGAACACCATGTGAGCATGTTACACTTAAACAATTAAAGGGAATATACTTTTAGAAGGGATTAACTCTACATGTAGAAATTCAAGGTATTTGAAAGTGCGGGTACTGGCAAGCCAAGAGCAGCTCACAAAGTTTCAATCAAGAACACTTTCACATTCTATGGGACAGTTCAACTGAGATTCCTCCAGTTAAGGAACTAATCCTTGTAGCTTTCCCAGTAGGTGAAAACACCAGGAAGAGTAACTGACTCATCCAGCATAAAAACAGGGTATGAACCAAGAGATGAAATAAATATCACATTCACAAAAAACCCAAAATGGTTACAAAAACACAATGTCAATATTTCATGTTTTCACTAGTACTAACACCACAGGTAATGCAGAGAAAGCTAAGAGGACAGCCTGTTTCCTGTCAATAACATCTAAAAATGAAAAAAAAAAAATCACTGAGCCATCTCTGAATAGGCAAAATTTATTCACAAATTATATTTTAATTTCAGTGAATATTCCTGGAGAAATTCTCATTCAAGTTATGCTGTTACAGTGGCAAATGAAGGGTGAATAAAACAGAATAGATGAGGGAAGAAAAAAGAATCAAACAGAACACGAGGAGAAAATAGAAAGGTGAAAAATAAATGAAGTCAAGAATAACAATTTGAAGGAAAGACATCACTCAAATATTCAGATTAGAGAGTATCCTTCTTAGCTCCTAAGATGATCTTTAGATTTGCCATGTAAGGGTTTCAGCTTACTTTTAAATCTTTCTTTTTCATGAAATCACATTTTGAAGTTATACTAAATAAATTCATAAGCAGAATGAAGTTTGAAATAGTTTCTGAACAACTGAATGGCAAAAATCACCAGCCTAACCAACAAATGTTGAATGAAGTTACAATTGTCTCTCTTCAGCTACCTTGAAGAAGCACATTTGTTTTTCACTGTTTTCTATTTTTCTGCTAGACATATAACAAGAAATGCTGCCAGAAATTGCTCTTCTCTAACCAATTTTAAGACAGGATAAAGACTGCTCTGCTTTATATATAACTAGTACCAACTAGGTACTGAGACTTTCTAAGTCCATAACATTAGTATTTTATATTATTAAGATTAATATGATAAAGTTTCATTTCAAAACCCCTCCAAAAATTATGCTTAAATACAAACTTAAATATCTGCACTCTCAATTGTAGATGCTCATTTTTTCTCTGTTCCAAGCTCAGTTCTGTTCTATTGCTCAGAACATGTGAGCTTGCCAGCAGCCCTTGTGAGAACATATTCTTTCCAACTCATTAAACTATACGTTAACATTACCTTCATTATATTATGTAAGTCTTGCCAGTTTGAGCTGTTACCAGTGTATAGTTTGGCACATCACAGAATTATCATCACATGTCTGTGAGAATTTTTATGCAGAGAGCACCTGACAAGGGTCATCAACTCCGATCCTTCTCTGGGCAGTGGATGTCACAGACTTTTTCAAAAAGCATAGCTAACCCTGCAGGGGACTCATATCCCAGCATATGGATGAGCTACTCAAAACCAACAGCAAAAAACAAGCTTTCTCATTGCTTTCTCATGGCATCAGTTTGAGGTTCAACTCCTCTACAATCTCTGCATATCTTCAATGTTGACTTGAGAAGTGTTTTGGAAATAAAAAAATAATTAAAAGTCATATTTATAAAAAACTGACAAGACATCTAAACCAAAGAGAATTTGTTCAGAATACTGAACAAAAACTTGTCTTAAAAAGAAGAAAGAAAAACTCCAGTTGTTTATGTAACTTTAGAAGCTTGACTCCAAGACATGTACATATGGAATTGTAACAGGGATTTCTTTCTTACTGAAATGTAAATAAGTTTTGTCTGTAAATATAGCTGGGTAGGAAAACAATGGAAAACGGTTCTTCGCTTTTAAGACTTTTTGTAGCAAGTTTTCTGGTGCATTACCAAGCAATACCCAGCAGTACTGGATGTATGGAAAATACTTAGAGCTACCAATAGTTACACTTCTTCGGGTGAAAAACTCAGTGCAATTTTAATAATCTTGCTATTGATTCAAACAGCCAATTTCTAATCAAAACAGTAATTACACTGTGAATGTGCCAAAATATTTCTTTAAGTGGAGTCAGATAAGTATGTACAACATACCTCAGTGGTTGAGTATATTCCTGAGAGAGAAAGCAGAACTTTCAGTCATAAGAGCAATTTTCTCCACTAGCTTCTTCATGAGAAGCCTACGGAGTGCATGTGGGAGCACTCACTAACAGACTAACAAACTTTAAAAATATTACCCAGGTAGCTTCCTATGACTTCCCCATTTTGGAGTTCATTGCAGAAAAGAAAAAGGCACTTCCTTTTCAGAAAACCTGTGAGGCTGCAGGTGCTTTGAAAACTTTGAAAAAGTTGAGTCATTCTTTGTGAAAGAACAAGATTTATTAGCATTAAGAAAGCTTAGGTAATGTTCTGGCATGGGTGGTTATTCTGCCACAAATCCTCCTTATTTCCATCAGAGTTCTGGAGTTTGCTTCTTTCACAGTTCATTTAGTGGAGAAGGTAAAGAAGCCAACAAAGAATATTGATGATGACCATCAGTATCTCTATTATTTGCTATGCTCTAAAGCTGTATCATATAGCATGGCAATGAAGCATCGATGCACAGAGGTCTCTCAGCCTTACTACTTTATTGAAAATAATTATGCACAAGTTTGCCATAACCAACAGGCAAACAGTATAGATACCAGAGACCGATGCTGACATTGGAAGAAAATTTGTGACAAGCAACAGATGAGTTTTTAGGCAGACAAATTACAGACTTGCAATAATGCTGAATTTTATCCTGGAGATTTGGTAGGAAGGTTGCGAGTGACACAGGTTTTTCAGAAATTCCAGCAGCATTTTATATCCCACTCTTCTCAGTTACAAGGTGTTTTCTAGAAAATTCCATTACTACAATTGCTGCTGCTGTGGCTAAGATGATCTGAATGCTATTTAGCTCCTATTATCTCAATATTAGAGTTCCAAGTGCTCATTGCTCAAGACAGGTATCAATCATATCATAAACATGTAAAGAAAATGACTGGGCTCTGACTACTATCAAATTCCACTACAACAGCTCACTAGATAATGCTCAGTAAGTGCTGCATCAAAGCACAAATTACAAATAAAAGATAAAAATAAATTAAAAGCCTAGCAATTATTGTAAATAACTTCAATTATCCACTTACACTCATTCAAGACTGGCAGATTTTCAGGTTGATTGTTGTTAGAGTGCTAGCTGCTTTTTTGAATCAGCATGAAGACTTCAGCTCGGCAATGAGCTGAACAAACAGAAAGGAAACTAGATGGATTAAAATACATGAAACTCACACGCTACATAAAAACAGCTAAGATAATCCTGGAGTAATTAGATACATTTCTAACTCAACTAGTTCAACACTGTATTTTGTAATGGTTCTGCAAATTGCCATGGTGCGGAAGGAAGACTGCAGATGAAGGTAACACATTTGCCTACTGACTTCTGCTCTGCTCAAGGCTGAGCAAAGCCAGTATCTCAGATATGAAATGTGCACATTATCAAATCTTCTCCTACCACATTATCATGTCTACCACAGAGCAGGAAGGAACGATGTGCTAAACAAGGGTTTATCCCATCCTTTCAATTCCATATGTCCCAACCATCAAGGAATCCATTTAACTATAGACATAATTTAAAGCTGTTTCAGGTCTATTGAACATGCAATTTGTCTCCCTGTGATACAACAGCAACCAGCTCTTCCAGCTACCTCTCCTACCTCACGGTCAAAGGGAATTTCCTTCAGCATTTCACACCAATCACATATTCATCCAAGATTGGCTAATTCACTGGAACTTATTTATCTTTTTAATTCCACTTGCAACACAGCGACACAACTTGTGGAGCTTTGCTTTCTATTAATAATTTGCAAGTGGTACCACGCTCTCTTCCACCAAAACTGAAAACATATTTACAATGTTACTTTGTAAAAACACCGTCTGTCCAAAATCAGGCTGATCTCTACACCTAAATGCTTACTTGCATGCACTTATTTTTATAAATATTTGTTCATTGCCAATACGTAAGCAGCATTATGATCCTTATTCCTACCCTCTGTGCTGTAATCACTAGATTTATGTATTCAGCTGATTTATTAATCATTTTCACACATTTAAGATACCACTGGTCACACTCTTTACCTGATTGCAAAATCACTATTGGATTTGGATAATGTCAGATCATCTTTCTGCATTTGCACAAAATATCTGTGCAGAACAATTTGCTCTTCACTTCAGCAGCTCTCAACACTATGGTTGGAAGTTTGGCAAATATTGCTGAATCACAAAACCACACAGAATCACAGAATGTCAAGGACTGGAAGGGACTTCTGGATATCATTTAGTCCAATCCCCCTGCTAGAGCAGGAACACCTAGACCAGGTCACACAGGAATGCACCCAGGCAGGTTTTTAATGTCTCCAGAGAAGGAGACTCCACAACCTCTCTGGACAGCCTGTTCCAGTGATTCCCCCATGCTCACCTGGGGTCTCTGAAGAAAGATTTGGGATAACTGTTACCATGTGAATTCATTTAGTGCAAAATTCTCCATAGATGTAGGATTTATTTTACCTAAACTCAGCTACTTCAAAGATAGTCATCTCCCAACACAGTAAACATCTTTCATATTCTTGTCATTTCTAAAACAGCTGGGAAGACTGGGAAGCTGGGAAAAATTCTAAAGCTTATCCTTTGCTCTTTCCTTCCTTGGATATTTAACCTTATATGAATGAAGTCAAGGGATATGAATCCCACACCATATGTACAACATAAATGAGCTAAAGGAAAATGGAAGTATTCCCATGCTCATTCAATGGGAAAAAGGAGTCTTGCAGCAATGCTTTGCCTGACAGCAGTTCTGGGACTAGGTGAGGTGTTTCTGTTCTGTTTACACTTAGAAGCACCAACAAAACTAATTGCCTTATGTTTTGTTCTTTCACCTCTGCACTATGGTTCAGCCCCCCAAGTTAATTCAAATTCAGCTTGCAGTTTTTGGTACAATTCAACAAAACAGCTATGATATACAGTCCTTCTTCCAGCTTCCAGGCAGATTACTATCACACAACAACAGCAAAAACTCTGAAGATTTATTACTCAAAACAAAGGTTAGTTACAGAGTTTGCAGCGACTTATTTCCGTTGCCAATCCCAGCACTCCATCACAAGACACTGAGACTTGTCTTTGCTTTCCAACCAGGGCACAAAACCAGCAGGTATTAAACTCTCTCAAGTGCAGTCAATTGGACTGTTGTTTCTTACTTCCTACAGTCAGGATTTCAGTTGCCAATAGACTAAATTAAAGAGAAACTTCAAAGAAAAAAAAAAAAGAAAAACTAAAACTTTCCCAACTCTCTATTGCAAGTGGAATTCTCTAAGCTAGATACTGAGGCAAGTGAAGTATTATTGCAAAAATGTGAATAAGTATTTAATGAAGGAAAGCAGTGCTATTTTGTCACTACATGGACACAATTTAAAAATTGGATACAATGAGGGTACTGCAGCAAATATTCAGTCTTTCACAATAGCTCTGATTAGAGTAGAAACAAATCAGTTGTTTATTGTCATTGTTACAATTCTATAATTTTAAAACAAAAACATTACAATAAAAAATTCTAACATTACTATCGAAGCAAAGTCAAAATCAGCAAGGAAATGCCAGAAAGAAGATGCCACTAACTTCAGGCCCCAGTATTATAGTATAATTTTGTCCACATGATGTTCCTTGGTTATAATGGTGAAAAATACAATCCAAGACCTCTGTTGGGCTTACTAATAGTGGTGGCATTTGGTAGACATTCTTGTACCAGTAATGGATTCTGCAAATACTCACTCATGACTTAGGAATCCCGTGTTACATCTCAGGTTATGCAGGTACAAATTCTTTGGCTTCTTCAATGCTGCAATGCACCAAAATCTACCATCAAACACAACAATAGCTCCTATCTGATCATGGGCCCTACAGTCCTATTTCTTTGCAGATCCTGAGCTCATTAAGCTCATACTGTGCATTGCAAACTCCAGTATTAACACTTTTAATACTACTCCCCACCTTTTCTCTAGCACCTAACAACTGTTTTTCCCACTCCCTATCAGTCTTCGCATCTTTCACCATACCAATACCTGATTCCTTAATTCTTACACAGAAAAAGAGAGAGTTGAGACCAATCTCTCCTGAAATCTCCTCAGTCTCTTCCCTTGTATCTAAAAGGCACATGAATGCACAACAGTGCCAGAGGACAAAAAGACTTTGTTTCCCCTACTTGCCGCTGGCTCAGGCCATAAGAAACTAGTGCTGTAACCAAGTAATGAAAAATCACACTGCAAAGGTTTTTCAAAGAACTAGCTCACAGACAGTTTTGCTCAGCTACATTTTCTAATGACCATATGCCTCTATGTGCAGTTTCCAGATGATAACAACTTGATCCAGCTGGAACAGATTTTCAAAGAAAATCTTGCATCTAGGACATACTCCTGCCAATTCCAAGAGTTGGTTCCCAGGCACAGAAGTGAGGTAGAGTCTCAATGAAAAGAACATCAGTATCTGTTTTTTAGAGAGTAAATCAATGCATTTTGCCCTAGTCTCTTTCTTGAACAGCTGAAGTTCAAAGATAAAATTCACAGCTTTTCTGGTCTCCAGGACTTTATCATTCTGAAGACTTGATTGCTTGTGAAGATGTTGGAATTAATTATGAAAGCAATTTTCAGACTAAATGATAATTCAGCCTTCTCATAATTTTAAATATACTAGCAGATCTGCTGAGAAAAAAAGACTACATTAAATCCCTCTGGTCACACATTTATCTAGTTGATAAATTCAGGGATCTTATGTCCACACTTGGAAAGTAGAAATTGGTTTTATATACTTAGAAGGATTTTCACTTGGTGTATTGTGAATTAATACTGAAATTTTAGGATAATACAGGGGTATCACTCTTCCAAAATCCTGCATATATACAGACTTAGAAGCATATACATATAGGTACAGGCTCCATGTTGTATATTAATTTTCTTAAATAAATATTTTTGTAATAATTGTAATTTTTGCTATATATTAAAAACAATTTTAAACTTTCCTTGCAATTAAATGAACATTTGCAAATTCCCTAGCCCAATGCAAAGCATTGCGGAGTCAAAACCTTATCTGTTTTACTTTGTAAAAGTAATGAGTTCAAATCCAGAGGGTGTTTCATTTTATTATTAAAAAAAGCCTGCAAATTCTACTGTCCTAAAACTAACAGATTGCTACACTTTCACCTCTTAATTAGTTTTTATGAACTAAAGCATTAAGCATTTAGTTATTATATGTGACTTTGGAAAACTGTAAAACATCTAAAACATGCAACACAGCACCTCACTTTCATTGTTCAACACACCACTAGGTTTTGCTGTGACCTAAGGAACTCACTTAATAGAATACTCATTTTTCATAATAGTTTTTTCTCAACTGTCAAAATATTTCTAAAATGCACTGGGGGAACAATATTAGTCTTCACACAAATAACCAACATCTGTAGGTTCAAAAAGTGAAAACTGAAGACTGTAACCAAGCTGAAAAAAACAAATACCTTATGCTTCCAGAGGCAGTGACTAAATTCTAAAACCACTTTTTCACTCATTTAGGATTGAAGAAGAGTAGCAAATTATCCCATATTGCTGGCAAGGATGAATGACTCCTTCACCCACCACCACATGGCTCTTCAGCCATACATTCATCTACAATCTGCAAATGTGCTCCAATCTACCAAGCCCTACCAAGGACAAAATCACTGAGGTCATTTATGTTGCTACATGGAGTTTTAACTTCCAGTCAAATCTGATCCTGAAAAACATGTGCAGCAAGTTTTTGTCCTAAAAAAACATGAAGTCCTGAAGATCTGTAACTGCTGATGCACTTTACCTTCTCTGTTTTTCCAATCTAAACCCCATGCTAAAGGAGAACCACAAAAATGAGTGATGCAAAGGAGAAAGAAATGATCTAAGCTAACTGCTTGGTTCCATATGGAGCAAAATTTCCCTTCTATTAAATCCTTATTCTGTGAAATTGTCTATGCTTTCCAGGCTGAAGCCTCTGTAAACACCCTTTGTATACTCCAGTAAAACTATAACAGGTGCTGACAATATCATGGCTAAAGCCAGGTATGACAATAATACATTGACAGCTCCTCCATCTTAAGGTCTGTGGGACGATGGCAGGAGAGTGCCATAAACAAGTGCATACAGCCAGTCCTTAGTGCAACCTCATGATGCCACTGAAGGGCGTTTATGATAGACCTAGTGTATTTGTGCATGTCAGATTGGGAAATTCCCACTGGTTATTAAATCTGTTGGACAATCTCTCTAAAAGTCTTAAGTATCAGACTTGTTTTTTAGATAGTGTCTTCCATGCTCTTTTAGCAGTTGCAATAAACTCAGTGTTAGTATAATGACATGAAAAATATCTAATGCTATTGAAATATATTTTCTACAACAAAAACATTATAATTATTGTTTTTACTACACCAAGATACAACACAAGTCAAACATGTTCAGCATTTAAGATTTCATCATAGATCCTTGACAAAAGTACCACTGAATTAAAATGAAAAACACTTCTGTGTAGCACTAAAATGGTTTTGAATGTGTTCTCACTAACTGAATTGTTCCTATTTCTGACACATGACATAGTCTATATAAAAGTTACCAAAAAAAAAAGACATAGGAAAGACTTCTTGCATAGAAATTTTCTCAGTTATCTACTATTGGCAGAAGATCTAAAATAAGAATGGACTGAAAAGCCTTAGGAGAAAAATTCAGTGTAAATAAGAGGAAGTATACAGAGATAGTAAATACGTAATAAACACAAAGCTTGATAAAAAAATTACTGCTCATTTTAGACTCTTCATGGTTTTATGCAATCTTCAATTTCTTACAAGCGATTTGTCTACCACACATTGGAACTCCAATTAATAAACTGCTAAGTTTTTACTCCCACTCACCTGTAACAGAAGGTCATCAACAAACTTTGGCATATTACTTACTTTCCCAAACTTACTAGAACACCTTTGATTCGGTACAGGCCTGCCAGAGCCCTACCAAAAATCTCATCATCTCCACACAACCTGCATGCCCAGGCACTTAACTGGCATCTCTTAAGCATTTGATTCTGAAAGGTAACATTGTAACAGAACCTCTTGAGTGCAGAGGATTTATCCAAGTTATTCTTTTCCTTTCCTTGATGAATGTTCAAAGACACAGGTTTTTTGCATTGAAAGCCCAGCCATGGTGTCTGCAGGGCTGCTGTAGACAGTATAAGTGATGGGTTTCATGCAGACACTGTGCCACTGGGTGGGTGAGGGACAAAGCTGAGTGAAGAAGCAATTGATGTAGACATCCACCGCCAGGTAGGACCTCTGCACAAATGTGTTGTATATACCACCATCCTCAACCCTCCCCAAAAACATGCAGCAAGTTTTTCCTATAACAATAAATACAATAGTTTCATATGAACATTTAGTTGTATTCTAGTCAATGGTTTAATATGATATCATAGTGTTTAAAGTGTTTGTAAGATGCAAATATAGTTTAAAAATTATTGCAAAGTTGTAATCTTTCTAAAATTAATAACATCATTTTCTTTATATCCTCTCCAGTCCTTAGAAATACTCAAAAGAATCATGATTTAAAATATTAAATACACACAGCCAAATTATTTTCAGGTTTTCAGCAAAGGTTTACCATCAGACACATTTGTCTTTTTTTTACTCTGTTTTTTAAGGAAGTAAGCTCTGCCTTGCTGGGATCCACCTGAACACTTGGAATGATAAAACAACTACTGTACCATGAATTCCTATTTAAGTGCGTTTTTTCTAAGCATTTCATCATGTTGATAGATGAACACAGCAACCTACTGATCCAAGGTGCCAGATGCTAATAACATCTTTAAAACTTGACATACTTTATAAGCACTAACTGAATTCTAAATTTCAGTAGTTCTTACTCATTAGCAGTCTACTTGTGAAGTGCTCTTTCCCCATCACTGCTCCATCCCAAGTCTTGTTATTTAACATTCCATGGTCAAAATAAAACTACAGCTATGCCACCTTTAAACTTTAAAATATCAGGTTCTTTGCCCTCCATGTCTACTTAACAGGTAATTTTTATTATGTAGTGAGGACAGGAATAAATTGTAGTCGCTGTACATCGCATTATCTGGACAGCACAAAATTTTGGGGACAAATACTGCCACCTTTTGGCAATAGTCTATAACAAAAAACTGCCCATTATGGAAATTAATACTGTTCTAGCAATCGTTGTATTATTTTAGCCATTTACATCCAGCAAACAAACTGAAGAACAGAATACAAGAAACCAATCCAAAAAAACCCCAAAACACTAACTTTAGGATTGTTATAGATAAGGTTTCATGGGACAAAACAAAGAAATTTGAAATAGGTATTTTCCCAGAGGACAGCCCTGGTACACTATGTTGAATATTACAGAGGAAAAGTAATTTTTTTAAAAAATAAAAAGATGAAGGAAGCCACTTATTCTTTTATGCACTTTTTCCTGCTCTGATTTGACTTTTGAGTAGGTCTGTTCCTAGCCATTAGCTCAGAGGACCCAAAGAAAAATTATTATATCAGGAACAATAGTATCATAATAAAAATAATATATTGACAACTCTAATTCTGGTGTTTCCCACATTTTCAGTGTTTGACCTTGGAAGCAATTATTTTTATTTAGGGCTCTGAGTTATTGCTTTTTGTTTCTGAATAGTAAAATAAAAAGGGGCAAAATCAAATTTCATCCTTACACCATGACAGTTACGCTGGCATGGTCTCAACAGGAAGACCCTTACAGCTGGTAATGCATCTGATGCAAAAAAACCATCAGGGATGGTTGAGTCACCATTTCTGAAGGAATTCAAGAGGTGCAGAAATGGCATTTAAGGAAATACTTTGGTGGTGGACTTGATGGTGCTAACTGGATTTTCCAACCTAAATGATTCTATGATTCTAATGTAATAGGAAAAGACTGGGCCTGCACCAGAGAAGGGCAAAATAAATTATCTAGTTAATGGATTTCCTAGTTGCTTCCCAATAGCAAAGGAACAATCAGGAGCTGTAATCCATTCTCACTAAAATTATTTCAACATACTTAAAGGTGTGCACACGAAGGTACAGGGGTACCTGAAATTTCCTCAGTAGCTCATATTCATATTATACCAAAGAAAATCTACAAAAGGTATTATCTGGCATAAAAAGAGGTACAGGTGACCACTATTATCTTGATACAGTACAACATTAATTCTTTTGCCTTGCAAGAAAGAATTCAAGAGAACAGTTAAGTCTCAGGATTCCTTCTGAGAAATGCAAAATAATACAGGAAGAATTCTCCTTTATAGGCAACCTAAAACATGAAAAGAAATTCTTGGGGAATAAATAAGAAATAATTTGAGGCTTTAAAAGAGGATGAAGAGGTCTCAGAAACACTGACAGCAAATGAACAAATCATCAAACACATATGAAGTATGCTGAGAAGTCCAAAAGAGATAAGAGAGGGCAAAGGAAGTCCTAAACATGACAAGAGGGAGCCTAAGGAAACATTTAAAAAATTGTAACTCAGCAGCCTTAAGGAAAAAAAGCCAATTGTTGTTATTCATATTTTCATAAGGTAATGCAAAAGCCATAACATGCATGGAATGGCAGAGACGATGAACTAAGACAGTAATAACAAAGCAAGACTGATTTGTAAGGATATAGATACGTGAAGAAATCATATTAAAGAATCATTACAGAAAAGCAGACATATTGTTGTTAAAACAAATGCAACTACACAAAGATCAAGAGTATTTTATCAAGCTCCTCAATGTCGAAATTAAATAAAGCAAACAACAATCAGCCTTTTTCCAGACAGCTGAGCCATTTGTAGAAGAATGAAATCGTGAAGAGCTTCAAGAGGCAATCAGGATACTGAGGAGCAACAAAAGCACCAGGTGTGAGCAATCTTGCTACTGAATTATCAGGAACGAGAGGAAAAGGAAGTCAAGCATTTTATAGGGCTATTTGGTGGGTCTGAGTTTGGGAAAAAAATTTCAAGCATAAAAAGGAGAGAGATATGCTGTATTACAGTTTTAAAAGTAAAAAGGAAATAATCAACTCATTTTACAAAAAACTAATCTGATATCAGAGAAAAGAATTTGAAACCTTTAGCTTACCATGCTATTTTGAAAATCAGTTACATCACATCATGCTAAGCACGTATGCATTTACAAATGTTGGAAGGTTTTATGGTTGAATTATTTGTAGCTGCTGTTTCAAATTGTATTAAAACCATCTATGGAACTTAATAGATCTCTACTTCAGATTTTAAGAACCTAAATATCTTTATAACCAATATCTTTAAAGGCTAGCTGTATTGAAAACAAGTTACAATCTTTGTATCATATAGAATTTCATTGATTTAATGGAATTTTAGCAGTATTTTTCTGCTTTTCCTACTGGGAGCAGCTGAAGTGTAGCAGAGCCTACTACCTGTCTGGCACCATAACCATCCTCCACAGATGGAAGAGGGATATGGCACAGGCTTCTAGGCTTCCACATCACACAATTCACAGCTCTTCGGAGGAGTATAACAGTACATACTGCTTAAAAAGTATTTTGCTACTGTCAGCAGGACTTCCATATGGAGACTGCTGTGCTCCCAATGCACATATTACACCACTTGTTGAAGAATGCGCCATTTACAGTCTTTTCAAAATCATGTCATGGTGATCAGGCTTAAAGTCTTTAATATCCTTCCCTGGATAGTTTTCAGATGACTGAGGAATTTTTTAGGACTGTAAAGCTGGGCAAAAAGATGTAAGAATAGTATCATTGCCCTGGCAGCCTCTAACTTTCTTTTGGTGTTGAGGTTTTGGAGTATTTTGGGGTTTTTGGGTTTGCTTTTTTTTTTGCATATGCTGCTTAGTCTGATTCTCATGAATTATCAAAGCCTCTTTCTTTCCAATGGATGTTTGAACTGTTTGAAAATTACATTCAAATAGAAATATGTACACAAGATGTTTCCCATGAATCTTTAAGAAATATGACTGATGGCTAAGTCATAAACCAATAAAAATTGCAAGGTCAATTTTATTGCAGAGACGTGCAACAGACCGTGAAAATGGTAATTAAATCCCCAATTTTTCGAAGCTGCGATATTGCTTTCTTCTTCAGATACTCTGCAGGGATTTCCAAAAAGCAGACACTGAAACCCAGGGATCTCTACTGATGTATCTAGGAATATATTTCAGTTCCTTTTGAAGATGTCAAACAGTGTTTGACTAAGTATAAGCAGCAGTAGTACAGAACCAGTAAGTACATTAGTGCAATAGTCCCATTGGTATAAATATGGGTATTGATGTATTAATTCGGATCACATTTTGATACAAAGGTTGCACTGACCACAATAACGCTTTACTATCTGGAAGGACAGCACAGTCTTAATTATGCCTTATATATGTGTGTTGTATATATAGTAAGTTTTAACATCTGCAAAAAGCAGTCACAGGAAATTGCAACTCCAACCCATTATGAGTGGTTTCATAGTTAATACTTCCATTTATGCAGATTGTTTGGGCTAGTTTTCCAAATAATTTACAATTTGATGCAGGTTTGTAGTGTTTTAAAAATAATTTTATCTTCATTATTAAAAACTGCAGAGGAACTAAAGAAAAAATTGCCACACTAAGTGAGCCAACACACTGTTTTGTTTATGACTCCTGCTTCTGTCTCGCTTTATGTTTACTTTTTTCTGATGCCATGAAAGTATCAAAGCATATGCTAATGATACACCACAGTGGCAGTGACAGATAACACTTTAAAGGTGAAATGCAAAATTCTCCAATAACCTTGGCAGAACAGTCACTTTCCCCAAAACACCAAGGGCACAGCCACTCTTTTTGCATCTCTTTACTCAGCCTCAGAAGTAAAGATATAAACCTCATATTTCAGTCTTCTTTCTGTTTTAATTTCAATACATTTAGACTTAATTGTCATCTGGAAGTTCTTTAGAATGGATACTATTTTGTTTCAAGTTCAACCATTAAAAGTATAAGAAAAAAGAAAAGATACCACTAGCACTGTAATCAGATACTAGGATCCTGCACATATCCAGTAAAGCTGCTCAAAATTATCAAAATTAATTGAAGTACTGAATCCTTGAGTTTTTCATGACAATTGTCACATTCAAATATTATTTGTGCAAAAAGATCAAATCCTGAATCATTACATAGTTTTCTGAGATATCTAATTATTTACATCCATAAAGTAATTCGGAGTCATTAACTTCTCAGTTCATTTAACAGATTTCATCCATTTCAATTAATATTGCCTAAAATATTACAAATTGTGAGATTTTTTTCACATTAAAGAGAAAACAGGTATTAAAAGTATTTCCAAACAATCAGCACCTAACAATCATCACCGTTACACTATAAATTGATACACTGCATTCTCTTGACGTTTTACAACCAGAAAGCACACTTCATTCTGTTTATTTTGTCTTTGCACACTGTTGTACAAAAATATTTTTAAAGTTTTTCTCTAAAACTTCAAGTGCAGGAATCCCATGCTTTCAAGTCATGTATTAATATCACTACAGTATGACTGTAAGAATGGGAATTTTACATATAATGACCAATTGCTTAAGAAGCGAAAAACTAAAAAAAGTGATAACAGGTAGCAAAATAGCTGAAATTCAAATATGCATAGGCTCAAACCTGAGTCAGGATCTTAGAGTACCTCTGACTCCACATAGAAAGGGACAAAGCAGTACACCAGCCTCCCACTTGTCAAAAACACACCCTTTTCACAAAGAATGATGCATATGAAACAGTTTCTTTTTAATTTTAGTCATGTTTGGTGAGTTGACATTACTTTTTAGCAGTTACTTTTCAGACAGTGATATGCTTTTCTTAACCTATGATTAACATTGCATACAGTGGAGAGAGCTGGGACAAAGGAATGTGCTTTGGAGTGGTCAACAGAAAAATTTGAGGCTCTTCACCTCTACTCTCCTGCTAGATTTCAGTCTGTTCTTGTGAAAGGTAAACCTAACTCATATGAACTTTTATTGCAGAAAGTTCCACTGCACTACAGAAATGGAAGCCTTTAATGAAGCTTTTCATACTGGAATTACATATTTGTTCACATTCATTCGTAAATTTCCAATGGCAATTTGAAAACACTTATTTCCTGAGTCCTACATGTGGAATTCATTTAGGGATTTCTCAGAATGGTATCTGGCATAACACAGGTTTTTTCCATTCTAGAAGTTTAGAAGGCACGTAGTAAGTGACCAGTGTTGGCTACAGGACATTCATTCAAAAAGTTCAAATTCATCTTTTTTCCCAATTGGGATTTAGAAGGTTGGGAACACCAGACACAGCAACCCAAAAGACTGAGTTGGGTTCAAGTGAATGAGTCTTCCTACATGAAAATTCTACCTGTTTCAGTCAATTTCCCAGAATTAACTACTTCACAAAGCCCACCAAACAAAAGTTCACTCAAGAAAGACAAATATACCCTTCTCAAAAATTAATGAAATTAAAAAAAAAAAAAAAAAAAAACAACAACAAGAAAACCCCAAATGACTCCATATTGATGTAATGCTACAGCAAGGGCATTTGCCTGATTCATTAGCAGACAGCTCTGTACCACCAGGGCAGTGCAGCTCCTGGACACTCCTGCAAGGAAGCAGCACACAGCTATCTGAGGATACAGACTGTTGTCAGGTTTTTCTGGAGAATTCTGTCTTGGGTTGTTTCCCTTCATCTTCCCAATGGAATAAATAAGTGAACAAATAAGGATTTCAGAGTATTTTCTATGAGCTACCAGGATAAAATAATCATCTGTACAGATGCTTCAGCAGCACTGAGAGGAGCCAGTTCTGTCAGAGAGCCAGAAATCATTCCAACTTCAATCTCGCATCAAGTGTTAATGGAAGGACCACAGATCAGGTGTCTCTGACCTACCCAGCAATTCCTCTGCTTTCAGAGCCATTTGCTTTCCACGGGGGCTCCTCTCGTAGACACTTGTTGTAAATCTCTTGTTCAGAATACAAGTTTGGGTGCTCCAAAGTAAATTAATTCCCTTATTTCAAGGGAAAAATCACAAAGGTTACTGTCTCTAAAGCCTGGGTACAGATGCAGGGAAACAAACCAAAATCAAACACAAGTTGTCCCTCAGGCAGCAGAGAAGGTACACTGTGGAGGGGGAAGATTTATTAATAATATGCCTCACAAAAGGAAATGCAATTAGATACCACAAGTACATATTCTGCAGCTGTATTCATGGAATTCCAGCCACCAGGTAAAGATTGTGTACAGAGACCTACATATTCTTCCAGGATAAGAGGTCTAATACCAGATAGAGGAGAGCTGCAGAGATGGAAGAGACTGGTGCTCACAAGACTCTCTTTACAGAAAGAGGCTGTCTAAGGGAAGTGGCATGACTATGGGAGGGAATGCTAATATGGGAGGGTTTATTATCTGCTTGAAGTAATGAAATGAGCCAGTGTGGCACTTCATCCTTGAGGTTTAAGGTTTATTTTCAAATCCAAAGAAATTGAAGCTCAGGGATACTGTGAACTCAGACTGACAGATTTCACAAAGCTTACCCCAGAATTAATAAATGCCTTGGTGATATTCCTTTCTTTTTTAATTAAGTTATTTCCAGATAGAGTATAACAGAGTATTAAAGTTAAAGGCTACACCAAATTTTATTACTAGTTTTGCTCTTCTTTAACTGCAGTGAGAATTTTACCATTCTAAGAAGCTCTCTATATTTCTATTTAGCTTTTGTCTTGTTCTCATGTAAATGTGATGCCAATTCCAGAATATGGAGAAAATGCCATAAGGAATTAATTTCAGCTGCAATTCCTATTTCAAAGTATTTCTTTGAAGGCAGTACATGCATGCAGCTGATTTGATATTCTCTGAACATATTCATCACTGCATATCTACTTTGCCTGGCAGTTTGAGATATTTAAGTATTCTCTCTTGATTGCAGTATTGTGCATTTCACCTAAGTCCCACAAAATCCTTAGCTGTCAACATTCCCCTCTTATATCACACAGTACCCATCATGGCATATTCTGAATTATAAGGAACATCCACAGACCGAAAATACCAGGTATGCCCTATAGTAAAAAGTCCGATTAATTGCTAAAAAGAGATAAAGATTCAAATCGCTGCCTGGGGATCACTTTACAACAGTTTCTCTTGCAGTCATCAAAGGCAGGTTTCCAGGGAAAAAAAAAAAAAAGGTTCTTTATGAACCCTATAAATTATCAGTACAGGAGCTGCATATACATCAAAACTAAGGAAAAGAAATAGCCCTTGGCTTTAAAGATATGGCTTGATAAAAGCAAAAAAACCCACAAAGATTACTTTGGTCAAAAATTAAACTCAATTAAAAACTTGTCAGGTGTTTTGTGTGTATGCAAGGAGAGCACACACAAATGGTTAATGAATTTCTGGCAAAAAAATGAGACCTCTGAACACATGAAGCCAACCCATGGGGGCTCTTAATCCAAGGACCCAGGAACCAGCACTCATGTACCTGTATGTAGGCATCACAGATCCTAGGCTGGTGCTGACCTTAAAAAACACCCTCCCTGCAACAGAACTTGACAAGTTCCAAATTTCTGATACCTCACTTTAGTTTTATTAGCTTTTTGCATGGAAATCTATCTCTCTACTACCGAGCTGCTGAGACTAAGATTTTCAGACAATAACTACCCCAGAGCTAGACAATGTTGTACAAATTCCAATGTCTTTTCTGCATTAATACTTCATTCAGAAATGTAAGAACTCTAGTCTGTATTCAAATATTTTATTTAATTCCTCCCCATCACAAATAAATATCAAGTTTGATCATCTCTCTCACAAAATTAGTTCCTTTTTACTATGAAGGGGGGATTTTCCCAATATTTTGCAACTTTAAAAAAAAAATCTATTTCCTAAGGTCTCAGAATCTCACTCTTTTTAAAATAATGTAAACAGTACCTATTTTGAAATCAAAAGCAATAAGAGAACAGAAATATTGAAAGTACTGTTTAATATTAATGGGCAAGAAGAAATAATAATGACAGAAAGAACTGTTTAAGACAAGTGAAGCACTGAAAAGGTTTCCCATACCCCATAAAAGGGATGGGGGAGTTGCCCAGCTCTCCATTAAGATACTAATAGTCAATAATTGGAATTGAGCACTTCTGCACATTTACTGATATGGGAAATTTTAACTTATTTCAGCTTTAATCTTGTAAAATTATTTCTCTAACAAACTGAATAGATTGAAAACTCTGAGGTTCACTAAAATCTCAGAGATTTTTAGGGATGATCAGAGAGAAAAGCATGATTTTAGCAGAATGACTGAGGATATTATAAAAACCAACAACACCACCTTTTTCAACAAGATTATATTAAGTTTAAAAACTTTAAATCAAGGTAACTTACACTTAACATTTATATATCTTTTCCTCAACTCATAAGAACATAAATAAAATACTGCCCAACTGCCTGTGGTATAGAGTCTTAGTGTAGCAGATATTTCTATTTTTTTTCTTTTTCAGTAACTGCAGGACTCCATCTTAGTATGAAATTGCCAATGTCTGGGAAGGAACAAGTTTATTTATGCTGGAATTTGGTAGGACAATGGAGCATCTACTCCGAGACTGCCAAGTTACAATTCACTGAGTAGAGTCAAGGTTAGACGCAGATGCCAATAAAGATTCATTAAGTATGAAATACAGTATCAGCAGTGTCTTTGTAATGACCTGAACACTAATTTTGGCTCAGAGTACTCAAATTCCCCAAGGAAAGAACAGCACAGGGGAACAATTTAACAGTTTTAAACCACAAATGTGATAACCTGTAAAACATTGGAAAAGATACTGAAAGCTATATAAAAGTCAGAGTAGGCAAGTCATGTGTAATGTTGCAAATTAATAGCATTTGATTAGATTTTTTTGTTTATCACACTGCAAAGAATTAATCACTTTCCTAGCTATTTCAGTGTTATTATGATTGCCACACCAAAACATCTAATTTATATACCTGGCCAAAACAATTAGCTGATACTATAGTAATTAGAGAAAGGAACAGAATTCACATGTTGTTTGTCTCTTCTCAACTCTTCACAGACAGAAAGCATAAGAAATAGTTAACTAGTAGAGAAAATTAAGGTTGAATTTTCAAAAGAAGCAGAATTGTCAGAAGAAACACTGAGGCTGACATAGTCTTTAAAGGAAAGCTGAAATAAAAGAACAATAAGAAATCTTAAAATGTTAATCAATTCATAGCTTTGTATGCCTTTTTATTAAATTTTATAGGCTATTTTCATGCCAGTAGGTTATACTTGCTTGAGTTTAGATAGAAATAAAATTTTCAGCCCACTTTAGATTGCAGTGCAATTAATTTCTGGAGTAATAATCACCATACCACTTTCTCATTTCACTTTTCAAAGCATTAGTGTTTTGTAACACAAATAAGGGAAATCAAATAAGACAGTTGTAATGGGTAGCAAAACACTTCCTTAACACTTCCAAAACATGTCTTCCAAAACACTTTCCAAAATTCAGTCAGATTAGCACCAACTCCAAGTCAAAATTCCTTTGTGAAGGCAGTAAATGTGTCAGCTTGGACAGACTTAGCACACAGGATCACTAGGCTTTGATACTAAAGAATTTTTGTCATCATAAAGGTAATAACTAAGTACAGTCACCTTTACAGTCTGAAAAGATGTTTTTCCTTAGTACTGTCAGTAAGGACAACATAGAAAATATTTTATATGACTTAAAAATGCAATCAGTTGTTCATGGTTTTTTCCAGGGATTGGGAGGAGTAGTTCTAGACAAAAGATGTTGCTAGAACTCTTCTCAAATTTATGATGGCTTTCTCTGGGTATTGACTAATTATAGAAGTTAATTCCATGAAACGAAACCCTATGGTTTAGTCCTGAGTATTTTGTATAACAAAACTAAAAATTCAAGTACCTTCAATTAGCTTATTATCATTTCAATCCTTATTTCTAGCATTCTGGAAAAGTAGAAGTCTTCTTTTCAAGCCTTTACTTTCAAAATAAATAACTTACTTAAACACAAAACATGTCATGTGATTTTTTTCCATCTCTTTAATTGGCATCAACAGTTGTAAAGTTGCAGTTGTCTTTATTTCTTCATAGGAAAAGCACTTGTCCTTCAAACTCATGCACTGAAAGGAATGAGAAATGTACAGCCATTGGTTCTTCAGCAAAAAGTACACTCAGACAGGAAGAATAGAAAGAGAAATGAAAATTAATCCTGGAACTGCACTTCAGGGTAATCACAAAACACTCAGTGTTTCCTTATCTGTATACAATGAACACATAATTCTAATAAGGTATCTTATAGTCCTAAATATAATCTGTATCTGAAAGATTTAATTAAAAAGGCAATGCTGATTTCATTAGATATACAATCATAGAGATAAGTAACTGGTCAAATATGGGAGAAATGAAAAGTTACATTATATTAATAAAATATTAAAAAAGCAATCCATGGGGAGTAATGTAAGATGCAGCATCACTCACTTTGAGTAACCCAGCAACGCAAAGTTCTCTTAAGCACGATTCAGAGAAGTAGTCTAGAGGACTGAAGGATAAA
The DNA here is from genome assembly GCA_013400935.1 of Turnix velox. Taxonomy (NCBI): domain Eukaryota; kingdom Metazoa; phylum Chordata; class Aves; order Charadriiformes; family Turnicidae; genus Turnix; species Turnix velox. Next base: position 169,125 of record VZTY01000366.1, on the reverse strand, counting down.
AATGGAATAAAAATCAAAAGTAGACCAAAACTAAAACATCCAAAAAAATATTAGAAGGGTAAAGGAATTCTCTTAAAAGTAGACAGCATGATGACAGGGAATCAGCCAGATGAGAAAAGACCAGTGAAGAAACTAGTAGGCAGGACTGATACAGCATGGAACCAGTGAATGAATCACTTCAGAGCTCAGCACCAAAGACACAAAACAGTGACCAGAAATTAATTTGTTTTTCTATTTTAATGAAAACATAGGCTTGGGTAAAAAAAAAAGAGAGAGAAAACAACTCAGGTAATTAAATCGTTGATATAAAACTCAAACTCAAGTTACGGTAGCTGCTGGAAGTCTGTCAAGGCACTGATAATTCCTTTGATGAAGACTGACTTGGAACAGCCTATAATAATAAACTAATCTCCATTCTTACAGCTTCCCAACTACACACTCCATCTACTTAGTCTTGAAAAATGGCAACCAATTCTGTTCAGTACTTGTGTGATATATTGCATTATACTAATCAGGAGAGAAATAGAATAAGTGTATTTCTGTCAATTAATTGTGTGGAGAGCAGAGTACTCAGGGAAAAAGTTCAAAACTGCCACCTGCAGCCAGGAACATAATGTGAGATACTTGTACTCTCATTGAGATGTAGATCTGGTTTAAACAGGTGAACAATATTTTCTTGTTATTACAGTAAATAAGATAATTACAGTAAATACACCTTTTTTTCATCTGTTCAAGTTTATCAACATTCACAGAACTCTGTAAAAAAGCTCAGCTACATCATCCAAAGAGAAAACATTAAAAAAAAAAAAATCCTCAAAACAGCAACAAAAAACACAACCCAAAGACCTCAAGCTGTTTTAAACCATAGGCAGCTCTCTGTTTTTATGTTTGTTTTTACATGTTAGGGTTGCATTGACCTAGATCTAAGGAACTTTTGCTCTTAAAATGTCAGAAGTCTGAGATTTGTGGTGGTTTGTACAAAAAGGTTAAACCAATTTCATCTGCCTGGTTCATTCCCCTCTCTGGCCAGAAATGTAAAAACTGTATCATAAGCTCAGCAATCTTTCAAAAGCACAACACTTGTCTAACAACTTCTTAAATTCAGTTCTTCAGGATGTTTAAATAACCACAGCAGTGAGTCTAATGTTACCACATGACAAAGTTAGCACCAAGAGCCAGCTCTCAGCCAATCCCCAGCAGTGTGTGCTTCAGAAAACAACTTTAGAAACAGAACCAAATCCTTCTTTACTAAACTTTTCCAGCTTATGACAATCAGTGTTTTATGGGATTCCTGAGTTAAAGGCTGTCTATTTATATTTTAATTAGCCACCATCAGACTCATCTTTTATGAATTCATCCAATCCCTTATTGAACTTCTGTCAAAAATAAAGATCAAGAGGTTACTGACTTAATTTCTACATTGTGAGCAGCATGGAACTACTTAAAAGCAAAATTAAAATAGCTATTCTCATTTTTATAATGATTCATAGTGACATTTAAATGAAAATTGCTTAATTCAAAAGCCAAGGCAGTATTGCTCTTCTTATGTGACAAAAATATTTGCATTAAAATGAGATAATTTTGTATTTTCAGATCCATCTCAAACAATACTGCAGTAATATTTTTCAAGCATAAGAAAGTAAAACTTCATTAAAATCTTACATGTAACACAATTAAGACAAATGCAAAATTAATTATTCAAGAATTACTAATATACTGCCACATTTACAAAGTGATCAATTACTTTCTCACCACAAGAGTTGGGAAATGAGTGATAAAAGTACTATTTTCATCACAAAACTTTTTTTTCAATATAATCAAAAGTTACAATATAGGCCAATTTTTTTTAAATTACAGATTCTATTCTAGTCTGCTCAATTGGTTAAAGAGGAAAAAACAGGGCAACATGAAGATACATGAAATCTTTAAGTGCAGTCTAAGTGCATCTTACTGCAGCACAGATGGCTTCTCCAATTCCAGCTTATTTTTAAAACAAAGGCTCACAGGTGCAGAGCAGTTATATCCCTTTTTTCTCACTTGAAATGTTTTTGTTGCGTTTTTGATTGCTCTGAAATGACCCATCAGAAACACAGGGCACAAGATTTTTCTATAATGAAGTCTCTCTAGTTCTTTATGCCACAACAATTGCAGTAATTTTATCTTTATAATAAAAAACAAATTTACCGATAAAACTTCATTTTATAGTATTATTTTGAACAGATTTATTTCTTCCATGAAAAACATTTTTTCTTATGATTTACTCAAACAGCTTGTCATTCTGAAGTACTTACACAGCATTACCAGCAGTAATCCAAGAGATGCTGTGCTACCTTAAAGGACAGAGACTAGTGTTTGATCCAAGAATACATAGCTATGTTTGTTTACACGGATCGTAAAATCAGTTATGAAGTGTTCTCTATGATTTCGTGTTTGTTTCCTTCAGGGTAACTAATCTTAAAACATATGCAAAAGTTAATGTGGCATAATTACATGGCATTGAAATCAAGATGCCACCTCAAATAAGTGACTACACTGTTCTTACTGTTGGTACATCCCCAAATACAATGACACAGCACTTAAAAAAGTTTGAACATGAGCTACACAATGTTCCTCTTCCTGAACTTAAAATGCCACAAAACCAAGAATCACACTTCTGCTTCCCTGGTCCCAGGGATCTTTAGGGTGCTTTTGTCTGTGTACGTGGAAAGGGATGCTCAACACTTTCATGAAAGTCCACTGAGTCCATCTTGGAATTTGCAATCCACTAACACATTATTATAATCACATTTTAATCAATCAGCAAAATCAATAGCAGTAAGGCTATGTGATGGGTTTACTGTATAAATCTATAAAGTTTAATTCTATTCAAATAAGAAGATAAAAGTAACTCCAGTGTCCAGGGAAAGTTAGATGGGGCAGAATAGCTTTTGAAGCACTAAAAAGCTAAAAATTCAAAAGGCAAGGGAGAAAGTAACTGCTGACCAAGGCTGTGTGCATTTGGAATATCTAATCAGCTCTTAGGGAAAATAGAACAAATTAACTAAGCTGAAACTATTTTTGAGTACACAGGCATCTTCCTACCTAATTACACTGAAGTCAAATAAAGTCAAAAAAGGTGAGCATGGGATAAATGGGGTTATCTGTGAAGGAGTCTATTCTCTCCCAGCAGTAGCCCAGCAGTACTCAGGCTGAGCAAACACACTTGACCTAATGCAATACCTGCCAGAAGCTGTGGCATAAGTGAAGAGCAGAGCAAAGAGTTAAAACTCCTAAAAAATACTAATTAATTCTGTTTCCAGCTCTTTTAATTGAAATGCTTCAGAGCACTTCAAGAGCTCCTACGGAGAAAGACTAGAAGCAGTTTCAGGTGGACACAGACTTAAACTGTAGACAATTGCCAAACTGTTTTGCCATCATTTTATCTCTAGCTAAACATAGTCACCTCAAGTCATTTGAAATGCACCCCCTGGGACCTGATATACCTGTCTACCCAGTTCCAAGATGAGGCAGGACAATTGGCTAGTGACACATGTTTGGGAGGCAAGTGATATGCCCCAAATGACTGTAGAAGGTGGTAGAGACCCATAGCATATCACAAACAGCCAAGAAGCACACTTCAAAAACTTAGCAGATTCAGGGCTATACTATATTGAAGAATCACAGAAAAAAAAGTCTCTCCTACTCACATTATCAATGAATGATTACTCGGGTAGTCTCACCAGAAAAACCACTAACAGGTTCATCCTTACACCTGCTCCCAGCATGCCCCTGTGCTCCACAGATAGGGCAGAGGAGTTTGGCATCATTCACGCAACAAGAAATGCAGCTTGAAAATCTGCCCTATAAAAATGCAGAGTAACACATACTTTACATTCTATTTTTATTAGCTAAGCCTCCAACTGTACATACGCAAAGTTTCAGACAACAGGCTAACGTGCCATGAGCAGCAAAAGATAGTCCATTATCTCAAGAGAGTATCACAGACAATTAATAATAAGTACAGAATCACAGAGTTGGAAGGAACCTTCAAAGATCTTCTAGTCCAATCTCCTTTGCAGTGGACAGGGACATAATGCACTAGATCAGGTCATTCAGAGCTCTGAGTATTAGTAAAAACAGCCTTAGTATTAGTAGACACTGACTGAGCTGACTGAACATTTTTCATTCATTTATGACATAAAAATTCAAGTATTTATAATATTTTATAATTGCAAAATTAGATTCTTTGATATAGATATAAAATACAAAATACAAATAGATAATATATCATGATATAGATATAAAATACAAATTACAAATTATAACTGAAAATTAAAGAGGTGACAGTTGTGCCAGTGGAATTAAATTTCAATTGCAATGCATTACTATTTAAGACATTAGTTTAAATCACATCCTGAACAGCAAGGCAGACAATATGACTATTTTTGTTAAAATAATTAATGATAATGTAAAATATTTAAATATGGTAATACCTCAAAACAGTGATAAGAAAGTGGGATACACAAACTAATTTATCCTACTTCATTCCTCATTTCTCCAAAACAACTTTACTGTCTTCTTCCTGCTGTGTGTGGGAAGCTATTTTGTGTATTTGATGGCAATGACTGTTATGTACTTTGCAATGAAGTCTAGTACAAGAATTATTCTGTGAAGTGGCTGGTTTGATTTTTCTCTCTGCCTGTATTTTCAGATAAGTGTTCTCTATTTGAATGTGCTATCATTAAATACTTTTCAGTTCTTTTCTCATTGCTGGGGATGAAATGGTCATTATCTCCAGTTGCAAATGCTTTAAGGCTTCATTTTGACCCCTTACTTTCTTAAGAACATTTTTTTTTCATTTTTATAAATTTGAACTTTCAAAAGAAATCCACCAAATTTTCTAAGGCTGGGTAGACTGTCTAGACTTCCCTCTTCTTAAACATAAAAACATGCCTAGAGTTTTAAAGGCAGACAAGACTCAAAGCATAGCTAAAGCTGCTTCATTTTTTGTAGATATTCAAGCTGTACAAAGACAATGAAAGCTCCAAATCTGCAGAACCACAAAGTGAGCATTGAGGGGACAATAGTTCATAGACTTCATATGTACCCGGTTACATACACATCTCTCTGAAAATCCCAACAAATAAATACCTGTGATCTCTAAGCATGTTCAACAAGTACTACTGCTGCATACTCAAAAAATATAGCCTAGCAAGTTCCCTTTCTTTAGTCAAGCTTTAATATATATTAGTACTGGGGCATGAGAAAAATTAATTCCAAGTAGAGGGAAAAAGGTTGATTTATAAAAATCTCTTGATGTAATTAAAGTCTTGGCAAGAAAGTATTCCCAAACTGTTAAGAAAAAAAAAATCAGGTATTAAAGCAGCAGATTAGTTCTCCCCTAAGTTTCTGTTAGTTTTCTTTTCATTATGCAGAAGTTATAAGCAATGAAAAATTCAATGCATGGAAACAAGCAACTGAGTTTTTAAGGCTCTGCCTCCCTCACCGGTTCAAAGAACATTTCTGCAGACTTACCTGGCTTGGATTTTAGGACATATGAGAGTTAGAGAAAGATAGCACTTGGGCTCCCTGCTATGTTTCAGAGAGATCTACACACAAAATCCCTAACTTCCGTTAAACTTATCTGTTCCAGGACACAGATATGAGAAAAACTGATTGCAAGTTTTCCCTTCATTTCTTTTGGTCACCAGAAACATGTCAAAGGACAGTCAGTCATTTTATGAGATGGGAATAGAGACTAAGAGAAACCTACCCACACTTCAATAAAATTCTGTCCATCTCCCCCCCACCACCCTTCAGAATTATTAGGACTATCTGTTTACTAATTTCTTTAAAAACCCAATGAATTAAAGGCAAAGCAGCAATATGTGATTTGGCTTATCTGCACTAGAACAGGTTTGGCTAATGCTTTGTTTGTTGAATATTCAGTAAGTCTATAAACATAGCAGCATGGCTTTTCTCCTTCCCACCTGCTGACAAAAAAACCCAACCTTACTATATAAAAAAACTTACTATCCTGACATCAGGTGCGGGTGGGTTTTTTTATATAGTAATATTTAATATTAAAAATATACTGTATCATTGTGCAGCTAGTTTTAAAAGATCTGTGTTGATATCCCTTTCCCTTTCTTCCAGTTCTGAAGATGCAAATTAGCTCAATGAGAAAACAGTGTAGATAGTGAAAATGTTTATTATACATTTGGAAATAATAGGCTTAGCAAAGTAATAATTTTTGATGTATAAGACTTTTCTATCTTCTATTATACTATATGAATGTGAAATGTGGATGATTATTTGCCTTCTTTTTAAGAATGACATTCCCAATCTATCTCAGATAAAAGGGACAAAAAATCTGTATAAAAATATGACATAACAAACAATGAATATTAAAGATATCATATGTATAAAAAAAGAGTCTAAAAAAAAATTAGTCCAAAATTCACTCACTGTTGCCTCATTTTTTCTTTTGGCACTGTGGGAAGCCACTGTTTTACATTGTCCAAGTAATAGAAGTACAATTTAAGTACTAAAGCCCAACATACAAAAGTGTTCTTTCCTCAGTAAATGTTCTAAATTGGCATGATGACATAGCAATGACAACCTCAACTTCTCTGGTTTAATGTTTTACAAAAACTCTCCAGTATGGAGGAATGTAAACTAGAGAATACATTCCAGCAATTCTTATGGAACAAATAAAAGGTAGGAAAATTATACAGATGATTGCTATTTATAAATCCATTTCAATCCATAGTGGAAGGACTATTACACAGATTTGTTTCTAGACAATGATGCCTACACCAGAGACACCTGGCTGTGAGAAAACAGAATACACAATGGAGCTAGGACACTGGCAGCGTCTTGTCATATGTCACATTTGGATGTATTAGATCTTTGATATAAAGATGATACAGCTGGGAAGCGTTTGGAGATGAAAGCTGTATAAATGATCCAAAACTTTGCAGGTTGTATGAAATGAAGACGACGGCAGGGTTATCTCAGCCAATAATCTAAGTAAATAACACTGTAGATCAGTACTTTCAATGTAGCATATGAATTCTGGGCATCATTTTACATCTTAAGGAGTAAAAATGTTTTGTCTAATTCAAGAGGTGCACTCTCCCTACAATCAGAACCATATCTCCTTCAGTCATAGATACACAAATGACAGCTCAACAATACAAAGACCACAGATCCAAGGCTATGGAAGAAAAAGGTGCTGTTGGACACTTTTAAGATACAGCTGGACAGGGTGCTCAGAAACCTTTGGATCTTGCTTTTGTCACGGTTGGACCAGATGATTCCTGACATCCCTTCCAATCTGGTGTTCTGATTCCAAGAATATCACCCTAACAATACCTGAAAGCAGTTTGAGGACTGGTGTAAAAATCACTCGAGGGAAAAAAATAAATCTTTTTCTCTTCATTGCAAATGTCTGTTAAATGTAAATGTTGATATTCTACTCATTGAATGAACATTAGTCTGCATGTGGAATTTCATGATATAAAGCTTTGAAGTCCCAGGTTTCTCTAGATAAACCCCACTGGCTTGCTGATGCATGAATGCACTGAAATTGAATTACTGTACAACAGCAATTACTTTTTACAGTGCAGTTATAATGAGAATCATCTCCACAATGAACACCAGGTAACTACAGCAGGAAATGTTAATAAAAAGAAATATCTTTTATTTGCATTTTCAGCTGCAGCTGTGGCAGTTGCCCTAAAGAAAAATAATCCTTAACACTTGATTTGCCATCTTACAAATAAATTCGCAGTCATTTTTACAGGATGCTCCTTTCTTGCTAAGGACCACTAATGAAAACACAAATTTAACCACATAACTATAGTTCTAATAATAGCTTTAGAACTATTCCCTAATTTGGGTTTCATTTTGCTTCCTTTCTCATTTCATTCTACCTTCCTTTCATTTTTTACTTTCCTGTTACACTATTAACAAGGAAACATAAAAACATGAAATTAATGGGCTTAATTCCACTCTTTTTAACTATCAAGTTTGTTGCAGTAGTCATTTGTCACTGAGCATTATGTCAAAGTGTTCTGTCCTCTTGATTTTCAAGTAAGATGTTTTCCAACTCAAATATCACAGTCTTAGTGGTAAATGGATGCCTCTACTTCTTGGATAGAAACAAAGCATCAGCAACATTGAATCAAAACTACTCTTCTGTGACTTAACTTAAATCATGTCATAAATATTTCAAAACGAAAATTGAAGTTGCCTCTCTGAAATTGAATAAAGGCTGTATAAGAAAGGAAATGGTTAAAAGGAATATCCTAAACTGACATAAATCTAAGGTAAATAGTGAAGACTGGGGAGAGATAGGGTGGGGGAGGCTGGAGAGGGAAAGTTGCTAGCAGGGTTTCCATCAGTAAGTAGATGACAAAAGGTTATATAATTGGTTTAGCACTTTCAGTTTTCCATTTATTTTATGTATCTGACAGCACAAAAATAGGACATTCTGTGATAGGATAATTGCATACTGAAGGGTAATTCAAACAGGGAATGAATATGATAAAAATCACACTGAACCAACTAATCACTATGAAAAGTGATGAGATAGAAAAGATAAAAATTCAACCAGACTATAAAGGAGGAGGGGGGAGAACAGAGTTCAAATGTGATTAGTTGCTTTGAACAAGTTAATGTGTTTGAAAGCATAAAGCAAAACAAAAATCTGAAGGCTTTTCCTGTTTCTGTACTTCCAGGTCTTTCTTCTTGGCCTTTTCTACAAATTAAACACTTTGCATACTGTGGCTTTCTGAGCAGTTGTCACAGATTGCTGTATCTGGAAGAGCCTGAAGAGAAGCATGCTGATTAAAATGGTTAATCTAAAACATATTTTATATTAAACCATGGACTTTGCTGTCTACTTAAAGCCAACTTGAAACAATGGTAGAACAACATTTTGGGATAACACTGGAACAGGTTTTCTGAGTGTCTTGATTCAAGCACTTGTAACTGTCACCCTATTATTTCTAGGGCTGAGAAGTATTTCGTAACGTACTCTTCATTTAGTACTTATCCTCCTGTTATCTCCAGAGTATTTAAAAATATGATTTGAAACCTAGGTTGCAGTGTTCTTCCTACGTGTTTCCACTAAAAGCTTATGGTAAAATTCTATTATTTTAAAGACAAGGAGGTGCAGTGTTATGTTGTCTTAGTGTGGAGAAGAGTTCTTAGATCCATAAGAGATTTGTACCTTGCCTCTCCAGATATCAGAAGTAGCTCTGAGGTACCAAAAATGGAACTCATGCAAAACCTTTACTATACCCAAAGATTTTGTACATTAAATACTGAGCACTACTTGCTGCCAGAACATAAAAGACCACCCAGTGCATCCCTAGCAACCAAGACTGACTACATGCAACTACACAAAAAAACCAGTAATTTCATAGAAAGGTACACCAAACAGATAAAAAAAAAGCAACTCTGTCCAAACCAAGACTCTAGATTACCTTTCCAAAGATGGAAACCTTCCAAAGAAGGTGATGGATTTCAGTCAGTTTTTCCAGCACTAAAACCCTTTCAAACAATCATATACATGTATTTCCGTTTCTCAGAATTTGGGGTTATTTTCAATCAAAGCATGGTGGCCTGTACCAGTCCTATATTTTTTCCACCTGACAGAAAAGTGCCACCCCTATGAAGAGACTAAACCAATTCTAAGCATTCACAAACATCAAAAAACATTCACCCAAAGCTGTAATTGAGAGACAGAGTGCTCTTGCCCACCACCGCTCTTCTGACAGAACAGAAATCCACTTTCCTTGGTTGAAGCGACTGGTCATCCCTCCATCTACACAAGTGCTGCTCAAGGAATGTTTTTTCACACTGCTATGATCACTGCAGTGAAAAGCAACCTCTCCCAGAGTCAATATTCTGCAGGCTTCTAGAAGTTGTTGCACATATCTTAAATTGCAGAATTTTTCAGAAAAAGACTATGAAAAAAGTATTGTAGGGTTCCATGTTTATTGTCTTTCTCTGGTTTCCTACCAAGTGTGCTCAGTATTCAAGATGAAATATGTTTTACTCTGCTGCCAACCCAGAAAATTCAACTTCTAAAACACAGCCAGATCCCTTCTTCCCTTTTGCACCCCAACAAAAACCAGAAGGCTGAAGGCAAAATTTTATGTACAGTTACACAAATGGAGACTGTCTACTTGGGTGAAACCTTAAGTTTTGCTGCTGAGAGACCTTCAACTCAAGCAGAAAAGTCTATCTGAAATAGAGTAGTTGGTGGTAAAGAGTATGCACGTATTGCCCTGTTAGTCTGGTGATAGACATGATGTAACAGGAACTACTGCTACAGGCAGTCACCTAAATTTCTAGTAAAGAATAATAATAAAGCAAAATGAAAGTTACAATAGGGAGATCTGTCATGCTTTAGGACAGACATCTTATAATGATCTTGTATTTTATACAATAAAACAGAGAATTCAGAATTTTTTTTATATATCATAAATCTAATAGGATACCAATGAAGCATCATAATGGAGATCAAAAGAAAAACCCCAAAACATACAGATGCTCAGAAAGCTCAATGTAACTACTTAATGATGACTAATAAATTGCTTTTAAAGTGCTGCAGTACCTAACACAGTTCGAGGAATTCTGGATTTCATCCCATTTGAGGCATCTGCTTCTTCTTCTAGTTTTGAACTAAAAGATAGTTACTAAACTCAGAAGATTCCCTGCAGTGTTATTATTATAATAGGAACCTGTGAAACTAATTTGTTTAGGCCTGACATTTAAAATCTAACATTGTAATGCACAAGCACCCACAGTAATGTACTGAATATGAGTGATACCTTATAAACTCATATGGGAAAGTGGTAGCCCCAACCTAGCTACACTCTCTTGCATTTACCTACTGATGGCACAAATAATTTGGACCTACTCTCTCTGAACGTTCTAGCACTTCCAGTTCAGTACCCTCAATTCTTAGCACATCTTCAGAGCAGAGGCTGCATATATACTTAGTTCCACATCACAGAATGAAATGCTGTGATGATGATCTGTGCTGTAAGCACAGATTGATCTGCTGCTTACCCGTACAGCTTCAGACTTTTTATGAAACATCTCTTCCATATTTTTAGCTAACTTCTTCACAAGCTGAAGGCCATCAATTTCTTCTACTGCAACATCCTTCTCATATTCTTTGTATTTCTGGAATAAAACAAATTAAGAAAGAATTAGGATAAAGTTATTTACAGTGAACAAGCTGAAATTCTGACAATTATTAGCTTCATATTACATTTCTGCTGACATTCTTCATTTATGTGATGTATATTTGCATGATAGAAGGCTGCTTTTTGCCTGGATGCACTCAACAGTGAATAGAACAATTGGGTTATAACCAGAACCCCATTACGAAAATATAACAAAAATATTTATCTCATGCACTGCAGGAAAATGGTAATTCTCCTTCACAACACTTAATTTAGCCTTCCCCACCACTGAACAACAGCCAAAAAAAGCAGTGAGAAATCCTCATATCCCATCCAAAAATCATTTAAAACCAGTGTTATGCTTGGCAACCTACCATGCCTTACCAACCTAAAATACTCCTCAACTAAACTTGTAGATGTCTACTTCACAAGCTTTATGCAATGCTTCCATTATGAATACTTACACTACCAGCTAATTAAGACATTCTTAGCTTTTCATGCAAAAAACCCCCATAAATAAACCGCATAAACATAAGTCTTCATCTAAATGCAAGCTGAAATGCAATATGGATGAGCAGTATCTCTCTTTTCCGGGTGGGAATAATCCAGACTGACTAAGCACTAAACATATATTCAAAACAATTTTTACCCTCTATTTTGTACTTTTTTTTTTAATCACTGTTTATAATGAAGCCTGTAGCAATACAATATATAAGGAAAGCATAATATTCTCTGGAATCAATCTTCAAAACACTTAGTATTCTGAGAACATTCCTCTTTCCCATAGCATTCCACTAATATTTGTAGTCTAAGAAGTGATGGCTTTCAGACTACTTGTTGTTTGCTTCTCTCTGTTTAAAGCACCTATGCATCATGAGGAACTTACTGTCCTTTACCGAGCCCCTAAGCTATTCATACGATTGTACCTCAATGATACTTCAAGGAAGATACTGCTGGCTTCTGCCAGACCTCTAAAGCAGACTTCGCACAACCTACTGCACTATAGTTGAGCCAATAAAATAAAACAGTATTTTTTTAAAGATTTATCAACAAAATTTGCCTATGAAATCACCAATAATCACAGAGAGAGAAGAAAAAATAACAGCATAAAAAACAGTGGCCCAAAGCACTTGGATGAATACTGAAAAACAGCTAAGTCAGGACTACTCATGTCCTGGTTGGTGAAGGAAGGATGGACTCAATTGTATGCAAATGTAAGCACATCTTGTGCCCATTTCTCCTGACAAACACTTCTCTCTAAAATCTTGCAGGAATGTTTCAATAAGCAAATATATTTGATAAGATATAATTTTCAGACAATTTCTTCAGAACATTAAAACACACAAAGTTGCCTCTAAATACATAGTACAACAATTTTTTTGTAGTCTGTAACTTCCCCATTTTTATAATTCCTTTTCCTACATTATTGCTAGTTATGAGGCTCTACTATAGCTGATATTCTTATGTTAGTCCAAGTAATCTAAGAAGTCTTAAGCAGACCACATCCATTTTGCTCCTTGGAGGCAGAAGGGGAGATTTATTCCCTACCCATCCCTCCCCTTCTTGTTGGTCTGCATTTAAATGCCCAAAGTAGAGTTCTGGTTTCAACTCTAGGTCCATTTATGCCATTACTAAGCTTGCTACTCACCACTAAGAAAAAAATTAATTTAGGATAGCACAGCTATCTGCACAAATTAGAAAAATGTTTTATTTACCAAAGAAAACACAGTAGCACAATACACAACAAAGAAACAAAATTTATTGAAACAAATACTAATAGAGATAAAATGTAGTAAATTAAAAGTCAATTGAAAACATTTGAACTTAATTAATTATGTCAAACTCTTTTCATATTCCACAGCATTTGAAGCTTTGGAGAATTTAGCATGAATGAAACAAAACGCAGCATCAAACTACAAAGCTCTTGCTGCAGAGACCGTTTTCAATATACCAAGTTCTGTTAAAAATGGTCTCCTTCAGACGTGACCTTTGAGTTCTTAGAAAGCATTCTAAAATGCATCACTTCATGAGACAGTTTTCAGGTCATCTGATTTATTAATTATTATTTATTAATTATTAATTTTACCTTTGCCATCAAATGAAAAAAAACAGGAGATTATTCACTGTATTTGTCTGAAAAAGGAATGGTATGGTTGCAGTTGACAAGTTGTCTAGGTATGGAGAAGATCACCATAAAGTCTGTTGAACCCTAGTGAGAATATCTTAAAAAGTTCCCCTTCTCAATTTTGAGTAACTTCTACTTTTGAAAATGAATAATTAATTGCACTCAAAAATTATGGCAATGGTTTACTGAGTGATAATTTATGCTTCTATAATTACACTAGTTCATAATTGATAAATTCAGTTTTCCCAATTTAAATGTCAAAGTGGCAACACGGAAAAATATTGGAGGAAACAGAAGATCTTATTTAAATTCCATTTGAAAAGACCACACATTTGGCATACTGCATGTCTCATCAGTTGTAGATTATCTTCAAGACTATTTGCAACAGACTAGGAGTATTTACTTGATCTGGAAACCCTTGGCAAACAAAGGTTTTAACAAAATATCAGGTTTACAAATATTTATTTCACATTATTTCATTGCCATAAAAATACTTTCATTGTTTTTTTCATTCATTATTGGAAGGTTCCAAAACAGGAGAAATTATGTGGTTGGGAAAAAACACCAGCTGGTTTTAGTATCCTTGTTCTCCAGTGATTGTGTCTGGAGGGAGAAGGTGCCAGCTTAATCTGTGCATGTCTAAATGCTTTCTCCTACTAGTCAGTGTGCAAGAGGCTGGGAATTTAGAAAGCAGATGATTTTATAATTACTACCAATGATAGAAACCTGAATCACAGCAGATAGGGAAAAAAACAAAAAAAAAGGATATCTTTAATAAAGGATTCTCTTCCTTTCACTGCAGAGGCTGAGGCTCTCTGAACTCTCTCATTTCCCTACCACTAAATTCTCATTATTGATTGTTAATTTAAATAAAACAGCTAAAACAGCAAAGATACAGATACTTCGAAATAAATTTGAAATAGTTTTGATGAAATGGCTTTTTTTCTTTCAATGTGATCTTGACAAAACAGCAGTGTGCCACTGGGCTTGAAATTAAGCAAAAAATGTTGTCAGTGGTGAAAAAACTTAGTTTATGGCCAGGCTGTGTTTTATGCTCCCAATTTGCAAACTACCTTTTAGTAATGGTTGTCTGAATGGCTTCTCCAAGTGATGACTTAAAAACCATTTCCTTCCACTATAAAACACATGAAGTTGATGACAAAGTGGTTTTTTATTTTCAAAAAAATAAAACAAAAGGGGTTTTTCTTCATTATTTTACAATTTCATATTTACAATTCCAGTAAGGGTCTGAAAAAAATTTTATTTTTGTAAAAAAATACATGTTACAATATTTGTACCTTTGTACTGTTATTAAAAGGGCAGCAAACAGTGTTAACTATCAGCTATTAACTCACATAACAAAAGGGAATGAAAAGCCAGTAACAGCTGGACTTTGCTTTCGGTAAGTGGATTTCCAATTGTCCAGAATATTGAACAGGTAAAAATTCTGATTAAAAAAATAAAATACTTGAAATGCTGATTCTTTCTGCTTGCAAAAGTCAGCATTTGTTAAGACAACAAGAGCATTTATCATTTGAGAAAGCACACAAAAATACATTTTTTCTTCAGTATCTATTTTGCCAGATCATTTCACATAAGCATCAGGGAAAGACAGACAGTAATTCACTGACAGAAATTTTAACACTGCTCATGAATTTCAGGATAGAGTTTTGTTGCGTGGTAACTGATTATCTAGAAACTATGTACCAGAAAATTATCTACACAAAACTCAGGTTTGAAGCATTTAATGCAATCCAAGTATTTGTCACTGAAACATCAACATGGACACATAAAATATACATCAGAAATGGTAAAAACTAAAAACAGCAACAAAAAATATTAGAGGAAAAGAGAAAAAAAAAAAAAAAGAAACAAAATCACGTTATCAAAACCACATAGTTGCAGTGACCAAGAGAGAAAAAGAAATATCTTCTTGAAGCAAGATAACTTCAGGGCGGTGCCATATTTGAACTACAGTTTAAACTTTTACTTGTTTATTCTTTTCCTAGGAAGACAAGCAGGATCTTTGCATTCCTATTTGTATTTCTACTTACCTTTATCAATTCTTATAAAAATCAAGATAATTGCCTTTATGCTGTATATAAAATATTTCCTGCTTCTTACAAGTGTATAGAATCATAGAATAGTTCGGGTTGGAAGAGATTTTAAAGATCATCTTTCAACAAGTCTGTGGGTGTTTCTGCATGAGCAAAAACCCCAGCAATTTATGATGAAAATTATTCTCACTCCCCAGGATTTTCAGTCAGTAAGCACTACTGTTCAACTGAAAGAAATCTACTTATTCAACAAAAATAGTAATCTTTTAAATTAATCTGTCTGTATTGCGTATTAGGAATTGATTTTGCCTCTGAGATGTATTAATAATTTGCAGTTGGACATAGTTTGCCGATGCTGCTATTTGAGAGTTTGTCACATACACTTTAAATACATTTTATATATACATGTACATGTTTTTATTTTATAATGAAGAGAGGCAGCATCCAAATGAAAGATGAATTATGCATTACATTTCCCCATTGTTTTCATTTTAGAACTGTTTACTTCATGCCATTTGTAAAAAAAAAAAAAAACAAACCACCAGCCTCAAAACACCCACTAAACAGAATTAAAACCACTTTCAGATGTTCAAGTGCTACATAAATCAAGATTACTGAAACATACATTTTTGATTCAAACCCTAACTTCCAATTTCTATTAATATCTATAGCTCAGTAGAAAGGCTGTGCTAGGCATTGCTCCAACTGCCTAAACCTGCTTCAGACACTGCCATGTCAGTCCTAACATTGCATAAGTGCTGGTTTGATGACCCATAGAAGTTACTAGCTTATTTGAAATATTTTATTCCTATATTTGAGATGTCCTGACAAGAAAATGCAATTAACAATTGAGTCTGCAAGGCTACAGAAAGGGTTTTTTTACTTAGAGAGTGAAAAGCCATGTGAATCTTAAACATAGTCCTGTCAGTCAATTCTTCATCAATGTTGATGTTAATATCCAAAACAACCTTGGATTTTCAGATTAATTTCTCCTAAAATGTAGCAATCAGGTTGTTAACATACCACATTTTTATGTATCAAGAAAAAGTATTTTCCTTTCACTAACCTATTCCTCATTGAAATCTAAAAATTCATTCTTAAGCACTTGTCACTGTATAACAACTTTATTTATAGCTTTCTAACACTGTTGCACAAAATTTTAAAGAAATTGTATTTATTCAGGATGCAAAATATCTACTCCTTTTCCCATTTTGCAAGCTTTAATTTTTTTAATTTATAAAAAACAAAATCTAAAATCTCTATAGTTGCGCTATGTGCTGCCTTACACCATTTACAGTTCTACTGAAATTAAAGGAACTATGGCAAAGAGCAAGGCTTTCCACTATTATCAGTATATGTCTCAAAGCTTTTGATTCAAATCCAAGAATACAAATTGCTCTTGAAGCAGAAAATCAATCACAAATTTTAATGACAATATTATTTTAAAGCAGCAACCATGATCAAACTGATGGAACACAAACTCCAAAACTTTGAACTCGTTGAGGCTCAAGTTCATGTAGTGCTCCACCACAAGAGCATGTCCTTTCTGCACACAAGATAGAGTAAATCCCCACAGAAGGCTTACCATAACACATTACAGTCTCTGAATGCTTTCTCAGAAGTGCAGGGTCACTAATTACATGTACACTGTTGCAAAAAACCTGAATTTGAAGCCAAATAAAAAGCAGTCTCCAGAATTACATGTGAGTGGAAAACTAGGCTTTTGCTCTGAGCAGAAGTACTTGGGCAGCACTAACACAGCAGAGATATCAAATACAGATGATGCACTCTTCTGATAGAAAATCTTTTACCAAGGTTAGAGTCACAAATGAGTCTATTTTCCCATTAGCACATTGACCCTACAGTGCTGTGGGGTTTAAAACTAGAGTATCACCACTGCAGTGTTATTATCTGGTGGCCCTTAGTCTAAAACACATTCAGCAGAGCAACCATAAAGGCTTTAACAAAATTAGCAATAAGGGCTGGTTTTATTTTGGTGTTGATGACCAGTGAGCATTCATAAATAAAATTGTTTTATTTCAGAGCTGGTATAGAGTTGTAGTCTATAGAGCTAGAAAGAATTTATATAAGGAAAATAAATCATGCTCTCCATTCTTTACATGAGGATATTGAGATAAGGATAAACAGTGACATACTCAAAATCGCACAACAGTTCATGACTACAAAGAGAACAAGCTGTCTTGGTTCCTCTTTCAATTCCCTGCCCAATAGACCACATATAGCTGTGTTAAGTTCAAGTTGATCTATTTGGAAAGACGAGTCAAAATGGCGTAGTTCTCCTCACCTTGACATTAGAGAACTCCTTGATAATTGGTAGTTTGTGTTACACCACATTACACACTCCTATTAACCTTTAATGAACCTCTTTGTGTTGATGATACCCATCAGCAATGACCAGTGTGATGGCACACATTTTCTTTTCTGCAGAGAAATTTTTATTCATTTTATCAAATGACTCCAAGGACCTCTGCATTAGCCTGTCACATTTGACTCCTGCCATGCACTGGTGGCTGAGGAACTCTTGCCCTCTCAAACTCCCATTTAGTTACTTAATCAAATACACTTCGAAATGAAACAGTGAAATATTTGCTGCATACCACATTTATATCACTAACTAATTGTACCTGAGATATTATACTCAAAAATCAGCTATCCCAGGAAATGCATTATCATCAGCAGACTTGAAAAGAAGCTTTCCTTGCAAAATAACTTACACACAATGTACCTATCTTACAGTCATTGCAAGAGCACTGTATCCTCAGCTTGTCTTGACAAAGAAATTTATTTATGACCTTTTTGTTACCTCACTGCTACATGCAAATACTACAAAACCATATCAATTCAAGTATTAACCCAAACAGCAATAAAAATAAACTAAATTCCTGATTAAGCAGGAATTCCAATTTCTACATGTCTACATTTCCACATGAGGTATCTCCTCAAACCTTTGCACAAATAGAAACATACATGTAAATAGCAAAGAGTCTTTAATATATACCTGACACAAGCTCTGTAAAGCATCACAAATAAAAGTAGCAGTCATACTGGCAATGCACTAATTATAATATTCTCAAATAAAAAGATAATGAAACACACTCCAGGGGCATCCAATGCTTGTTCTCTATGACTCAGTATTTCAATAAAATTCCACCTGAGCAACAGTCACCAGAACTGGGTGATCCAAACAGCAATCTAGTTAGGAGATGTAATTCCAAGCAGACAAATAGAGGCCAAATAGACAGAGTTACTTCAGGTCAGGACTGACCAGAATTAAAAAACATGCTGGAAAAAATTTGCTCTGCTGCCTCCAGCAGCAGGTCAAGGACACTTCAGCCTCTTGCAGGAGAGTGGCAGCTTTCCATCCTTCCCGACTAGAACCTCAAACATTAATAATGGATGAAAAAGCAAATTTCCATTATGTAAATCCTTCTAGACACCTGAACCATCTTCACAGGCCAGTTAACCAAGACTGTAAAAACCTGCTTTAGAAATTTATTTTACAGAATCCATGTAATTATATCTAGCTTTGCTTCTAATTTAAAAAAGAACACAAAGCTCTTACTTAAGCCAATAATAGGACCATTCTAGATCTGCCCTGGAGATCTGTCAAGATATACTTGATATTCTTGAAAACTCATGATGATATTTCATATCAACTCTTTTTAATGATGAACAAAAAATCCCCAAATATAAATCTGCAGAATCACAATATGACCCAGAGGGCATGGTCATTCAAGGAAAAGCCATGACTATTATTTTCAAGTAAAAGCAAGTCTATTAGAGGCATGTACACTTAATGTGGTCTTCACAAAAGTCTGAGGAAATGTGAGAATGAAGTCCTTTCATCCTGGATGGTTATTCTGAGTCACTGGAGATTCACAAATAGGGAACATGACAAGTGTTTTAACCAATTTCTCAGCTGGGGATGAGATACTGCTTTTT
>VZTY01000366.1:102476-149661 GCA_013400935.1 Turnix velox | reverse complement strand
TTTTTTTTTTTTTTTTTGTACACCAAATATCATTGGTCTTCTCTGAAAGCCATTATGACCACTGTAAACAAGGACAATGAAAAGAGGCAGCTTGCTTTGAGCCACACCATCCCAGGATACATCCACAAACTGATTCATTCAATCAGTCTTTCCTTGTAACCCATTTTTTCTTTATTGCATTTCCTCATTTCACTGTCTGTCTCTCCCCCTCCTTTTTGTCCAATTTCTGTGGACCTACTCCTGCCTGACTCCCAGCTCTTATTCTGCTTTTCTTAGACAATGACTATTTTTCACTCCAGAAGAACTAGACAATTGTCTCTCCACCTTCTATGCTTGCCACTAAATGAGCAATAAAATAAAATGAGCAGCAAAACAAGATGGGAACCATTTGGTTCCAACACAAAAACTGAAGCACATTCTGAAGAAAAACCTTTGCTTAGCAGCACAGTCTTGTGACATGATTTAAAACTACATTTAGTATAGCTAATGATTATTTTTCCTCAGAAAAAAGCAGAATGTAATCTCATCTCCTTGGGACACTTCATTTGCAATATGCAACACTCCTTATAATTAACATTCATCTGCTTGGATAATGCTTCTAAACCTTTACCCTTTGTGTTGTGTAAGACCTTCAACATTAACTCTTAAATGGTCTTTATTTCATTGTTTATCTCTATGAAGGACATGTAATTGAACCCTGCTGCTATACTTGATCATTGTGTTTTTCTGTATTCACTTGATAAATGTATTTATATTGGTTTAGGGGTTTACACAACTATTAAAACACTGTGTATCAAAGAGAACTTATAACAACTTATAAAAACAAGAAAGAGCATAGCATAGGAATATCTGAACTTGAGCACCTAAATTTAGGGATCCATCTCTTCATTTCATCATGGAATATGATTTTTTTTTCCCAAAACTCTAAACTCCCCTCAGTAATATCAAACCCAGAAATGTCTATGTTCTCACCATCTCTGAACTACAAAGTAGCTGACAGCCAAGCTAAGGTAGCTATATGTTTGTGAATTTACAATTAAGTATTTTATTAGATCAGAATCATCTCACAAATCATCAGTTTCAAAGTGCTACTCTTAAAATGTCGTAAAACTTCTGCCCAAATTCAAGAAAACTCAATTTGAAACAAAATTGTCTCAAGTTCAAGTGCAGGATACATTGTTCTGCTAGTCACAGAGGCCTCAACATTCAGCCAGCTGTATCATACATATACAAACATGGAAATATTTATTCAGTTTCACCAACATGGTTCATCTCACCAGGAATGAAAGCATATTACATGTAGCACCAAATAGGACATTGGCACAGCTCAAGTAAGTTAACCATCAAACTCAAGAGCCTGTAGTATAATGCACTAAGTAATAAATGCATCAGAAAAAGTACAGAGCTTTTGCACTAGAAAGAATCCAGGAATAGCTTTGTTTAGCTGTGTCAATAAACTACTATTGCTAATATATATACCTATGAACTAAAGTTGCATTAATCTGAATAGCAGACAATAGAAACGATGAATCATAGCCAAATCAATACTCTGAAGTCATAAAAAATACTGTGTGCTCACCTTCAGGCTGATAGTAATTAATTTCCCCTCATGCTACAGGAAATGATTAGAAGAACACTTTAAACACATAGAAGTTTCTAATAAGAAAAAGAACACAAACCGTTATCTCCTTACTGTATCTTTTCTGTTCATATGGTCATCACACTTTAAAATACTACTTTATTTGCACACATCTAGAGAAAACAGCATGTGTTTTAGGAGCATATGCAGATACTGGCTCATATTTCAAGTACTGCAATTTGAATGTCTGTCTTAAATAAATGATCATGGGATGTTCATTCAAGAGAATAGATTTACGTGGTCAGTATGTAATGGAGACATCTCCCTCTGAGGAAGTAAAGATTTTGTGGTGGCCTTACTTTCAGGGAATGGCCCTAAATCAGGAAACTTCTAGAAGAGGAAACAAGATAAAGTTCCTGGTTCTCTTGGTTTACAAAGCCTCGTTTTTTTGAATTATTTTAGGTACTGCTTTTTCCTAGTAAACTTGAGATAACGACAATTAACAGTACATTTTCACAAAGCCATCAAAATTAAAGTTTCCCATTTTAAAATACAGTTTTTATGTTAATGTTCAAACTGCTATCAGCAGACTGCTGCTGTTTCATGGTTTAATAAATATACATAATTTCAGTAACCCTAGAACTTCAAACAAAGGCCCTTAAATCACAGGTTACTGTTCATTGATAAAATCCTCTCTGCTCAGCACAAAGAAATGACCTTGATGAACTGCATTCAAGTCTCTAAGACAGCAGAGTGATTAACATATACTTCAGTTAAAACCACAAGTGGTCCAACTGAAGGAGGCAGAACAAGTCAGCACTTAAAGCTACCTCTGGGTTATTTAGGGTCCCTGGGGTCATTTCTGACTCTCCAAACGTCCTTCTGTACTTTTGCTAAACTGGCATCATGAAGCTCAAAAAAGCCAGTCTCTGAGACTGAGCTTGACTTTTGGCTGTTAACCAGCAACCGTGCAAAAGGCTCATAATCTAGGGTCATATGTTCACCTTGTGAGTCTTCTATAGAACTTTTGCCGTGAAAGAACATAATGCACATAGCCTAGGGCAAAACACTCTCTTAATTTCCCGTAACAGGTTTTGTCATGTTAACCTACTGAAAAATTAGTAACTACTTAGATTCTTGTCAAACTCTACCCTGCAATGTAAACACTTGAATTTACTTGCAGGTTTCCTCCTTTTACAAAAACACAATTTGTTCCTTATTATTACAAATTAATTATCACAAATAGCCATTTACATCAATAAAATATAATTGCGACAACGGGACATTCTGTTTGCATTTGGAGGTAGAGGAGAGCCTTTGCTGCAGCCCAGCACTGCCAGGGGCATACATCTGTTTGTGCAGTTCTAGTTCAGTAGTTTAAGGAATGAAGTATCACCTCATTACAGAGCTGCCATGTATGAGTGAATTTGTGGAGCTTGCCCTCCTCACAGTCAGACAGTTCTAATCTCCTCACAAACCGCAGTGGCAGTACAGAGATGAAGTGTTAAGCTTATCGGGACTCATCTGTACCATCACCTACTTAGTTAAGCCCAAGCCATCCATTTCTCTGTCATTTCTTTGTTCCTGAGGTGCCTGAATGCTTAAGAGCCACTAGTCAATGATACAAGATATATTTAAGGCTTTGCAAGAATGCCATCTTCTTTTTATTTTTTAATGCTAACTCAACACAATTCACAAGCAGCATTTTAGTTGTAGGTTGCACTTACACTAGAATTCCGCCTTGTGGTATCACAATATAACCTTTCACAATAAAGCTATTCATTTATCTCATAATGACTCTCAATATTTGCATAGAAATTCCAAATCCCAAAAAAGACCATGTTACTATTAGAGTACAGCAGTTGGGAAGATAATTGAATATCTCATGGCATAATGATAACAGCTTTATAATACTAATAATCACACAGTTTGGAAGGGATCTTACAGATCATTGAGTTCAACCATTATTGTACTCCACTGTCCTTTTTGGTCATCGTAAAGCAAATCAGCAATTTTGAGACACAAAATTAGAGTTGTTTGTTCACCGGCATTAAAATAAGAATAAAAAAAAGTCGTCTTCACTTCCTTCAAAATATAAGATTCTCTTAAGCTTTTCTTTTTAGCATCACAACTTTGCTTTCAAGTTCATGATACTTTATGGATTTTTATTTCAGGAATAAGGTCCAAAACCCTACATGAGACCACCTGCACCCACAAGAGACTCAAAACACTTGGCAGGGAAAACCTGAAGTGGTCTCAAGTGAAATACTCTAAGATAGGCTGATAATATTGCTGCATCAGGAGCAACTGAGTCGACACAGTAACCTCTAGGCAATAGATTTCACCACATGATACTCCTTAAGCACTTCATGGAGCCAGGTAAATAAGATGGACTAAATTCCAGGTCACCACCCTCTCTCCTTCAACTATGGCAGAAGGACATGTAAACCAATTTGATTACACTCCAAGACCCGCCCACCACATTCCATCTGGTTTAACATCTTCCAGATTACTGTTATAGCTGTACAAGTACCACAGAGATGCTAATGAGGAACCATTAATGCCATTCCAGATCCAATACCACTGGTAACTGTCAACTACAAAGAGTGAAAAGAGCGATTTCAGCTGTGTTCATTCTTAGTAGTAATGGGAATAGACAAGCAGCATGTTGCTTATCCCCACATAGCCCTGTACAAACAATGCACTAGAATTCAGATCAGATTATGTATCATCTACATCAAAACTCATCTGAAGATATTGTGAAAATGGAAAAAGCCCTTTTGCAGGAACAGCCCAAGCCTGCCAGCAACTCTTCACTAATCCATCTGCAGTCTGTAAGGAATCCTGAGCAGTACCTTAAAAGTACTGATGGTGCCACCTTACATTTCTAGATCTCTCTAGAACATTCTGATCAGGTCTATGCTGAAAGATGCTTTAGTTGAAATAAGAATGCTTTCCACCCTTTAAAACAAAAATCTGCACTGTACATATCAGCAGTTTTCTTTTTGCACATTCTTCAAAATTTTCCTGTTCCAACAGGAGATTTAAAATCAAATTGTTAGAAATCTGCCAATCACTTCATCACTAGCTCCTTGCAAGTCAGGAAAATAAAATTACACATTTATAAGAGAGAGAGAGGGAGCATTTAGTGCTGTAAATTAGATCATTTTGTGATAATAGCTTATATTAAAGAGTGTTAATCTGATTCATGTCAGTTTTAAAGCTTTCTGTCAATACTGCTTTTGAAAAAACTCAAGGAGTAAGCATGAAAATATCCCAATCACTCTACAGACCTTTTATATCCTTGCTTCAAAATAAGAGGTTTGGGTGACAGCTTTAGAAGAGATGATTGAGGGAAGCTCATTCTCAAAACAATGAATAGAAAATTAAATGAATCCATGTGCTTAACTACCTAAAACCCAGAATTTAGGCACCACAGGGTATGAAACAGCATACACTACACATTCAATAGGAGCCCGAGCAAGGTGACATTACTAAATAAAAGACCAGAGCAGATATTGAAGGTGATGCAGGATATCTAAACATGCTCCTTCTAATCTCTGGTACTTGGTATTAGATGCTCCTAGCAAACGAAGGTGGTATCATACACTCATATTTTCCAGTAATAAGTACAAATGAGTTACCAGGGTCAAAGTGTTCTAAATCTGATATCCCCCATTATACACTATCTCCTGCCAAAACAGACTGAGGAAATCCAAGTTACCATTATGTATTTTTGAAGAGTGACTCACATCACCATAAACTGTTTATTTCACTGTTAGTGGTTAAAGAAGTCACCCAGCCTCCACCACTTTTGATGAGCCATTAACATCCCACTATGAATACCAGCACTGGATTATCCTTTTTCTTCCCTCTTTGGTTCTGCTGACCCAGTGTGTAAGATTACCCTCTGGAAAAGAAAAGCCACAGGGTCTGAATGAGGTATGTTTCTGTGAGGCCCTCATAAAACTCTCTGGTTACTGTGGGATGACAAGATGAGAAGTGCCAAAGCACACAACAGCACAGCTGACACAAGAATAATTTTCTGATGTAACTGTTCCTGGATATTTTACTGTTATTCCTTCTGTAATCCTCATCTATTTGTTCCATTAATTAGTATGCAGTAGTTGTAATTCTGCACACAAAAGGTCTTTGTTCCCAGAGAATAATCTCAGTAACAACCAGAAACATTTTACAAAATTTACAACGACAAATAAATTAAGGTTATAATCTGATGGTCAGCTTTGGCTTTCCTTGGAATTCTACCCTTTTCCAATGTCTAAATAATATCAGTCAACTACTTGCAGCATATGAAAGAATCAAATTTAGAAAAGATGTCTGATTCCATAACACTTAGAGCTAGACTTCTGTCTGTTGACTATAACAAGGTGGCAGTTTCCTCCCCTGGCTTAAGAAGTTGGAGGAGGGTTTAAGGATCATATATGGACAAAAAGAAAGAAGAAATAGGTCCTCTTTTTTACACAGTACACTAAGAGTCAAAACACAGCACTTAATAAAATGACAATTGGGAAGACAACAGAAATCTAAGCCCCATGGCTGCTTTCCCAGCACTGCAGCAGTCTCCCAGTCTTCTGTATCTTAATTTCCTCATTTGTAAAACAAACTCCATCTGTTTTACATGAATTGTTTGATGTTGAAATCACTATCTTCTTCAATATCCTGGTATAGAAGGGATGTCTAAACAGTTAAAATATATTATGCATTCATCCACTAAAATATTTACAAAGATCTTCTGAAGTTGTTTGAACTTAGTGTCTTCTGAAATAGTTAAGGAGGACCAGGTATTAGCATGCATCACAGAGTGAACTGAATAAGAATGCATAAATATCCAAAAATACCATTAAATTTATTTCTACTCCAGCAAACCAGATGTTTGAAGCTGTATCTGAAAATTGAGTTCTCACAAAAATATTTAGGCAAATAAAAGAGTAGCTTTCTTCCTAAAACAGCCTACTCACATTAGGTATACATTATTAAAGACTTCTATTTCTTTCACAGTAATTGTAATAAGCATGTTTAGACTCCTAATAATTCACTGGTCCAGTTACTGGTCTTAGCTATTCAGCCTTTAACATTGCCGTTCTGTCAAAAAATTCCCATGTTACTCCTGGTTTAGTTTCACAAGTTGCATTTGAAGAAATCATCATTTTGCCCTGTAATAAAACATCTTTTAGACAGGCAGCATATGCTTTGCAGTGAAGCCAGTATAATGCTCTGTTCCAGTGCTTGCAATTAGTTTAATCTCTGGAAAACTTGGCATCAGTCTCAGTTTGCACTCAGTGCAATCCCAAACACAATCAAAAATCCCAGGAAAGACAGTAATATAAATAGCCAATAACAACAACACTCCAGCAATTATATGCTTTGCATAAAATCCTTATTATACCAATTGCTAAAAACCCTGGCTAGTCAGATAATTTTTAATACACAGCTATATTTTCAGGTCTGTCCATGTGTCTTGTGTTTTCTAAAGTAAAATGAATACAGAACTGAGTAAAAGTTGAATCTGATGGAATAAATATTGCTTTGCATAATTCACATGCAAAAAAGATATACGCAGCCTTAGAAGCAATGCACCTTCTGTAGCAGGAGAACAAAATATCTGTCCTTCTGAAATACTGTGGTACATCCAAGCAAACGTATAAAATTATTTGTGCTTTTGTCTACCACAAAATGTTTATGCACATAAACGTAATACATAAATGATACATAATCTGTTAGCTTGCAAAAATTGTTACTCACCTCTAAAGCATATGGTAAATATGCACCATGCACAAGGATTTTACATCACTTGAAAATACAAACAATAGTTTTCCAATATAAATGCCCTATTTTTATTTCCCTCATCAACAAAGACTTCTTTCCATCCACTGCTTAACTCAAAACTGCACAACTCCATAAGAAACAGAGGC
The DNA here is from genome assembly GCA_013400935.1 of Turnix velox. NCBI lineage: Eukaryota > Metazoa > Chordata > Aves > Charadriiformes > Turnicidae > Turnix > Turnix velox. Next base: position 142,149 of record VZTY01000366.1, on the reverse strand, counting down.
TCAAATAACTTCAGTTGGAATCACAAAATGCTTAATCTCTATTTAGATGCTATGAAATCATGCACACACTAAGATAAGACTTAAAGAAACATAAGCTGACTGATGAGCAAACTCTGGACATTTTGTAAATAACAGAACATTATAAACATTCCGTCTGTAGCTTGGATGTTTGCAGGAGTTTGAAAATTAAAGCTGTGACCGATCCTATCTTTAAACTTACAAGAAAGAGGGAGAACGCACATGGAATTACCGAACTAGAACTGCAATTAATTCCTCTTCTGGGCACCAGTGATGGAGCATCACAAAGCAACCAAGATTTGCACCTGGAGTTTGTGTCATTTGCCAAACTCCTCAGTGAAATTATGGGCCTGTAATTCATCGTTGTCACTATTGGTTCTATACATTACAGTTGCCTGAATTTCATTTGCACAAAGCATGCACTCACACACTCATTACCCATGGACCATTGCGTACTTGCATAAATCATCATTTCTTTTCTTCTAAAGCAGAGTGTGCAATCCATCCTGCTGGAGAAAGAACAAAATCTAACTGCATAAGCAATTTTCGTATATGTCAGAATTTTCTAGTACAAAAGTAATACAGAGAGAATTCTACATAAACCATTTGCTTGGAAATGACAATAGACAAAATCAGGAAAAGCAATTCACATATCTTACCTCTAAATAAACCTCTAATTTCACAGATCAAGATTTATTATTAACCATAGGTAAAAGCCCCTATGAAAAGGAGGAATAAAGACAAGGCTAATCTTATTAGAAGAAATCATGACTTCACTAATCAATGCCTTAATGGTAATGTGGGGGGTATAGGGGAAGGAACAATAAAAGAATTCTTTAATTATTCTAAAAAACTTTCAGGTAGGAGTGGATGAATCTTTTTTTAGGGTTGGTTTCTTTTTTTCCCCATAGAGGGAATGCTTTCAATGCAAGTATTCTTAATCATTTTAGACCAGAACATGTCACGTTCCTGCAAACCTGCCTTCACCTACTTGATCAAACTGACATCGGCTCCACTCCTGCTTGTGCAAATAGTATTCATAGGAGTAGGAGCTGCCGGACTGAGATCTTAAATTTAAAAGCATATACAGATAGCATGAAATAAATAGACCAAAATACTATAAAATTAATATGAAATATAAGAATCTATAATTCAAGAACCTACAGGAATTTGACTTAGTGAGAATATAAATGCCATACAATGCAAAGAGCAAAATATTACTGCACACTAAATAAAAACTTTGAGTGATCTAACACAAAGTCCCAAAAGTGGCAGCCAAACAATATTTCACAGAACTACACAGAGGGATAACAGGGATATTTTACATTGTTTTGATGAATATATTTTTTTACCCCATTTGAAGAGTTTACTTAGCACAGCTTATGAAAAAGTCAAGAAGTTTCATTCTGCAATTACTGTAATATCCTATAACTAGAGGAAAATTAAGTATTTCAGTTAAGAATGAAGGTGTGTTAAAGAGTGCCTAGATGTGACCACTATCATCAGTTTCTAATAATGTAAAACTCTATAAGAATCCCTTCATTATGTATTTTGCATTGTGTTGTATTTAATCAATACATCAGTTTTATCACTGTCTGAAGGGCTCACTCAACAATTAATGATCCCTAGTGAAGAATGAATTCTTTCTCAGGAACTGATACTGTGCTTCTCATTCCTACAGTGCCTCCAACAACCTCACTAGCAATATTTTTCTGAGCATTGCAGGTCTGAAAGTGTACCAAACCAATCCTCTACTTGAAAAACCACTGAAAATACATAATCATAAAATTCTAGCTTGGAAATTCAGTCATGTGTAAACAGACATCCATCTATATTTACTATATAGAGCACTGATCCAAATCCCAAGAAGCGACTACATTTTACCATGACAATAAATCTGCCACTGAAATTTTTTTGTTGGAAATTAGTTTCTGCACAGACACAATGGCTGCTTTTCAAAACATAACAACCAGGTTCATTTCCACATATAGTTTGTTTATATATTTCCTCAAATTTCCAGTGTAAATCGTCCATATCATGCACTGAGTCTTCACTTTTTCCACTCCAAAAAAGGAGAAATAGTCAAGTCTCTGCTTTGGATCATTTTTAAAACTACAGATACAAAATACATTACTAAAATAAAACCTGCTGCTGCACTATTATTTTCAGCTTTAACACTGATTACATTAAAGAATTAAAAATTTTCAACTTACATAGAGCCAAATACCAAGCTATATGCAGATAGAAACAAATTTAATCTAGAAATACTCAATGGTCAATTGGGGAGGGGAGAAAAGAAAAAACATCTCAACCAACTTCTGTAGCACACAGATTTTTCGCTCTGTCCAGACTCCCCCCAGTTCCACTCTCACTGTCACTGCAGCTGTGGCTGCCTCAGTGCAGACCTCACCTGCACAGGTCTGTCTCACATCCAAAGGAAGTGCTGACAGCACAGGTCTACTGACAAGGACTCATGGTATCTCGACAGCTATGTCACTACCATCTTGATGGATCAGAACAAGATGAGTAGCCCTCATCCATGGATCAGAAGATTCATGCCTGGCCCATATGCCCCTCCTGCTTTTCTCCCAATGCATGATTACTTTTAGCTCTGACTTAGGAAAGCAAAACAGGAATTTTCTAGTATAAAGCTGAGGGTGTGTCCTTAAAATCTTTGAGTATAAGGGAACACCTAAGCACACATGTCCCACTGTGACAACTGAGGACCTCATGAGGGGAGAGACTCAGTCTCAGCATGGTACACACAGTACACAGCACTCCTAGATGTGATCCTACAGCAAAACAGTGCTCACAATTTGTGCTGCAGACTAATCAGTTGCTCTGTTTTCCAAAATTAAGTCATTCGAGCTCCATGCCCCAAATCCTCCAATAATACAAGTACAGAGAAAGGGGGAAAAAAAACCCCACATAATTCTTACTTATACACTCAGCTTTAGGCAGATGGGCAATTGTCAGCTAACAGTGGTTATTTTATGGCCAGGCAGAACCAGTGCCTGTGTGAGACATTTTTGATGGTTGACTCAATTGCATTAAAGCAGCATTTTGATCCATTGTCCTGACCAGTTTTAATTATACAATACATTCCTTATGCCTACATTATGTTATTCAGGATTAAAGCACAAATAAGGAGAAAAACTGCTTTCTGAAAACTAGCACACACATTCAGGTTTTTTTCAAAAAAAGAGTTTTCCAGTTCCTAAACAGATAAATACAATCCTCAAATCTGCTAATCCAATCAAAGCTACTTCAAACATGGGTGTTTGGAACAGTAACAAATGACTAGTTCTAAAGGCAGCATTAGGTTCAATATCAATAACACATTCCAGTGTCATAACCTCACCGGACCCAAAATCCTCTCTGTCCAAGTTTCTCCCACTTAGTAGCATTCACCTGTGTGTTTTCCTTGATAGATGCTTTCCGTTTATTTTTTATATCATCTTTCTCTATGTAGGAGCCTGTTACACAAGAAGGGTGAAGTTCCATGGCATATCAAAGTGCAAAATGGACTTGAGATGGTGTATTATAGAAGAGAAAAAGAAGGCAAGGCAGGCAATGCTCTGAAATAGAGAGGCATGCTTTCTTTCTTTGTTTAATCAGTTCGCTCTGGACATTACAGAAATTACAAAAGTTTCTCAATTTTATTTTCACTACTAAGGGTATCAGCAAATATTTAAGTCTCTAAAAAGTTGTGACATTTACCACACGGAAATTTAGCTACATGCATTGTAATAAACAATTCTACAATTTCTCCATACCAAGTAGCCACTAAATGGAAGACTTAATGTTGATTTTAAAAGAATAAAAAAAATTAAAAAGTTAAACTGATAATTCTGTTGAGGTTCAGAAAATAGCAGGTTCTGTTTTTATCTTATCTGTGTTTGTTTTGATTTTCAATCTTTAAAAGAATCACAGCCAGTTTTTGTTAAAATAAAGCATATCAATATTTTCTTGTTTTTTCAAGTAATACTGGAAAAAAGCCCAGACATGTACTGTTACACACATGAGCAGACACACAGCTCTGTAGAAAATAAACTAATGCACAAACACTACCTATTCAACACTGTTTAAATGCAAGAAGTCAGCATCTTCAAGAACTTCAACAAGAAAACTTCTTCCTTCTATTGAGAAAGGGAAAGCATTACTTGGAATTCAAGCAGAGGGATAACATTCTTTGCCTAGAAAATTTGTGTCTGAGGTAAAGCTGTCCAGACTGTTGATAAATATCTGTTATCTATTATCTCTGGGCCAACAACAACATACTGGAGTATTATTGTGCCACATAAACCCCTCTCATTTCATTTCAAAAAGGCAAACCGTGTACTTCGATTTTCTTCTACTTCATCTAACTGGTATTTCCTTCCTACAAGAAACTAGAGTTGTAAGACATCTATCAAGTGTAGCAAGCTTTTGAATTTTTTCTCCTTATAATTTAATAAAACAAGCTAAAAATCAATACATGGAGAAACAATCATAGGACTGTAAGTTACTGAGGTTGTATAATATTTTATGCCATTGATAAAGTAAAACTTGAGTGGGCACAGATTGCACACCATATTAGCAACAAAACAGACAGGAAGATGGTAATTAAGTAGTAGACAGATTTAAAGAACAGGCCGATACATTTTTGTGTTGCCCAGACAATTCTTCTGTATTTGGCCTAAAGATGAATTAAAGATAAATGTTAGATTTCAGTGAGATCACTGCAAAAAGCCAATTACATTCATGACAACAACCCAAAGCTAAGCAAAAAAAAAATTAATTTTGTAAAAGGCAAGTTGAGCCATTCACAGAAGCACAACAGCAGTTAATTCGTGTATGCACTTCTTCAAGAGAAAGCAGGATTTGATACATCTAATACACCTGAAATTGAATACCAAAACAAAAAAGATCTGTTGAATTTTTGTCTTGAGATATAATTAAAAAAATAAGATCCCTGCTGACTGTTGTAGAACAACAATAGGAGAGAAAAAGAAAGAGCAAAGCAAAATCTTCCCAATAGCATTTTCCTGTTTGCTAGAGTTGAGCCACATCTGGCTCTGGACTTACTTCATTTATTTTGTTATGCATCCCTACACCTTGGAAAGCCAATTTAAACTTCAAATGGCAGCAAAAAATTAACCTAGTTCAGACAGAAAGCAGCCTAAAATCCAAACAACTTTAAAAAAAGACTTGCTCAATTAGTACAAGATAATTTTTGAGCTAAATATTTTGTAAAAGACTTCAATTCTGTTTCAGTTAAACATACAAGTGTTATTTTCTTTCCACATAGGGAAATTGATCTTCCAGACTGTAAAAGTTCCTCATCTTACTTGATTCCCTAGACCTGCTGACACATTAGTGACCTCAGAGCTTAGAAGGAACCTCTAGGCTTTCTCACAGCTATGGACCAAACATAGCTCACAGAACATGAGCTAAGTTCAGTCCACAGCTCATTAACATTTATAAAACATCTTTTAAAAGTTTTTAGTGGCTATAAAAATAAATATGAAATAAAGGTCCAATTAAATGTACTTCCAATTGTTTGCTTTGTTTAACAATTATTTCAACATTGTAGATATTAGTATTATAAAAATCACTCTAAAGAAGCCCTTCTGTTAAAAGTGATAAATAGCCAAAAGACAGTGGCTGTGGAACCATGAAAACAGACACTGTTCTCAGATCAGTTAGAAGTTATGAATTTTTTCCAAATGTCTTCTGTAAAAGAAAAAAATTAAAGTTCACTCAGACATTCCCATGTAACAAATTCAACATTTGGCATTAAATTCTAAACATTTTATTCATTACAAAGATTCAAATTCAAAATGCAAAGCAAAAGCATTATGTGCAATGTAATGCAGCCACAGGCAGTGTAAGTCAAGCAGAAGCCCACCTTAGTCCAGGAGGGACAGGTCTGCATCCTCAGTTTGTGTTATTCTTTTCCTGTTTTCTAACATGAAATAGTACTAATGACTATGAATACCAGCTTTGTCATTAGACAAGCGTTCCATCAATATTTCATAAGCACTTTCTCAGGAAACACCTTTTCAACAAAAGCAGATATTTTCAGTTACAAGCAGCACTCATCTTTCCAGTCATTTTACACTGGATCATTTTCCTTTAATGAATCCTTGTTAAAAGGGGTGTCTCTAACATCAAGAGTAAGAGCTGAGAAATGCTAATTTAGAGAAAAAAAAGAAAAAAAAAGACTCAAAATTTTAACAAGGAGGCAGGTTTACACAAGGATCAAAATGTCTAGGTATTATTTTCTTTTATTGAATTTTTCTGAGTATGGTACAATATTTAAAATTATTTTCTGACATTACTTTCAGGCATATAATATTAAAAAAAGACCCAAAACTTCAAAATTCAGCAACGTATCACTACCAGATATATCACTCACTCTTTGCTTAGAGACACACTCTGCTTATATTTTCATGAAGGGTCATTCACTACTCAATAAGCCATTCATCCTACCAACTACTAATAGACCGTAGTGGTGTGGCACCATACATCAATATTTATGTTTCTAAATTCTTTCTTACACTAAATGTAGACCCTATTTTTCCACCAAGGCAATTTGAGGATAACATTTTTCAGTAACAACATCCATTAAAAAGTATACTACAATGATGCAACATTTCACATAAAAAAATAAAAATTACCTTCTAAACATTATTTCACTCTTCTACTTACATGTACAAGGATTTGGGGGTTTGCCTCAATGTTACTTCAGTATTTTAAAATCTTTTAACAGCTTGGATCATAAAGTCTATTTTTATCTTGCCAAGCTATGCAACTGCTCCCTCAAAAACCTAAAAGGATATGAATTTTTTCAGAGCCTTTGAGTCACCAATTCCTTTGCTTATGCTTAAAAGGGTTAAAGAATTGATCTTGTGGGGAAGAGACAAAGCCCAAAAAAGCCACACCTAACATGGCAGCAAGACTGTCCTGTTCCCAGGCTACACACAGCAACAAATTACTCTCTCAAAAGAAGAATGCAGGTCTTACATGAAGTGGAACAATTAATTTCACGCTTGTCAGCCCAGTCTCAATAGTGTGTTGATTTGAATCAGATATTTGTGGCGCATTACTGCATGCAGCCGACAGTCTTGATGCCTCCTGAGCAGCTGTATTGCAATGATGACTATCACTGTAAAACAATCCATCAATAAGAGTAATTACAGTATTGATCAAAATGGCTCGTTGTTTCGTATCAGAATCAATTCTCAGGAGTTGCCAGAAACAGAAATATCTAATGGACTATTCCATCACTGCAGCAACTGAAACAGCTAATATTCTGGAAAGCTCTTAATAATTACTCATTGACTCTAGGTTTCTGCTTCAGTAGTTAACTATACCTTGCTTACTGTTGCTTGAAAGTCAGGTCTAGTGGTTGAAATAGGATTCCAATGCAAATGTATAAAGTGCTAACATCTGCAAAAAAAATTCAAAACCACCTTATATAATTTCACTGTGTTCCACTAATCAGAGAATCTAATTGTATTTCTTATTACATTGTTTCTGGGTGAGAAAATGCATTCTGGACGCCGGCAGCTCATTTTACAGTGGCTGCTCTTACAGTACTCGACAATAGGCAGGGTGGAATGTATTAGGGCTCAGATTGTAAACAACAGAAAGCATAATACCATTAATGGGATATTTTTGCGTGTCGCTCACTGAATTACAGATGGAGTTGAGATAGCATTAGCTCTTAGTGCTGCACTATAAAGCCCAGAAGATATTTTCATAACATGTGCCTATTTCATTTCAGATTTGCCTGTCCTAACACCTAAACTGTCCTGCTATTGAACAGAACATCACTAAGACATTTGTGTGCTTATGTAATTTAAAATTGTTAATAAATACATTTAATTTTATTAATAAACTAGATTACATAGGCACTGCAAGAGGCAGTATTGTACTATTTCTAATAGAATCATTTCATATAACACATTAGCACTATCATTAATTGGAAATAGCTAATATTTCCTCTGATGTTTGCTGAAGTAGCATTAATTATGCTCACTTTCTTTTGGTATTCATGTACTATCAATGTAATTAATTCAGAGTTTACTGAAGTGTGAAATGTTCTGCCTGATAATAGATTTCCCAGAACCTCATAACAGTTGTCGACCTTAAGTATTCCAGTTTTGCTGTGGCTTAACGGAGAGGTCGAGTTCAACACTACAGTAGTAAAGCAGAAGCATAGGAAATAACAGCAATCTGGAAGCCTTGTTTTTAAAATGTTTTACTGATAAGGATGGCATAAATATTTAGATATGTATCAACAAGTAAAAGGGAAAAGCAGAAATATAGAAAGGCACCAATGCAAGAAGTACAGTTGAGATCTGACTGCAGAATGCAAAGATTGCTTCAATCTAGCTTTAATTACCAAGAGTATCTTTTGGAAATATTTGAGGGTCTTAAGACTGGACATAACACTATAAAGCAAAGACAGTTAGGGCAAAAAAAAAAGAAATTTTACAAAGGAAGAACAGCTAGGAGCAATTTTTATACTTAATATCAGCCCTCACTTTGTCATTTACGGTTTTGAAAAAATTTCATTAGCTTATATAGGATGTGTTTCACATCCCACTGAAGTTATGAGGAATTTTTCTTTTAACTCACATGTAGGATCAGGCCTTAGGATACAGAGTTCTCCATCAAAGACCAAATATTTAGATATTTAAAGATTTTTCTCCATATTACTCTGTTTATACTCTCTAGGTTGTACCCCACTTAATTCCATGTTACTGATATTGCCTTGTTTCCTCAAAGAGGTTACTTTTCCATCCTAATGATATCATTAGAAAGTGAATCTACACTCATTTAAGATGCTTTAATAATTTCCTGCATCTAACATCTAGCCAAGACTGTGTTACTAAAAAAAGCCCAAAAAATTTAATACATGAGCCATCTGAAACCAATAGTTTTAGAGTTTTGTAAGGTTAAATCAAGAAAGAACTACATGAGCTCAGATACTATCACAACACTTCTGATAATTCCTGACCCTATAATACACACCAATATATTTTTTAACCCAAAAGTCACAAGGATGAATGACCAGCAGTCTGGGCTGTCCCTTTCACCTTGCTTTTTTCAGAAAAGAAAATGTTTGAAAATACTACTCCAAATTAAATGCCTAAAATTTAAAAATTCAGTTTAAAAAATAAAACCCTCAAAAATCCATAATGCGAATCCAGGCAAAATAAAGGGCGTGACTTCTTTAGAGAACACATATTTTTCTTCCATGCTCCCCACACACAGCCATTTTTTCTGTGCTAAGGGTGCAGAATATAATTCCTTGTAGTAGGACTGATTTTTACAAGCCCAGACTCCATATACAGGAATAAAGCAGCCTAAACAAAAATGTTTATTGTGTAAATGCAAGCAAAATTACATAACAGCATGCTTTCAGACTATGATAACAAAGAGGTCACATAGGACATTTAGAACCTACAGGGAAACTTGTCAAAGGCAAATCTTCTCTAAACCAAACACATGCACTGCACTCAAAACATACATTCCTACATCTTCATACTTTTACTCCATAATATATTTTTAAAAAACCTTTCTTGACCAAAAGCTATGCACATCTGGTGAATGAAGGTCATGCAATCCTTGCCCTCTGAAAACAGCTGACAGAAAAGACAACTAATGATGCCTGAGGCATCTGTGTACCACCACTAGCATAGAATTAGTCCATTCTTTTTCAATGGATCTTGCTTTTTAAAAAGTCCTATTTTTAAATGCCGGTGAAACATGGTTTACTTGCCATGCTGAAGGAAAAAAAAAATACAGCTTGCTTCCTTCTATTTTTTATCTCACTCATTTAAAATTACATATCAATAAACAGTAAAAATGCTGCCATTAGCATTTATTATACATAAAATAATTTAATTACGGATGGAGATGTATTTCTAGTAATTTTCAATTATTGTAACATTTCACTGCAATCACGAGCCAAATGCACTAAAAAGCAGCAAAGGTATTCAGTTCATTTCAACAGATTTGAAGCAGCTCTTTCTGCCCCAGCATTTCCAGTTCCTGCTCATTGTCTAAGGACAAGAATTCTTTACAGGTAATTACTGCTTAAAGACAAGTTCATAAATGTTATTACCTTCTACAAATCTGCATTGCATAAAAGCCATCTTCAGCTAAGTCTTGCAAGCAGGTTGTAAGCCACCTATTCACATTTTCCTACCTCAAAAGTTTTACAAAGCAACAGAGCTTGAAGTCTCCTGTAACACAAAGTATATGTTCTGAGATGCTCCCATCAGCCATCTACATAAAGCTATGCAGAATTTGTAGTGAGTAATCAGAAAAAACATTTTAAAATGTTGGACAGACTGCTATTCCAACTAATTATATTGGGTTTATAGATTCGATATTATAGATTCAATTTCATATTGTTACTTTGGACAAAAAAGACAGTTTAATAACTAGAATGTTACGTTCCTGCAACATTTTATTAGTTTACCCTTTGTTTAAAGACACACTTCTGGCAGAGCTTTGCACACTTGCAGTGATGGTCAATTTGGATTTAATGCTGACTAAACAGCTTATTACATATCAAAGGAAATTCACATCACTGCACAAAAGTAATAGAAATTGCTTCCTTATTTACAATTCAAGACCTACACCAAAATTCTGCCTTGCAATATAAGTGTCATGTTCTTACAGGTTTACAGCACATCTGGCACATTTCTGCTCAGCCACGGCATGAGCAACCAGCACAGCTGAGGAACTTGCTGACACACTACTGCTGCCGGCACTGAGATGTGACTGTCCTCTTTGAAAACAGGAGGATCAAAATTCATCTGTCACAAAATAGGCATATAAATACCACTTATATAAGAACCAAGCAGTGGTAAAAGCTTAAACATTTGTCACAGCAGATATGACACCACTTGAGTAAGAATATCTTCCCTAGTCTTATTTCTTATGTCTAGATATACCTGACAGTGACAAAGAGGCAAGAGAGAGATTGAGTGGGTGAACAGTGCATCCCAGAAACCAGGAAATAAAACATTATTAAAAAAACACTCCCATCCTTATTATTCAAATAGACACAAAAGACTAAAATGCAAAGCCACCAGCAGTTTTCAGTATAGTCACATAGCCCAATACTGGAATAACTGTTAAGTTCTGCAGCATCTTCTATTCCTTTTGATCTGACTAACACAATTTTGGCAGGCTAACCAGGCAGCTCAAAATGCACATGGATTTAAAATTTCTTTTTAAAGTATATTTACGTGAATGAATGCAAACCAATAATATTTTTAGAAATAATTGGGTTTTGAGGATTCTTTTTTTATATGAATGGAACAAACTTTGTGACAAAACCTGATGGATGTTAACAGATGTGTAGTTTCACCCTATATGAAACTTAACTGGAAGCCAGTGCAGTAAATACAGTTGTCAGATATTGCTCAGAGCTACAAGAGACTGAAACCTATGCAGAGAACTGATCAAGTTGTACAATATTTCAATTAGCCCTAAGTCTGAAATCCCATCTTCTAGACTCCCATTTCACTTCATCCTTACAGAAAGCACTACTTCAAGGATGGTGTACAAAACTGTAAGAGAATCATTCTTTTATGAATCAATAATGAGTTGCAAGAATTTTTTATTGCTTAAATACGAGGATTACTGTAAAACACACATTTTTCTTTTTTTTTAAAGATCTTTTTTTCTCATCAATCAACCAGCTAGTATAGATTACAGATTTCAATAACACAAATTCACTCAAGCTACTGAAGTATGCATAACATTGGACAGATCTGCCCATTCTATAAATTACTCTCCAGTTATTAAGCAGCTGCTTATGAATAAGTAGATTATAAAATCCAAACTAAGAAAGATTCTGAAAAATAAAATTATCAGGTTATCTACAAACAATTCACAATGCAAACCTACTACTCCATTTCTGTATGACAATTTATGTTCAATTTGGAAGTACCTGCAATTTCAAAGCTATTTCTTTCCAAGTTATAAACTTCTCAGTCTTGTTTACAGTGCAGTTGCAGTTCTAGAAAGTTTTACCACAAGCATTTACATTTCTTTTAATGTAAATATAAACCTGTGAATTTGAGAATAAGTGCAAAGTTAATGTTTTGCATTAAATGGCAACATATTTTTATCTCCACCTTAGCATTTTGAGTTTTATTTTAAAAAACACATCAGCAAACTCATTGAAACTACATGTGAAAATCCTGAGAATTCTGCAATGGAAGACTTTCATTATCTTCACTATATTCTTATCACATTCAGTAAAAAAATTTACAGAATTCGAGGTAGTAGTAATTCCTGCTCAACCAGTTATAGCCCCACTTTCCATATTAGCATTAATGCTTTTAAAAATTGTTTGGAATAAAGCACACTAATTTCCAAAGCTTGCCATAGCATCCTGAAAAATCTGGGCATCAAGAGCTCATACTTTACTATGGCATTCCCAGTTTACTCTAGGGAAAAGGAGGAACACATAAGGAACTTGTAAGCTTCCTGGAATTTAACCACTGTTTAAAATCCTATTGCTTTGAGTTACAATTACTTCAATTTAGAACATATACTGTGAGTGCTCATATTAATGTCTTAAACTTTTTTCTTATTACAATAAATAAATACTCTGCTCTTTTATTGTGAAATAATTTTCAATGCTCATTTGCAGGGAGCCACAACTCTCCTAAAGAAATTCAAAGGTAAGTTAGAGATTGACAGATCTTGTGGGAACAAAAAATAACAAAACACTCCATTTGCCCTGCTAGTATGCACTTGCAATACAAACTATTTCTTGCTATGTGTTTGTGGAATCATGTTTTAAAGGAAACAAATTACTAGTTCTTCAAGTAAGACTCTGCATGCAATACTATTTGCAAGCATACAAGATGGAAGATTCTATGCTTCTAGAAAACTACAAGAACTGTTCCTTTAAGTGCCTAATTCAACATGCAGGGATATATTTAAGGTATTTTAGTTGGTAAATTCTTAAACCAATAGTAATTAAGATAAACACTAATAGTAATGGTTAGCATGTATTATTTATTTACCCGCTGCTATACTCTGTAAGTACAAGTCTAATTCATCTTCTGCATAAGAATTGCCTGTGTGGAAGAGAAAACAAAGAGTAGCTCACAGTGACACACAAGACATGGCTCTACAGTGTAACTGTGATTACATAGGGATGTTTGCAGAACAGAGTGGGAAAGACAGAATTAGACTGATTCAGAACTAAACTTAACCTTCATTAGAGACAGACAAATAGGCCTTTTCCCAGCATTAGTAGTACAGGACATGGCCAACCTGGTCAGCCCGAAGTACTGCAATGCAAACTGCAACACACAAGGCATGATGGCAAAGCTTTTCCTGCAAATAATTTTTTACCCTTCCATATCCAGAGCATTATTTTAAATAAGCTTTTCCATTGCATTTACTATTATAAGTCTCTCCAATTCCTTTTTTGAATATGTGCATTACTACAAAGCACACATAAACTCAGATTAACTCTTCTAGTTCAAAGAATCTCATTTCTTCTAAAGACACATAAGAGTATGACAATAAACAAAACTGTTTTTCTATATAGCCTCTTCTACATTGCCAAGAAACATTCTCATGTTATATCAGCCAGTAATAACTTCTCATTTACCCATCTGACAAGTAATAAATTCAATCATAATGTTTAGGACAGTAAACCAGAGAAACTAAACTCAGAAATGCCTAATCCACTTTAACCTTTGCTTCACGTTGGTGAGACAGCTGGTGTGCTGTGACCACCACTTATTACACTAATCACAATTAGTTCACTCTTTTCTGGACTGCCTGAGTGGCTGCACAGTCCAGCTGTTCTCTCTCATGTAGTATTTAGACTACAGACTTCTGGGGCTAGAATTGCCTTTTATTTGCCCATATGTAACTATATACAACTGAACTCTGAGATGCTTTAAAACGAATGTGTTAAAATAATTCAATAAAACAGACACAGCCTGAGAACTTTATGATTTTCCTTCTGTCTCAGTTTTCTTGCCAGAACTGTTATTCATATTCCAGAAATAACACAAACAATAGGCTTCTCAGTTCAGTGGCTAAATAAATTACTTCAGCTTGGGTCAAGACAAGCTATCCCCTTCTTACCCCTGTGTTTTGAAAAGAAAATGCAGATGCCAAATCTGAAAAAGAAGTGGAGTTTGGAAGCACAGTTTAAAGACTCAATTTTGACTTTTCTGAAAATGCAAGAAGTATATGCTTTGCATTTTTAGGACACCATCCCACTATTGTTTTCATTATTTCCTGGTTACAAAATGGAAAAAATCCCATGTTTACTTTGCCTAAATAAAAAAAACCATTGTGATCTTTCCTATCAAAACTGCTACTGTTTGATTCAAAAGGACTCTCCAAGAACAAGAAAACAGGTTGCAGTGTCACACTTGCTTTCACCAAGACACTACATGATAGTAACATGGCAAGAGCTTCTCCTTTCTCTTCCTTGGATCTAGGATTTGTCAAAAGCATTTATGTTGTCACCTTGACAAAGTTAACACTAGAAAATAAAAACTGTAGGCTTCTTAGGCAGTGAATACTAGGATCACTATCAACAGTCCCCGCACTAACACAGAGGGTTTGGAAACACGTGGAAGGGACCAGGGCAAGCACAAGACAGGCAGAGAGAGACCCAAGGCTAATGGCACACCAGAGAGGCAGCACATGACCACTGTGGCTTAATGCCCCAGGTGGCAGCCCAGTCCATCTGTTTTTCTCAGCTAATAATCTTCTCAAGCCAGGGGCCAGGTCCATCAGTCCTAAAGATTAAGTGCTAACCACCACCCGGGCAGCCTTCGAGCTCCAGCCATCATGAAGGGTATTTACAACTGGAAACACAGGAATCTGTTTGAGGCTTTATCTTTAAAAATTAGGAAACAAAAACCTTCGGCGAAAAAAAAATGAACAAGCTACACTAAAAAAAAAAAAATTAGCTGACAAACTCAAGCACTTGCAAACTAAGAAAAGCTGCAAAAAAAGTTGCAAAAGCATTTGAGCTTGCACACACAAACACCTTCTACAGTAAGAACAACCACTTGGCCTGTTTCTTTAGCACAGGGACTTTCAGTGCACAGATGGTCTCACAGTCTCTCAAACTAAGGTTTCAAATGTGCAATTTTGCAATTGTAATGATTCTTTTAATGTAGAATTATTACACTTAATTGTTATTTTATTTCAATTCAGTTCTAATGTTTTGCATCAAGGAAACATTTCTATGGATCCAGTAACATTTTATAACTCCAGATGTAGATCTGAATTGTTAACAGAACCTCAGAGAACCAGACACTAATTCCAACAGCTGAAAATTACTGTGAATAAAAGCAAAAGCTGCATCCTCTGTACTTCTATAAACCTCTTTAGAAAACACACCCCTAGAAGAATTGCCTTTGCGTCTTTGGTTTGAAAAAGAAATGCTTAGTGGTTTGCTTCTACCCACTGAGATAATCTTCTACAATTTAACATGACTTTCACAGAAAGAACTTCCTACAATCTGTATAAAGGTAAATGGATTCAATCTTTAATTTCAAAAGACAACATCTACAACTAATCTGAGAATATAAAGATGACCAAAAAGTAGCTTTGTGTTCTTCAAATCAATGTACAAACTGATGGTGACCCAGTTTCTAGGCACTGTCACCCAATATAGTGAAATAGCTTTATACTGGTAGGACTGCAGAAAACACAGTTTAAAATTTTATACTTGTACAGCACCAAAGGAAATGTCAACAAAGTCACTTTGACAAGTATTGAGGCTCTGGAGCTCTACAGACTTCCATTCCACTGACAAATAACAGCAACTCTATTATCGAAAGTAAAGCAAAAATCTCTGTCTTAATGAGATCCATTTGGGAACCCAGGGTCAAACCCTATGACGGTTAACACAGTGAAAGGATATGAAACATCACAAAGCACTTGAGGGGAGTTCCTCACAACATTAATTTTTAGCCTGACAGAATAATACTCATTAAAAGATCCCACAGATGAAAACTAATGTACTGTGAATTTTATACCACTTCATTATAATTCAAATTACTTTTTCTTCCTTCTTACATTTTCATTGTTTGATATACCAAAATGCCTCTGCTCCTTTTATAAAGCACAGGAGTACTGTCAATGTGCACCATATAACATATTTAATAATATTCAACAACTACATATGGTTGAATATTATTGAACTATGTTATGTTACAAAATTGTCATTTCATATCAAAATACAACTTCCATAGCAAGGGAAAGAAAAACTAAAGAGGGAAGAATTCTTCAAAGGGAAAGAAAAAAATCAAACCTTTTACATTAGTTTTGGAATGTTTTAAAAATTGTTTTTTGAGAAAAGCATTTCAAAATACATTCTCAAAGATATGACATTTCTTTTCAAATCCTCGAGTCTTACCTACAAAATATGCATAGTCATTACACTGAGTCACAACCCAGCTTTTTGTAAGCCACTGCCCATTGCATCTTACACAAATTCACGGTCCAATGTACTGGATCAAGTCCATCTGGGTACCCGAGAGATACGTAGTACCTTCCTTATTTTGACAGTAGTCAGTCAGTTTTCCTGCTGTTCAGAAACCAAAGAGACTTTTCAAGTATTTGTGTATTTTATCTCCTAAGTCCTTGTTCGGCAATTTATCACAAAAATATTAACCTAATTACTATAACCATAAATTTAGGTTGACAAACTGTTTCCCTGTGCTAATTTGCACAAACTCAACAGCTCACTCCCAGTCACTTGACATTTTATATGAGGACTGTAAAAGGTACTGAGTTTCTTACAGAGCTCCTGAAAGTGTTTTACTGTAAAATAATTTCAGTACCACACCACAGAATTACTATTTTTTTTTTAATCCTTAACTTAAAATCCTTCATACTCCCCACTTTTTCATGCTTATTGGAAAACTTGGAATTTTCTATACACAAGCAATCTTTCACACCTTTTCAATAATATACATTAAATTTTTCCCTTGTTTTCCAGAAAGCACTTCTGGGTCATAAAAATAATACAAATTTACAATTCACAATTATAATTTATCCCACAGATTTGTTACAGTAGGTCAAAACCTTTTAAATGAGCACAGACAGCTCAATTTTATTCCATCCTTACAATCCTGTGTGTACTTATTAATTGTGAAAATTTGTCCGGTCAAGACAGGATCAGGCCTGATTCTTGGCCAGCAGTTCAAGATACAGCACTTAAAATTTCAGTGCTTTCTCAAAGAATCTGCAGAGGAGAAAAGATTCACAGTTCAGCACATCCTGAGTTTGCCTCTAAATTCCAGGCAATCTGACCAGCTCTCTTCCCCAGCAATGCATTATCAGCATCATTTCCTCCTCAAGGGTCACCATTTACTGCTGTGAGCAGCAGCAGTGCTTTGAATAGGCTGCGTGCTACATTCATTTACAAGAACAACTGAGTCTGGTGGAAGCTGTTAACAGCTGGAAGAGAGACAGGGGAGGCTGCTTCTGTTTAGGCGGCTGTGGAGTAAACAACTCAGGAGGTAGGGAGTGATTGGGTGGAGGCATGAGATGGTTTCAGCAAAGAGCTGGTAGTATCCAGTTTAGTCAGAGAACCTGCTGAAGAGAGGCCACAATTTAGTTTACAAATCCTTTAGGGGAATGGGAGTGCTATAGGAATTGAAGGGCCAAAGATTCTTTACATGATGACCCTGCTCTGGTTCACAACTTCAGGGGAGAAGGAATGTTTACTTCAAATGACTGGATTAAAGTAAGACAAGGGATGCAGAGGAAAGGCACTCTGACAAGGAGCCATTTGGAGTGGAGCAGTACTGGCAGCGAAAGAGCGGGTGGCTGGGACAGGAATCACATAGGAGGGGGCGCTAGCGAAACCCAGAGAAGAGGAAAGCACAAGGAGGATGGAAGAGCAGAGGCTTAAGGCCCTATCTGCCCAAAGCAGCTCTCACTCAGGCTGCACAGACCTTGTCAACCTAAATTCAGGGGAGTCCATATGCCTCCCTCCCTCAGCAAACTAGAAATGCACCAGCTCTTATAAGAAGTGCATAGCCAGCACCTTCCATTAATGGTTCTCTGGCTGTGTAGGACAGAAAAATGACAGGTGGGGAAAAAGTTTAAGATCCAATGCCTTGCTGCCAAAATGTCCAGGGGAACAAATAATATCAGTCTGACAGTCAGGGCCCAGCTTTGATGCGACATTTCCCAAGCTTATGCCCTGAAACACGCAGCAAACAGGCATTTTTGAAACATTCGACTTCTGCTTAATAAAACTGCTTCTCTCAGAACTTCTTTTTCCTGCAAGTTCTGAGAAATTGCTTTGTTCCAATGGAAATGTCTGCTGGTGTCACACAACCCTTTAAAATATGCTGACCATGTCATGAACTTCATTTGCATGTTAATAGATCTCTCTCTCTCTCAAGGGATTAATTGCCTTCCCAATAGAATCACACAATCCCATTTATGCAGGTTTTTTCTGGCTTTGGGATGGGGGTGGAGATGGGCAGTTCATTGACTGCAATTCTATAGTTTAAGAATTTGGGATTTTTCAGTTCTTACCTTTTTATGATCTTAAATATTTTTCAGTAATCATGGGCTGTATGAAACAGAGACAGACTTTTTAACCCAATTTAACACTGGTTTATATTCTGTAGACATTCAATTTATGTTTTTAAAGAGGATACAAATTAAATCATTCTATTATAGAATTCTGGAAAGGGGATAAATTGCAAATTTAAAAGTATTTGATAAACATTCTAAATGTGAAAACTAGTTATAATCTAGAATGTCTTCCTCTGCAAAAAGATGTGCATTGAGACAATACGATGCCAGGTTGTTTTCTCAGTGCAGACTATTCTCAATTAACACAGGCTTAATGAGGCCACTTTTGCAGTCTCTCCTACAGTCAGTTAAGAGGACATTTTAAAGCACTCATTCTGTGACACAAATTAGTTAAATAAATAATAACATTCATTTGTATTAGAATCCTTGCAACTGTAGAATTCTCAGCTTAAACTAAGAAAATATTTAGTGTGCAAAGTATTTGTGTGATACAGGCTCATTAGTGAGCATCACAGCAGCTACAGCAAATTTCTAAGGTGCTGCAGAAATATGCAGTATACAAAATAAATTTGGCACATTTCAGATTCCAAGAAACCTCTCCCAATGACAACTTATTTACTTTTCCCTTAAAAGGGAGGTGAGGGGGATTGACCAAAGCCCTATTTCAGATGAAACCCTATAACCTTTTTTGTCACAATTACCATAATAATTGTAATAATCATTAATTTACTACAAAATTCTTGAGAAAATACCTATTTCAGTTTCCAATTTTTTTTTTACAAAGTATTTCCCCCACTCACTCCTCTGCTTCATCCTTTTTGTAAATAGATCTGATACCAGTCAAAACACTTTTCCAAATGCACAGGCAGAATTTCTAGAATATTTTGCATGGAACAGCTGGGAATACATTGTCTTTAATGACATTTATCTTGGTGCTTTTTGGGCCTGAGGATATGCAGATAATAATAGCAGAAAGTAGCTTTAAAAAAACACCACCACTGTAATTACCATATCCTTTTTTTTGCATTACTGCTATTTCAAAGCCTCTGTCTCAGCTAGTTAGGGCATTTCAGAAGCAGTAGACAGTCATAATAAAATGTCCCTGCTTTTGCTGTTCTAAAGTTATCAATAAGAGCTTCAATAGACTTCATAAACATAAACCATATGATTTTAATCTGCTAATAATGAAAGCTTTGTTGAGGTGCTCTTTGTATTTATTTCAGATAAACCAGGATGAAAGGAGATGAGGAAACATAAGCATAAAAAGAACATTCGTCAAGATTTTAAACATAACTCCAGTATTCCCCACTCAAACCTCTACAGCAAAGGTGTACAATAAGGACCAAGAGTCAAAGAAATTATTTCAGTATTTTAGGAAAAGAATGCTTATTTATTTCCCATGTGGGAAAATCAGGTCAAGTCAGATGTCTTCAATAACATCTTGTGATTGTTTTAACAATGAAGGTGCAAAAACCTTTCTTTGGACACAGAAACAGTCAATCAACAGAAACTATAGTCTTTGCTGGCTACTCCTTTGGTCTTTTCTCCAAGCAGCTGTAGATATAAAACTTGAAAAATGGAAATTTTTAAGGCAAGCCTGATTCTCATACATCTGGGATCTGCAGGTTCCTTAGGAGTATACAAAGCTCATTTTCTCACCAAAGCATCTGCAGAGGACCGAGCCAAGATTCCAGAAGGAATTTTTTTCTCTCCCTATTCAGAGAAGCAGAGTGTTTGATAGTCTATTTTTCCTGTTCATTGCACTCTGTATCAGCTGGCGTTGCTTCCATGCTTTGTAGGATGTCTCAGGATCATTATACAGAAAGAACCTAGATGCAATTTTATAAAGCAAATTTTTAAATCTGCTTGAAATGAAAGAAAGAGCAGAGTTTATGTGGCCAAAAAAGTGTTAAATTTCACACAATACTGATTTTATGACCTCTAGACTTTCCACAGATAAACTGTGTGATTTCTCATCATAATTGTAATAGGAAGCTTTTAAATCTTATACTTTCAATACTAGCAATACTTAGAATTTGACTACCAAAAACACCATATTGGGATATTTCCTTTGGAAAGAATGTATATAAATTGCATCAGAAGACTGTGAGCCAAATTCATACAAACCTTTTTGGCTTTGCTACAGATGTAGTTTTAGTGAAGATTCAGAAAGGCTTGTAGCTTCAGATCAAAATAAGAAAAAAAAAGATGGCAAATCCTATTAAAATGGATTAACAGAAACACAGCACATTGCTAAAGATACCAAGCATAATTTGAAACCCCTTGAAATGCTGCCATGCCATTACACTGATAATGTTTTAGAAAAAAAATGCTAAAATTTAAGTTAAAAATATTAAAGAGAGTTGTGTTTTAGTCTGAAAAAGCATTTCACATGGCCTTTATGGCATATATAATCTATCCTACTGTCTTGCAAGCGTCTACACAGTTAATGTGCTATCAGCAGCAGCTTTTTTTCTGCAGGTTTCAAACTGTTCCACAATCACACTTCAAAGCGTAATCGAATGTTAAAGATACAGGGTTACATGTATACTGGCATTATGCTGTAACTTCAGGTAGAGCAAATTTCACACAGGAGCCACTGAACAGTTACCAGAAGCAGAGCACCCTGGGGAAAACTAGGAAATCTGAGATGGATCTTTTTAAAAAGATCCACTTTATATACTGGCTTGCTTTTTTTTCTCCTTTGTATTGCCAGATTTACATAGGAAATGTAAAGACTAAAGTCAATTGTATAATAGGTGAATTTCACTGAAATCAATTCAAGACACAGTAGGAATTCCATTGTTTGTTAAATTACATTGCTGTTCTTCATGACATACTATTGTCTAGATTGAACTACCAAGTATTTGATGTCGTTTTTGGAGTAAGCCCTGTAACTATAGTGCATAGGTTTTTCAGAAATCTCATACTTACTAGTTTAGATAATTTCAGGACTGGTTTTATATTGTAATTAGTTAGGAATCAAGGAATAGGGGTGCTTTTATAAGAGCTGACAATGCTTACAACTAGCTTTTCTGGGACGAAACAGACTTCCATGCAATCTTATTGTTACATTAGACAGTTTAGTCACTGAACCTTAAAAAAATTCTGCTGGTGCCAAATGAGACCACTGATGTTCAGAAAATTGGACACTTCCATGACTCTTTATGGAAGAATTTAATAAATAGCAGACCCAAATTTCCTCTTATTTAAGGCAGGAACGATTCAGAATATATCCAAAGATTTGCTTACACTCAAATTCAAGATGCACAATTTAGTTAATCCAGATACATGTAGTCATCTCATTGATCTACATTTTGTATTTTGACATAACAAAAAACTGATATTCATCCCCAAGCTATGTCACCCTGCAAAGCACACTGAAAGATGCTATGAAACACTAACTTAGCAGAGTTGAAGTGAGACTACACTGGGTTCTCAGGTTTCCACAAGAGATGGTGACTCCACAGTATCATCCCAACCAAACCTCCATTTAGATTGACGCTGCAAACAAAACTTCAAAGAGAGAGAAGTGATTCTTGTTTCTATCTGTCCACTCAGTTGCGCTAAAAGGATGCCAAATAACACACTTAAATACTTCTCTATTTACAGTTCAGGATTTTAATACTGGATGTAAACCACCAAGCTGCAGAGAGTATATAGATGTTACTCTACTTCCTCTGTACCATCTTCCAGGTGCAGACAAGAAATTTCCAAGAAAATTTCATTTAAAAATTCCAAGAAAACCTAAAGGAAGGGGGGAAATAAACATTAAGCAATTTCAGTTTAAACCAAGAGATTCAGTTGCCTGCATATAACACAGTGAAAATTACTTTCACCTACATAATGAGGTTAAGCCACTGGATGCCAGTTACAAAGTTTTGCTAGAATAGTATCAGAAAGCTCTGTAAACTCATTACTTGTCAGAGTTAAATGTCAATTAACCAATAGCAACTGTTGTCCCACCAGTACACAGAAGTAGACTTGGTGTCTAAAGTAATCTCCTGATCAAATATCTTTTCTACTAAATACATGGAGGGCAGAAGGTTGTTTCTTTCCCAAGGAAGGATCCCATCCACCAATGAAAGAGTTCACACCTGCATGGACTTCAAGTGAAGTAGGAAGCTCATCCCTTTCTTTGGAAGTGATGAACAAATCTCAAGGGAAAAAAAAACAGAGCCTGTGCTGCCAGCACATCCATCTGCCCACCCCATTTCTCCTTTACAACCCAAAAAGAGCAGAAAGATACTTGGCATTTCAGTGACATTATAGGCTTGCCTGAACCAGCCTCCTACCAAGGATCGAAATTACAACCTTGCAAAGAATTAAGTACATAGAGAAATAATGTAGCTTTTTCCATAATATCGGCTTTATGCTGCTCTACAGAAACAATATGCTTGGAAAAGTTTGAGGTTTTGTTAAATATTAATTATTTTGTTCCAGTCATATCCTAATATATTCTGTTCTAACACTGTTGCAACAAGATGCTTCAAAAGCATCATTCCATTTTTTCCTGGGATTTGAAGCTTGTTTCCTACAGTCACCAGGACAGGGAATATAGGAGTTGGCTAAATTGTGGCAATATTCAGCACATGGGTGAGACCCGCTCCTCGGCTGCAGGAGCATGTCACAACCATCTCCTTAATTCAGCTGAGACTCCTTGAGCAATGTGAGTAAACAAACACATCTGCGATTATGGCCACGGGACCAGAAAAGGAAAAAGGCTGTTATCATCTCCAGACAGACTCTTATCAACACTTCCATTAATGCACAGTAAACTGCTACCAATGATAAAATTACCAATAAGGAATTTAAAACGCATTATTGATGTTCTCTTGGGAGGTAGAAAGAAGTTAACTCTTTGCAGTAAGTGCTAATACCGAGTTAACAAAATTCAACTACACTATGGTAATTGTATTCCATTTAAAATACATTTCATTGCTGCCATTAGTATGCATATGTTTCCAAACATGCATCACTTTGGGCCCCTTCAACATCTTTTAAGTAAATAATAAAGTTAAGCACAATCAGCAATTCATGAGTGATCCACAGTATCTACTATGTGCAGTTCCCGAGGTTTTGTGATTTGGGATGGTTTACTTGAATGATTCATTGGCTTTTCTTTCTTTTATTTTTTATTTTATAGTGTGTTGCATTTGGGTTTTTTAAATAGAAAAGCAAGAGACTGAACATATCTCACTTCTTGCAGACATTTATTTTCAGACTCAAAACTCTCATTTGTCCTATTTCAGACAAACAGAGCACTCGGTTACTTTGTCTTTTCAACGAGGATTCTGTTAAAGCACAAATTAACCATGCACAATAAATCACCATTTGTCTGAACCTATAAATATTGATGGTTGTTTAGTTTACAAACCTTACTGTAATTATTACTTGGTGCTGCTTTGAATCACCATGCCCCCTGGGTCCATTACTTCACCAATTAGTTTTAAAATAATTTTCCAGATAAGGTACCTTCCAAACACTTTAGTTTTCCCTCTAGATAAATCATTACATTAATTGTTTATCAGAAAACTGCAGGCTGCCACTGGATTAGAAGAAAACAGAGGAGCCATATTTAAATCTCTTTCATAGAACTCAAAGGGGATATAAAATAAAACCTCAAAACTAGAAGTTACACACACCTTTCCTCCACAGGATCAAAGCTTAAACAAAATAAATAGGAAGACTTTCTAAATCCATTTTATGGCAAAATACAAATTTCAATAAGTAAGGGTGAAATGTAACTAATACCCTTAAAATATAGTATGGTTACAAAATTTAGATGAACAATAGATTTAATTTACAAAAGAAATATCCTTTTGTTGCTTTTCCCTGCAGCTGACTGCAGTGTGAAGTTAAGAAATCATTTCAATTCATAGCTTTTTGTGAAATTATCAACGAAATCATAACCACAATGATTTCTACTGTTCAAAATGTGCAAAATTTGATTGTTACAGTTTCCAAAAGATGAAGAAAGGCCAGCAACTGAGAAAAGCAAAGTACCCTCACTCTCCTCCTTTTTCCTGATGAAATTATGTACATCTGACATGAAATTCAGTAAAACTTCAAGCAATAGCATTCTATAGTATTTTTACATACTGTTAACAACTACATCTCTGCTCTCCCTCCCTCCTTCTAGTGACATGTATTTGATAAAAGAACTTTAAAAATTGCATAAATGATGATTGACTAGTTAGTATAAAGATAACTAATGTCCTCTAAAGCACTGCTCCACTTCTTCGAAGTCAGGCTCCAAAAATGGGCTTAAATGCAGTGCTGTAAAAACTAATCACAGAATCTTTATACTTTTATGTCTAAACAAACAGTGTAAGTGATGATAATTAGGCCATCATACTCTTGAAAACTGAAATTCAGTGTACTATCCATCACAGGGAATTTATTTTTATATTAATGCTAATTACTACATCCCTAGGCCCAGCTTTTAACCAGCTGCATTTGCTTTTCAGTATCAATATCAAATGCTTTCTATAGTCTAGCAGGCATTTTGTTCTTTATTGTATATTAGCTCAGGTTTCATAATTCTTCTTTTTAATCACATCTGAAATTCAAGCCAGCAAGGTTCCTGCATTTATGAAAAGATCTCAGGGAATGGAAAAATTTTAATAGGTCAAGTGATGTGAATATGCATAGACTAATCATTATCTTCTCTTATTCTTTCAGTAAGAGGGTAGAGGAGAAGCATAAATCATTGCTCAGCATGTATTCAGCTCGGTCCTGTTAACTCCGAGAACATCACTGTCTGAAAAAGTGTGCATACAGGAGTTATATTATTACACACAAAACCATAACAAGGCTACTTCATTTAACTTGACAATTTGAAAGGTAAAAAAAGAAAAAAAAAGTCAACACATTTATTTTAAAGGTGTGTAAAAATTTATTTTGAAAATCAATTAATTTCAATTAAAGATGGTATTTTCTATTTTACCATCACAGATTTAACTGCAAAGCATTTGGCAATCTCCCCCTTAAACAGAATAAAATCCATAAATTAATGGCATTCCAAAAAGCTTTCATGAAATAAATATATATAGTTTAGATAAAGACCTAAATGTTTATTCTTTTTTATTGAACACAGGAATAAAATTCGCAGAAAAAAAGATCTTTTTCAAAATGCTTTATAAATAAGGAAATTGAAAAACATATGAAAGAACTTGCCGGTAGAGGAATACACAAAAGTGGTTTCAAACATTTGCTCTTTCTTTCTGAATGCAAAAAAGAGAAAAGGAGATGGAAAAATTAAAATTAATCACCTGAAAAAAATTAACAGCCTTCCAAAACACTCAGGCTAGTAAGTTATCTGATTCTTAATTTTGTAAGAAAGACTGATTAAGAGTATCTGATGGAATAAGCATATAATCCCTCAAATTTCCTAATCAAAAATTTTCCGCCTTCCACCAATTCACTCATATTTTTTAATTCTCGACATCACTCAAATACTGACTGTGAACTGGGCAAATACTACTGAAAGTCCGTTACAGGACATTTCTCAATTTGTACCTCTTCTTGTGTCCTTTACAAAATCCCTTGTTCAACCAAGCATGGAGATAATCATTCAAGAATTAATTCTTCCAAAGCCACATATCTCTTCTGCATCTCAGTACAGAGGTTTACATTAGAGTCAAACTGATGCATAAACAAGTACAGAGAGCTGAACTTCGTTATCCCAACTGTGTGAAATAAGTAATATCAAAATAAATAAGAATGATCATATAGAACTTAAAAGACATTTCAGTTTGAACAAATAAGTGGATATGCTCTCAGAGAAAAACACAGAATGAGACTTTAACACGTAATTATTAGCATTGCTTTAAAACTTGTGCAGTTGAAAAATATATTTTGTATGCTAAATAAAAACTGACAAAAGATGTATATGCCCACATTGTCAGCACATTCCTTGCTGCCAAAAGCCAGTCTGCCATCAAATAGATTATGTTCATCTGGCCCTTGGGAATAGTGGCATTTTAGAATTTCAATTTCAAAATATAATTAGAAAATAGAAAAAAAAGAAAGCCCACAATCATTAAAATTGCTGGAGGAGAAATACCTTGTATAGAGTACTTAATTCAGGATCAGATATTTTATGTCTTATTTTACTAAAAACTACTGATGCACCAGGAGACTGGAACATACCAAACATTACAGCCATACTACACAGACCCCTTTTCCTCAAATGCTCAAGTATTTCAATAGGAATAAGTGTAGTCACTGTGAAAATCAAGGCACAAGCTAAAGTACCAAACTTCAGCCTCAAAGCCACACAATGAAGAATAGCCACGGTACACAGACATTTCCACTCACTGGAAAGAAAATGAAGAGTGACGGTTCAAAAAAAATAATAAAAATGTTTTCCATACAGCACCTCTGCAATGACAGGACTATGAGGAAAGCTATCTAATAACATAGTAAATTTTTACCTTGCAAAGCAGAGGTAAATGTTGAAATATGTGAACAAAAAAAACCCCAGATGGCTCTAAGTGAATAACTTAACCAAACATTTCATTTCCTGTATCTTCAATAATTAACAAAAAAAGTGTTTACCAACAATTATATAACAGTTTTTATAGTAACACAAGGAGAAGAAAAACATTTAGCACTGAGTCTCATAAATAATTCAAAAGGTTTAATTTACCATAATCATGTCTGGCATTTATCTTCAGTAAATAATGTATTAGTCATATACTGAGCACTATTTCCTACAGTAACTACTAGAGAGCATTAGGAACAAACCCATCTGTGTTTAGCATTCTGTAAATCAGGCCAGCTCTTGCATGCATAAAATGATAGCTGATGAAGCCATTTACCTATGCAATGGATACAAACGACATCTTTTAGTGTTAAATTAAATAAAAATTATAGAAACTGCAACACAGATGAGAGTTTTTTATATATCATAAATATTCATAGATTCCAAATTGACAAAGCATACCTCAGAAACCATAGGAACCATTCTAGGAAAAAGAGTTGGGTCTTCCACTTTCACTGTTCCACTGACAGGTTAATTTGCATAAGAGCAAATTAACATCTCAAAAGCCTTGACTTTGCTAGCATATTCAAGAAATCACCCACTAGTACACTAAAACCACTGCAGCTACCTTAGCACAACAGAAATAGGAGTTCCAGCATAGCCCAAACTGTTCTGTTTCCTTAAAGTACCACAGTCCCAGCTCCTTCCTTCTGCAGTTGCGATTCCTAATGGGAGCATACACACAACCACAATCAGGTTTTAAGATTTCCCTCTTAATTTTTTATTGTTTCCTATATTGCCTGTCAAGTCTGCATTTTCTTTAATCTCTTCTGGAAGCTAAACATTTGCAAGCAACAGAATTTGAATTTATCACAAACATCTCCCCAGAATTAAAGAATACTCTAACACAGCTACACTCAAAGTGATCCGCCCCATCTTCAGTTTGTGCCTTAAGCACAAACTCAGAACACTCTATAGAATCTGCACAGAAAACAAGAATTTCTTTTGCTGAAAGCTCACTTCCCTGTTTTGGAGAGGTGGTTTTGTTTTGGTTTTGCATTGGTTTTTGTTGGTTTTGCATTGGTTTTTGTTGGTTTTGCATTGGTTTTTGTTGGTTTGGGGTTTTTTTCAATTCTTTGTTGTGTGATTGATAGTCAAAATAATGTAAGCAGATGCTTCTAAAACTCTTGGCACTTTATATCTTCATGTGATTTTTTGTGTTATATCTGTATGGTACTTTGTAATACAGTTCTTTTATTCTGGAAAATACATATTTAAGGTTTATATTAATGACTCAAGTGAAATCAAGAACATCCTTTCTCAAGTAAAGATAACAGGCAGCTCAGTAAGTGATCTAGTGAAATAGCACGCATCTCAATAAGCGATATCCTTAAGATCTCCAGGAAGTCTACATTAAGCATTCCATGGAGCACATTCAGTAGGATTTTCTTTACTTCTCAAGCACATTTATTTTGTGATTTATACTTCTTTACATATGTGTAATAAAATCCAATGTACAACATATCCTGCATTTGTCCACTTCTCTTTTAGGTCAATTTCATCTTTAAAAGAAAGATGTTAGTTGTATGACATAGTTGAAATGTTTCACTTTAATTGCAACATACATTCCCTAATATACTCTTTTGTTGAGACTCTTTCTGAATAGTAGCACTTTACACATCCAATATGAAATAACCAGCCTATGATAATGAATTACAAAAAAGGTATGCCATCAGATGTAAAATAATGTGAAAGAAACAAAAATACAAATGGGCAGAATAACTTTTCTATTTATGTGTATATTATGTGTATATTATGAGACCAGGAAAAAGCAGAATATCTGTGCTTTCCAATTGTCTCTCAGTTTCTTCAAACCTTAGGTTGAAAGAGAGCATGTTAGCACGAGTTACACTACAAAGAACAGAACACTGGAGCCCATTACCTAATGAAATTTACCACAACTCAATAGAAAGCAAAGACTCAATGACATCTCAGCAAGATGGAGGCAGTCTTCATTACTCACCCTGACTGAATTACAGAAAGGATACGTGAAAGGAGATAGCCTGCTAGTTAGCCTTACAATCCCTAGCCATCCACTCAGCATTAACATCATGAAATATATTTTTATCATCAAGGTTGTAAAACTTTGTATGACCAAAGCCAGTATCTCCAGTGGGGTAATACACCAGATCAATGAGAAATTAATTCAACCTACATTAAATAAAAACACCAGAACGTTGAAGTGTAGCAGCCACTAAACAAGCAAGTGTTGACTGAAGCCTTGCATGGATAGGAAAATCACTATTTTAATCAGGACAGAAGTTGAAATACCTTTGATTACCAAAATCTTTAGGTGTCCACAAAGAAATAACAAAAGGGTATTTTAGAAATAAAAATAAATATCTTCAGTAGTAGAATAAATTGATCAGATCAACCTTCTGCATCTTGTCTGGAATCTAATATCTAATACTAAATATCACATGGGGAGAGATGCACCCTCATCATGAAATAGAGACAGAGAGAAACATATAAAGCCAAGTGCTCCAAAGACTTGGTCAAAGATCAAAAAGCACAAAGGTACTATATAATTTCATCACAAACAAGGCTTGCATCAAAATATTTTTCAATTATGAATCTAAATTAGCACAAAAATCCCAGTTCGAGTTAGTTGCAAGCAGTTTCTTAAGCCTTACTTAATTTCTTTTTTAGTGTCAATTCTGCTTGAGAGATTCTGTATGGAGCTTAATTAGATATTATTAACACTGCAGAAAATGCTTCCTGTAATAAATAAATATTTCATATCAATTTACTTTGTATAAACCAAATAAAACTGCAGACATAAGTTACTACATGAAAACTAGAATGCAAATCACATTCGTTCATCATGACATTTTATAAAGTCAAACTAAGACCTATCTCTAGCATTAGCCTCCTGATCAAAAAAGGAATCACTTTCACAGAAGAAATGCCTACTGTTAATTTGACAAGTCCAGATAAAACCTAATTTCATAACCCATGAAAAAAAAGGCAAAACATAGCAGGAACCCAACAACAGAGAATTATATTACTAGGATAAATGTCAGAGAGTAAATAAGTATGTCCATGAAATCTTCATGTTGTGGACTGCTGATATCTCTGAGCTATTGCCATATTCTCAAATAAAAGGACAAAGGCAAACTGTTCTGATGCCTAAATAGACCGTAAAGGAACTAGTGATTAGAGCATCCTTTCACTAACAGACTTTCCAGCACCAAGGCATTCTGTTATTAAGACTGAGCTAGTCAATAAATGGGTGCTGAAACCTCTGAACACTAGAAACAGTAGGATGTGGGATTGATCTTCAGTAGCATCATTGTGATGGACAAAAAGTTCAAATAAAAAAACAGGCAAGACTTGAATAGTCGATTTTAATCACCGTAGTTGTCTTTAAATACTTCAATTTTACACAACAGATGCATGGCAGGCAGTTAATTTTGTAATTTTACAGTTGTAATTTATTTTTAGATTCTTATTGCATTACAACCCATCTGCATCCCTTACTGCACAGACCATACCTATTCATGCAAACACTCTAACACACCTCTAACACTTTGCATACCCTCTCACTCACACAGAAAATCCAGGACAACTCTATAACCTGCACAGAGAGATACAAAGACGAGAAGGAGCTCTGATCCTCCTTCCAACCCTCATAGGGGCAGGAAGTGCAAAATGAGATTTAGAACCAGTGAGTCTTCGAAGAGCTGGGGATTTTTTTCTCCACAATATACACACTGTCAAATTCCTTAATAGCTAATCTACACACAGGAGGTACCTCCTCCTAATTCATCCAATACTTGCCACATCTATTTTCTTCCATAATTCTTTCTTCCAGAGTGGTCACCAACACTTATACAGAAGCTTCTGTACAATGAAACTTTATTTTAAAAGACAAACCAACCCAAAAAAAAAGCAGGATTTCTTCCCCTACTCAGCTACTGTTGTCCACATCAGGATGAAACCATATAGCTAGTATAAAATACAAGTGAGTCTTTATCATTAAAGCCTAAACTCAAACAAGATTCCTTACCATGTTTCTAAGAACTTTTTCAGGGAAACTACCAGTTTATCTGAATTAAGTCTTCTGGAAAATTATTATCTTCTGGAAATTAAAATATTTTGAAAGTAATTGTAAGTATAACAGAGACTTTTTATAAAAATCACATATTGCCATGTAATTTTTATTTAAAATACACTGTTACTATTCTGCAAGCTGCTAGATTTAAACATTAATTTATAATTAAAAGCACATGCAAAAAAGCCAAAAGATGAAGCAATATAAAAATTGAGCAATAATTTCTTTATACAAATTACATTAAAGAGAAATTAAGTCATGAATTTAAAAGTGAAGAACAGGTATCCATAAGGCAAAAGCAACAGCTAACATGCAGTGGAAAAAGAAAATCAGCTTCTTAAAATCTGTGAGTTTTGGGACTGTGTCCAGAAGAACATTTTTTAACCCTTGTAACTCTCCAAGATGCTGTTCAGCATCATACACAGAGTAAAATATGTCTAAAATGTAGTTCACAGCTGTCTAACCTCCTTCAACAAGAAGCATATCTCTTGAAAACTGAAATGACATTCAAAGATGATACAATAATTATAACGGCTCTCAGCTTCCCTTTTCTAAACTAAGTTCCAAGGCACCAGAACTACCTTCTTTATTGTCCCTTGTATATGCTGGGCACCACGTTGCATTTGCAATTAACTACCTTAAAATATTAAGATCAGAATTAGAATTGATATGCAAAAGAGTGGTTTCCATCTGCTAAAGTATCACAGTTATTAGAGAACTCCAATGTAAATAATTACAGTTGGCAAGCAGAGAGTATATTTCATTTTATGAATCCAGAATTTTCAAAGGCTACACAACTAGATTGAAGCAGGATCTGAACATCTCTTTCATAGAACATGTACGTCACAAGCTAAACATATAGATATATACAAATACCATGAAGAAAATGGAAATGCCCAAAAGATTTAATCTTACATCAACTGCACATTTGTTTTCACATTTTATCAGTTCTCTGAACTACTCACAAAGTGATCTAGCAATTCAAACAGCAAATGTCAGATAGGAGGCGAAAGAAATGAGTAAGACCATGCAGTCTTTTGCCCTACAGAGAATATAATGAATTTTTAAAACATGAAATAAATTATAGTAAGCAAGAAAACATTTGAAACTGATAGACTAATAACCTCTAATTTTACTTCTCATGTAACCCACACACATATTTCAGGTATATCTGTTGGGATGGGAGGGGAAAGAAATCTATAGAAACACTATTGCTATATTAAACATATTGTTTATTTTTCACTATAATTACTGTTCGCTGACTACAGTTTAAATTGTGTTAACCATTACATAGCAACAGTACATCATAAATAAATATGATCCTACGTGATTTAGTCATGAAAGGGAAGTTAAGACCTGAATATAAAATTATTTTTGGAAGAAGAAAGTATGTTAAAATGTAATTTTAGCAAATATAAGTGTATAAGATCACAGCTATAACCCACAACACGCCTCCATGCATCTGCAAAGGCTGCTGAAAATTAAGCACTTTAACAATTCAGTCAGTAAAATACCTTGTTCGTGTAACCAGAACTCATCACCACTAAAACAGCTCTGCAGACTGATGCTGCAAAAAAGACTACACTTCCTAAATGAGATTGAGTGTTCTTTTTATTATGAAATCCAATTTTATCTCTTTTTCCCATTCAATAACAAGTTTTTGAAAGAATATTGCAAACATCTATATGTGTGAAAAATAAAAACTGCTTTCTTAGTAAGATAGAGCAGTAAATGAAATTACAGAACTGATGCTGCAGATCTCAGTTGATATTTTGCATTAACCAAGAGTTTCACACATTCTGCATGGCTATTTTACAAAAGAATGTTTCAAAAACATGCTTAAAACTATGGGTGTTAACACATGTTACTAGACAGCATGAAGAGATGGATATCAAGGAAATAAATTTATTAATTAAATGTTGATGAAATACAGAGAGATATTTTTTAGTTAGGAACATAATTCTTATATTCATTATCAGTCTGATGCAGCGAAGTTTCTGAAGTGTTTGATAGTAAATTAGTTCTAATAAATTCTGTGATATAACGCTGAACTCAAGTCTCCATAGCAGAACAGCATCTGCCAAATTTTTGTATTAATCATTGTGAATCTTAAGCTAATACCTTTGTAAAGGCACATTTTCTAGGGGAAAAAGAAGCTATTACATATAAATTGCATTCTAATTGAAAAGCATATATTTTTAGTATATATATTTTAGAGTAAGCCCTTGAAGTTGTTCAAGATTAAAAACTAGTACAGCTAGTAGGTGCAATGTAATGGTATTATCTCTAGTCCTCAAGTCCATCTCTTTTTCTCAGGGAACTAACAAATTTTCATTGCTTAGGACTGGTAAAATCAGGCAAGGAGGATGTATATCATTGTTGCTTGCTTAACAGCCTAGAGATAGGCTGAGTAGGACAGCAACACTAGTCACACAAGCGAAGAACTCAAATGTGGCTTTTGCCCTTCTCACTGCATATTTTGGAGCTTCAGTTCTTGTTGCTATTTAAAAACCAGCAAATCTTTCCCTCCCAAATATGTGATCCATGACAAGTTTCAGAGAGGGACGATTTTGGCATGACTTCATTTCAGACAAGCAAAGCCATTAGGAAACTTCTGAGCAGAGCATATCAATATCTTCAGTTTGGCACTTATAGCCCAGAGGAGAGGGCTCAGGTTACTTAGAACTGTAGAGTTATAACTATAAAGTGCCCTTCATACAGTTTAACAGCATAAAAATAATCCAATTTGAGATTAAGAAAAAGTAGCAACAGAAATAGAGTTTTGCTCCTGGTGGTATTAGTTGTTTCTTCACACACTCTCTCTTTGTTGATTCAAAGGCATTATCCGCTGTTTCACTTGCTATTTAGAGGTAAGCCTACTTGCTTCTCTCGCATGCATAAACCAATAGGAATTTGTTAGGAGTCGGGAAACTTGCCTTTTTAAGCTACTGCTTTCTTTTATGACAATTACATGAAAGTAATCTCCATCTTCAAAGCTTATTGTGATAGAAGACAAAAAAACCTAAACAAACTTCAGGATTTAAGTAATAATTTTCTTTCTTCAGTAACTTTAGCACCAAATGGTGGTTTTAAATACCTATTTCGCATGAGAACATCATGCTAAATTTTATTTAGCAATTCTTTAAAATGGAACAGAAAAGAATATATCCAAGTTTACTCTTTTTCACCAAAAAGCAAGAATAAATGCATTTGTGACTGAGGCAGACACTGAGGTCTAGTCTCATTCAGTACAGCTGTAATTATATAATTTTAGCAATTAATTCTGGATGGGGCTTTGCTCAGCTCTGACTGAATGTTCTGTGGTTGACTGTTCAAAAAGTGGCCTCATGCAATTCATTTCCTCTCTGCAGTGAAACATTCAGATGGCAACATTCATAAATCCTGAAAACTCTTTAGGATTCAAGTGATAATTTGAAAAGCACAGGCAAAGCAGCAGACAGGGTTTCTACTGAAATCCTGTTATAGAAGGAAATGGTATAGTTCTGTGTATATCAGGGTAAAATAGAGCTTTTGATAGGTAACTGAGCTGTGGCAGAAATCTAAGTGCTACAGAAAGGTAAAGCAGAGGAACTAAAGAGAGATACGGTCATCCAGATTCTGTATCTGTCTAATACTCAAAATATCTTAAATAACTGAGAATACAGAATAGGAATGAGAGGAAAAGAATGACTTTCTAATGTTAATGTGGTAGCAAAGACATAATTACAATACATACTGCTTTGGAGATAAAATAATTACATTAAGATCTTTCAAATAGACGTGAGATCTCAACTATTTTGCACAGTTCCTACTTGAGAGAAAAGTCTCTATTTTCCATGAAGATTAGTGATTTAAGAGTCTGAAAAAAATCTGCAATTTGCCAATTATTTTTGAAGTCTGAAGTGGAACGTACTATTTTCACATTGCACATCATTCAACAATAGAGGCTACCTTACATTGGTGTTAACACAGCACTGAAGTGCTCTGAGATCCACTGCCTCTACAGCCTTTGGGCTTAGCATGGGATTTTTTTGTTTTATTTTTTCGCTTACATCAAATTCATTAAGCTGTTCAGATTTAATGTAGAAAGCTCCAGGAATTTCAGGAAGTATGAGTAATGTTCAAAAAATTAATATCTGTCACAGAACTATTTGCAGAGAATTTCAGAAAACTTATGCATGAAACTAGGTCATGATGATGTCTGCCATAGAAGGAAAATGGTTTGTCAGAAACTTAGAGATTCATTAAATAGCATACAAAGACTTTTTTTCCTTATCAGTTGGAACATGCATCCTTTAAATATTACACACCCTTTCTGTCATCTTCAAGTTTATCTTTTTCATATTCCCATACTAACAGAATAGAACTCCAGAAAGAAGAAAATTATCTTAAGAATGAATATTAGAAATATCTCTGTAAAATATAGTACTACATTTCACAAGGAAGACAGCAAGCAAGAGTACAAGTCAGTGTGATGCATGTGTTCCCAGGACATGCATGGCAAGAAAATTCCTCATCCATCATACTTCCCATTATAAGTGTTCCTGAGTTAACTTGGCAGCATTCACTTCCAGTTGTCATCTTATCAAATGAATGTTTCACATTAGAAAGCTTGCAGAATCACATATATGAATGTGAACATATGCTCACTTCTTCCCCATAGAAGCTTAAGTTCACAGCCCTTAGTCCATGTAAACTATGTGTATAATGATTAATAACACCACAATACTTGCCATCCAGTGTCTATTCATCATAGGGATTCCATTTTTTTCGTAGAGTTCCTCTTTATGAAATAAATAGAGGACTTCCACATTGTACCTGACAGCTTGATTTATGATGCTGCAGTAAGGTTCTCACACAATAAGCATGCTGTAAGTATTGTGAGTGTCAGTTGTTCAGCCAAATTTCAAGTCAATTTACTGTTCTTCACCATTAACAAAGGGTGAAAGAGGTGAAAAAGGTATACAAATCCATGTTCTTTTAAAATTACTTTTAGTGGCACCCAGCTCAGCTAATTTGGTTATTAAGAAATAACAAGCTACTGATACCTAATCAGTTAAATAGCCTATGCAGAGAAACAGACTACAAACTACTTGTCCTTTGAATCAAAGATTTACCAGCTTTGATTTCCAATTTTCTTTTTTTTGCAACAATAAAAAAATTGTAAGCAATAAATATTAAAGAACTACTTTAAAAGACATAAGAAGAACCATGTTCCATTCAAACATGACCACAACCTGCAACAACCTTCACAGTGCTTCAGTACACACAAGCCCAGATTTCCCATTCAAGTTTGTTGTAGATGGATTTCCAAATCTGTATTTCCAGTTTTGGTAGTGAATCAGGAACTTTATAATGTCTTCAAACAATTTTTCAGATGTTAATTGATTTCTCTGTGGTGAAGTAATTTTAGTTAACCCTTCCAAACAGTCACACTAACAAGCTACTTTGCCAATGAATTTAAGAGTAATTGGACTAACAAATATAATCCACAATGACACAGCAAATTTCTTAAAGTGAAAGCACTAAGAAACAATTTGGTGCAGTTTGTAGCTGGTAGCAAAAAAGGCAATACCTGTTTTATTTCCCTCCTTTTCTGTTTGTTAAAGACGTCAAGTACAGTTCAAGTGAAAAGCAACTCAAATTATTCCTTTAAGCCTAGTGTGTGTAATGATCAAAGACTACTTATTATCAGAACGTTACAGAAACTTACAATACAACACACTATCCTTAACAAAATATCACAAAGGCAAAATATATAATGGAAATCAAAACAGTCAAGTTACAAAGAAGAGATTCAAGGACATGCTGTGGATATGTTTCTATTTGGCACAGGAAGTTATTCTCTAACTGCTGTCCTGTTCATTGCCCTGGAGTAGCCACAAACTATGTTGTCACCTATCACTATCATAAATAAAGTATTCTTTATGTAGCCTACAAATAATCATTATGAACACAATAATAGTCATACTGAATGAAAACAGTATTCACTGATACAATTTCCAGCAGCAGATGCTTAAAAACCGTGCTATAGAGATGAAAGACATATGTGCTAATGTTCTCCAATGAGCTCTCACAGGCGTCAGTAATCTGCCATGGAAGACTTCAAGACAAAAAAAGCATCTGCATCAATTTAATACTTACTGCTCTTTGGTAAACCTCTCCTCCGCACACTTGTCTAATTGTTTTCTTAACTTATTTAACCTTTGGCATAGATAATCCCATGACAATGAAATTTGCATATTCATTATGCCTATCGGAGAGAGTACACCCTGAATTTCATGTGAAGCTCCTCTACTCTTCTATTAGAAGTTGTGAAAAATATCTCAATCATTTCTCTTATGTCAACAGTGATTTTTACACAGCTTTCAAAATACCTTTTTCCTCCCTTTTCAATTTCTTTGGTAAACCAGGCTTAATTTTACCCCACAAAAGTGTCCTGTTCATCTCATCACATTAAAAATTTGCATCTACTTTTTCTCATTCTGCTGTAACCTTAAAAAAATTAGCATTGCATATTTTAATCATGATGGAGTCAAACACAGACTTATAGCACCACATAATGATTTGTTTCATTCTCCAACAATTCTTACTCACTTCTTTTCTGCTTTCATTTTGCAAAGCACAACTGCAATTCTGTAGGTCTTAGCTGAACCACCAAACTTGCTCTTGCTCCAATTTCACTGGTAGTATAGGGAATTAGAGGGTCCAAAGAGATGAGAAGACAGCACATTCTCCATTTGTGAAATTATTGGTAGCATATCCCCATAAAAGATTAAATTATCACAAGGACAGAAGTTTTCCTCACCCAAGAGCTAACTATGTGGAACTATTACAAAAAGGCAGAGATCAAGACTGACTATGTCATTTTTTAAACAGACTAGTGTTTGTATTAGGAAGCTTTGAAGTATCAACTGTAATGTTATAAAGAAAACACTGATTTACCAAAACATATCTGTAATTGGGTACTTCACCACTCTGGACTCTAATTCTAAAGAAGTAGTAGATACAGGAAGTAGGCCATACTTGAAGGTATTAGGATACACTGGCAGATTGCTCAATTTCTATGTCACGCTGCTTTCCAATTGTAAGTAATATAAGTGACTGCACATTTTAAAATTGCTCTTGGTCGCATGAATATTAAACCATTTAACTGTATTCCTTGAAGCAGTGTTGCTTTCAGTAGTAAATTTAAGCTAACAAAAGAAAACCACACACTTTTTAAATCTCTCATATTTAAGAATATACTAAACTATGCTATCCTAAAGAAAAGTACACTGTTTCAATTTCATTTTCAAATACGAAATATGACAGATTTCAAAAATTAGAAGAGTCAAAGTAATAGATATTTTTAAGCTCATTTGAAATTCTTTCATCTTTTCACTCCCTCACTTCAGAGCTGAAGGAACTCAGTCCATAATACAATTGAGTCACTAGGCCTTATTTCCATTTCTATAGGGACAGCTATTGAATCCAGAAATAAATAGCAAAGGATTTTAAATAAGCATAATCATTTTCCAGTTCACAGTCAACACCTGAATGGACATCACTTCTAGAGAAGACAGTAAAGATGAAGTAAGAACAACATAAAAAATTAACCCAAGACTGGAACAGGATCAAACAGAGAACGTCTGATGTGTGTAAGCAATGCTGTATCTCCATGCTATAACACAGTTTAAGGGCTGGTACAAGAAAAGATAAGTAAAATTCTGAAAACAGAGAGCAGATCATGGCAAGAAGTGCTCTAAGTTGTATTAGTGTTTCAGTAGTATGTGCACTTCCTTGCCTTTTTCCAGAGACTGAATGTTAAAATACAAGAAGAAACAACAGTAATAGTAAATAAAGCAATAACAAAAAAAACCAACATATATACACACACACATTTTCTTTTTAAAGGAAAATTGTTTTTTGTTTGAGTTTTAAGCAAGACAAGAAAAAAGTGACCAGTGATTGCCCTGTGGACTCTTAAAATCATGCCAGACTTCTTTTGGAAGTCTCAGATTGACCTGGTAGAGTCCTTACATTTTTCAGTTAAAACATTCTCTATACATACAATATTAAATGTTTAAAAAAGCTTTTTCCCAAGCAAAGATTTCTTCCCTTTAATCAAACATTGCAAGCTACTTCAGTTCTTGATACACAGAGTATACTGAATAAAATTTTGGAGGATAATGAATTTTAAGGGAAAATTAAGAACTGAATCAATGTAAATTTTTGGTAGACCTCCTACAGAAGATTGTTAGAAGCTTCTTCTATCTTGAATCACAGAATCACAGAATGACCCGGGTTGGAAGGGACCTCAAGGATCATGTAGCTCCAGTCCCCCTGCCTAGCAGGACCACCAAACAAACACATTTACTAGATCAGGTTGCCCAGGGCCCCGTCCAACCTGGCCTTGAACACCTCCAAGGACGGGGCATCCACAACCTCCCTCGGCAGCCTGTTCCAGGACCTAACCACTCTTCTAGTAAAGAACTTCCCCCTAA